>JANHMN010000011.1:25433150-25471414 GCA_030674055.1 Rhabdomys pumilio
TGTGTGTGTGTGTGTGTGTGTGTGTGTGTGTGTGTGTGTGTGTGTGTAGGGGAGTGTGGGTGTGTTTGTGTGCATGTTTGTGTGTCTGTGTGTGTGTGTGTGTGTGAGAGAGAGAGAGAGAGAGAGAGAGAGAGAGAGAGAGAGAGAGAGAGAAAGAGAGACAGATACAGAGACAGAGACAGGAACAGACAGAGACAGAGACAGAGAGAGAAGGAGAGAGAGAGAGAAATGTGGAGTGAATAAAAAGGGCATAGTGGTTCTGTCTTCAAACAAGTTTATGTAGAGTGAGAGAGACTTTTAAGTAAATAGACAAAGGCATCTTCAGAGCTTATGATATCTTAAAGTTCAGCTGCTACAGGGAGAGCAGACGCTCACCTGTTCATACCTTTTCTTCATCCTGGATCTTGGGAAGACTTCAGAAAGAGATGACAGAATTCTCCTGAGTAGAAAAGGGAGATTAAGAGAGGAGTAGTATCCCAAATGTGTTTCAGGTTGGACGAGGCATTTACTTCTCTACAATTCTATCGCTTTGGAGGTTGAAGCAGGAGGATCACGAGTTCAAGGCCGTACTTATGTGAATTGTGAGTTAGAAAACAGCTAAAGCTAAACAAGAGCTTGTCCATTTCCCTCAAATATGTTCCATGGGCCAGAACAATCAGTACATCCTGTGAGATGTTTATAGTTTTGAAGCAGTCTTTACTCTAGACCCATTGAATGTCAACTTTCATTTCAACAAAGCTCCCCAGTGGATTCAGTTGTCACAGTAGAGTTTGAAAAATCTACACTAAAATTCTCAAATCCTAAACTCCTAAACCCTTAACTCAATCTTTGTATGAGAGAGAATGCATTTTTATTAGAACGACTAAATACTTGTGCATGTGTGAAAGCTAATATAGTTTTCTCTATAGCAGTCCTCAGAAACCTACATAGATGAAGAGTTCTGAAAATTTATCTTTTTGTAGCACATTGTATGCTCATGCCTCTCAGTATTTCAGCTGGCTAATTGTCAACCTGTACCATGAGAGCATTTCACTATCAACTTGAACGTGTAAGTATTTGATGTATGATGACTCACCTTAACCAGACCCTTATAAAACATTTTCTTTTAAAATCGTATTTATTTGTTTATTAAGTTCTTTATTTTCTTTCCTGTTTCTTCCTTCCTTCCTTGCTGTACATTCATGTCACAAGGTGGTTCTGAAGGTAAGAAGAGAAAGTTGAGTAGTGACTTTTCTTCTTTCTTTACACATTTTTAGGCAAGTGTACTATCTCTAAATCTGCATCTAAACCTGTTTGTCTAAGTTACTTCTATATTGCTGTGATAAGGCTCCCTGGCCAAGGCAACTTATAAAGAAAGAATTTATTATAATTGTAATATAGCTAAGCTGGGAGCGTGGTTCTATCACCTTTGCCTTAGTCTTTCCTCACACTAACCCACATGGGTTAGTGTGAGGAAACTCTAGCTAACTAGCTAGCTAACTCTTAACAATCTTGAGATTACTGTTTCAGACAGGTAGTGCTTATGACTACCATTGCAAGGAGCATTACAGGAGGCATACAGGCATGGTGCTGGAGCAGTAGTTAAAAGCTTACACCCTATGATTCAACCATGAGGCAGAAAGACTGAACAGGGGGCAGTGTGGGCTTTTGAAATCTCAAAGCCTCCCCACTCTGAAATACCTCCTTCAACAATGCTTAACACTCTAACCCTTCACAAACAATCCAGTCCCACCAACAACTGGAAAAACAGGTATTCAAATACATGAACCTATGAGGGCCATTGTTATTCAAACCACCACACTATTTATTCTCCAGCATCTACAAAAACCAATTTATTTTTATAGGCTCTGCTCAGTGACAGTTTATAAATGCAATGAAAATAACATATGAACAAGTGACTATCGGTAATTTGTATCATAAAAAGATCTTCTAAGGTAGTGTACGGCTCTGCAGAGATTCCTCTCAGTATCCAATTTCTAAAACTTCACCCTTTTAGCATGTCCAGACAGAATCAGCAGTAACACTAATAACATCTAAATCACTTAAAGTTCTCAATTTCCCCTCGTACACCAGGAAATCATTCAAGAATGTTAAGAGTTAGCTTGCCACATGGGTTAGTGTGAGGAAAGACTGAGGCGAAGGCGATGGAACCATGATCCCAGTTTAGCTATATTACAATTATAATTAAGTGTGACTTTATACAGAAGGCTCCAAACCAGGCTTAAATGTCCTTATCTATAAATTGGAAGGAATAGACCAAATAGTCTCTGACTATTTTAAAATTCCAAATGCATTCCATTTATCTGAAAATTGTTAATCCATATGTGCTGCATAATGAAGGAAACACCAGGGTAAGCACAACGTCCAATTAGCAAGCACGATGCCATTTCCTAGGCATCTTGAGTTGGTGTCAATGCACACCCCTGCTCCAAGCTGCTTCTCTCAATCACTCTCGCCTAAGTGGCAATTTTTCCCCCGTGTCTAACCAGCACTTGCTTTGACTTGTTGCTGTTGATTTTTTACTCTAAGCTAACTAAAAGATTATACCTTTCCTGCAGCTTATGCCAGATGCTTTCAGCCTGTCTTAGAAATCAAGATGAAAGTGTCTCTCGGAGTCAAAGTCATTGACTTCATCAGCAACGTTTCCAAAATAGCATCTACATACAAACCCTTGCTTGTGAGTTTCTCATGCATCTAGGGTCTTGAGCAGGAAGCAAATTCAGAGCCTGGTTAGCTGCCTTGCAGTACCCTGAATTTCCCCCACCCAACTCCTTATCTTGGCAGGCTTGTTCTCAATACTGCCTTCCTCAGAGATAGCACAGAAACAGGGGCATAGCAGCAAAGTCTTTAGTCTTTCCCTTCCTCTCACTGCAACAGTAGACACTTGTGCATTAGCTCTTTTGTAATGTAATGAAAACCAAATCTGCTCCAGACTCGAAGTGGAATAATTTATCAAAATCCTAAAGCAGAAGTAATCCATATGGACTGCTATCTCTGCCCAACCTTGGGGAAAACTAGAAACTGTCTCTTCCTTTGTGGCATTTTTTTCTCTGGTTTTTTTTTTTTTCCTAACACCCACATGCCCATAGAACATTTGGCATCTGTGAACGTTGATGCCTCACATAAGACATCTTGTTTTAGCGCCATAATTAGCAATAAAATGTTGGTCAGCTCACATTCTGGACATGGAAAGTGGAGTTGGAGAGAATATGTACATGCCAGAAATTGCTGGGTGGGAAGTGGCAGAGAAGGGATTTTGAATTCCATCCCGAATCCTCGCACCCTGTGATTCAGCCATGTTAGGTTGTGTTAGTTCTTTGCTAATTCAGATTATATATCAGGATCACAAACCTAATAACAACTCGACTTTTCATGTATTCAAAAAGAAGTTGCCTAAAACAGAATTCCTATTTCAGTTGAATCTGATGTCCTTCACTGTTACCCTCTTCATCATTCTCAAAGCCTGTGGCTGCTTGCTGGCTTTGAGTGTTAAGTACATCTTATCATTTCAGCATCTTCTATGATGTTGATTCCTTAACTTTCAGTAATGAAGAGTCTTGACATGTCTAGGACAGGATGCTAAAGGGAGATTCGATGGTCTCCATTTTGCCGTATTCCCATGCTCACAACGTCAGATAAATATTACAAAATCCAGGCAAATGACAGGCCATCTTTTCTATTCTATGAAGTGTGGCATGATCCTGTATTTGCAAAATTGTCTGTAGATAAAATCTTTCACCTTTTCCACCTGAAAGTGCCTCTCCACAAAAATATTCAACAATATGTCTGTGAACGAGTATTGCTGATAAGACCTGCCTAAACTTCTAGCCCGTCTCTCCTTTGAGAAGCTTGAGGCCAGTCTATATATTCTAACCTGAAATTCGTTTCTCGAATGCAGCTTTCCTGAAGGCAATAAACACCTTTCTCTTTTTGGCCTCAGAAGGTTTTTATCATATTTTTCCTGCTGAATTAAACAGATAATTTCTTTTTTTCCATTCTAAAGATTTTTTTTACTTAAATAGAATAACTATGAATCCTATTCATGCCACTTGTTAACTGAGACTTGGACAAGCTATCTATTCACCCATAGACTGTCTTTCCTGTTCATTATATGTAATTGAAATGGGGGCAGTTTTTAGTGCTTATGTTACATAATAAATGTAAAGATTACAGAGCCAATAGCCCTGTGTGGAATGTTTATTTCATAGTATAAGTAAAAAGCTCCTTCTAAATTTAGACAGTCCTTGCATCAAGCTATCCTCAAACAAGAGAATATTGTTGAAGTTTAGTCCACTCTCTGGTGTTCCTATTCCCACATTTTACTTTTAATCTGATATTTCTCCTTTTCTTTGATGATTTTTGTCTGGTGTCTTTGTGTACCCTTAAAATGAACTCAATGACCACAGGCTGAAGTTATATCTACTTCTAGTAATGCTTGGCTTCTTGATAATAGGCACCTAGTAACTGGGCTCTTTATGAAAATGGCTCCAATCCTACCCACATGGTGGATTTGTCTAAAGCTCATTCCTTTGTCTCATATAGTCTACTTGTTACCAATGGTTCCTGTTTGTAAAGTGGTTAGTTGAGGATAAGGGGGGCGGGGGGAGTCTACAGCCACCAGACCGTTTCTGTGAGTATAAAATACTAGCCTGTCTGCCTGGAGATGTAGCTGAGTGTCATGACCTCATTAGCACCACTCTCCACACAGCTGAGTATTTTGCTTTCATTATTTTAATAACGTGGCAATGATGCTAAAGATGCAGCAAGAGCCACACTGAATCTAGAAATTTCATCATTCCCGTTAGCGATGCAAATCAGAGAAAATGTGTATCAGGGAGGATGGATTAAAGCACTCCTGTGGAAATCACGGCTAGTAAACACATTTAAGAGTGACTACCTGGGTAATGAATATGTAACAGGGACAGAGAGAGGTTTCAGTCAACAAAGGCTAGACTCACCTCCTCAAAATGAGGTGAATATATAACAAAGGAGTGCTACTGTGTGTTATGAAGTGGAGGAGAAAAAGTAAAGATGGGAAGTAGAGGTGAAAAGGAAAACACTTTCACTAGGGAAATAACATTGATATATGAAAACAAACAACCACAAGTGTAATAAGGGGGTGAGATGATCTGAACAATCCTCGTGTTTCCCTGATGATTGATAGACTCATATCCTTTCAGTGTCACAGAGAGAGACGATTTTTTAAGAGGAAAAATTGCTCTACATACTGAGCATGTTTAGAGTCCTGTTCACTTTAGCTTAGGTACTTTTATGCAAAAAAAGGTAACAGACAATTTAGTGTGTGTATATCAACGTGTATATGCTTCTCTCTGTGTGTGAGTGTGTATATGTGTGTGTGATTGTGTGTGTGTGTGTGAGTGTGTGTGTGTGTGTGTGTGTGTGTGTAACTTATTTCAAAAATACAGATACAGATCTAGAAGGGGGAGCTGGTGACCGAAAAGCAACATATTAACAAATTTGCCAAGATTCCTATCTGCATAAAGTTAGCACTCTAATAGAAACATTTAGAGATAAAATTTCTAAGATGCAGTAGATGAAAAAATATTCATTGAAAATTATATATTAATGAAATATGTGACACCAGTTGATAATGGCTGTGTCAGCATGTGGTGAGAACAGAAGGTTTTGTAATGAAGGTTATTATATGTTTAAAACAGGAACTAATTTACCCAGGTATCATAATTGGAAGAAGCTTCCCAGCTCTGAGTCTCCTTACAAGCCTGGATTCATAGCAGTGGAGAGATGGTATCTCTGCCATTGGGAATTTCAAAGGAACTTGAGGACCTTGACACAATGCAATAAGAACCATAAAGCTACCAACATCTAAATCCTCCTAGTCCATAGTACAAGGCTCCACCCCCTGGTCTATGTCTCTAGCTGGCTGAGAACTGGCTGGCATTCTAGGTTAACAAGGCTGCCCTGGCTAGTAAAATTAGCACAGTCTACAGAAAGCAAAGACCAAAGCACCTATTTCTAGAATGGTTCATCGCAAAACGCCATCTGTCCTCACCCTAACTCCCTTGCCCTTATACTTGCTTTTGCTGATGTGACATCCATCCCTTATAGTGCAACTAAGGTTGAGGACTGTTGAGGAACCTTGACCTCCTAGTGACTTAGACCCTTCAGATGATGTAATCTTCATTCCGTATCCCATCTGGTTGCCTAGGAATGCACCCATGCTTAAAGTCCATCCTAAGACTCATCTGTACCCAGGACTCAGTCACTATCCTATCTACGCTCTTACTCCTATAGAACTGATCTGACTTTTTCATCATATTTTCTGTTCGCTTGGCCATTTTTCCATGTTCTCAGTTCACACGCTTGTCTGTCATCTTTTAGCTCTCTGCCTGACATGTGCATGATGTCAAGTACTTCAAGTTCTGATGCTTGCATTTCCACATAAAGCAATATTATTATCTCTAGAACCTTCCACTTTCTCCTTTGCTATTATCACTGAGAAGTACAAAGGTATAAATATTTGTTGTATGTTTTGCTATTGTTTGCCAAAACTCATATGGAACTCATTGTTTCAAACAATGTAACTTTTTTTTTGGTCACTACAATTCACTGATTGTAACTTTTTTTACTTTAGTAAATGTTTAATATACATGCTCAGAAACTATTTAGGAACCAACACTATGGAGTCTTGATAATTCTGGCCATATTTACTCCTATTCAGGGTTCAAACTCGATGAAATTGAAAGAGAAATTAAAAACAGAAGGCTAAAATTTATACTAAACGAGCCCTGAGTCATGCCTGTAGATTTACCTACCCATAATCTACTCATAGATTTTTCAGTTACAGGAAGCAATGTATTTCTTTTTGTTTAGGTGACTTTGGGCTTGGATTCTGTAATTTGCAACTGAAAGAGTCCTGAATAGGATAATATAGGTATATATATGCAATCATGTGACACACTTCGGAGAAAAGACTACATTATACATTTTCAAGATGCTTTGCTCATTGTAAGTGTCCAATAAATATTTATTGAATGAATAAATTTATTTATAATAGAGCTTAAATTTGGTTTGATCTAGCCTTCAGACTTCTTTAGAGTTAGATGGGAAATGAGTAGCATCATACAAGAAGAGCCTAAAAAACAGTCTAATTCTTCCGATGGCAATGCCAAGCCCTCATTCCTCACATCTACCTTCCTTTATCTGAGAATAGAACAGAGTTATCTGGATGGCTGTGTCCTTATTACTAGAAGTGGAAGTTTCAGTTGTTGAATATGAAAAATAAGTGAAAAGGATATAGTAGCACTTTCTGTTGTTATTTGCTCTTGGTTCTTGATACAAGCTCATGCCAGTATTTGTAAACATGACATCTCCATGAAGAAATGACCCTCCATTAAGGCACACATCTTTGAAAACTATAACAAGAATGAGGCAGTAATCTCTATCTGTCTGTCTGTCTGTCTATTATCTATCTATCTATCTATCTATCTATCTATCTATCTATCTATCTATCTAACATCTCTCTATCTATTCCTATTTATCTGTATCTGTAACACACACACACACACACACACACACACACACACACACACACCACAAAAACAAAGGATTAAATAGTAACTCAGAAAATGCCCAAGGCATGTATCTGCAAAGAAAGATCACCTAGGTCATCTCATAGAGCGACTGTTCTTGTTTCTATATTCCAAAAAGACAAGAACACAGAGAGACAAATCATTTCACTTATAAAAAGGTCCCTTGTGCATGTCTGGAGTCAGGAAAGTCAAAACTACCAAGATCTGTTCCCTGAAGCAGACAGAATGTGGGTAGAGGCAAACAGAATTATCTATTTAGACACAGAGCAGGAAAAAAACCTTATGCCATCCAAACAGCTCCCTCATTAACTGCTAGTTTTAGAGGCACTCTAGCTTACATTCTCCTGTCTTATTGCTTGTTTGAAAGTATAAGAGGATTTGGGGTACGGAGTGCAAAAATCAGCTATTGCTTTTCCTTTTGGTGTATGTGTGAACTTTAATTACCCCTCTTGAGATAGCTCCTTACACCATTGTGCCTTCAGTCTCTTGCTTGCGGTTCTGTGTTTGACAGCACAGCTTTCATTATCAGTGGTTGCCTATTTTGTTTTGCGTTTGGTATTTTGAAGAGGTAAGGGCAATTAGAGTAACCACCAAACTTCCCATTCTGACCAGATCTGAAGAGGCTCACCTGCCTATCATTAGATGGAACATAAAGTGAAGGAGATTTTCTCCAGGGGTCCAAGAGCTCATGCTTCTCAGGGCAGAAACAGAAGTGGAGTTCTGGACTTCTTTTTGAATGCCCCACATTGATTTGATATTCATAGATTTCCCTTTTTGAAAACATAACCAGATTACTGCCAAGACAATGCCAACAATGATGATAACTAAGTCAGTTGGACCTCTGAATGCTCACTAAGAAGCAATCCACTTCTCACATCCCGAAGAATAGCAACACTGTCTCTAACAGCAAGTGCTAAATATTCAACATTTTGTTCACCTGCCTGTGGAGACAAATATCTTTGAAAGATATTGATGCATAGAAACTAATCCAAACCTCACTGTGTTAAGCATGCAAAATTATCCTTAATTCAAAACAAGGAGTGTTCTTAGAAAAGCTGAGCTTTCATTCTAACAGGTTTTCTTGGTAATGTGGCAGAGGCAGAGAAGGGAATGCTGTGAAATAATCTGTGCTAATAAATGAATGCATGTAAAATCTCAGTCAAACTTGGACTGCCTCACAGGGAACTGCAGAAGTGCATGTGCTATCAAGACAACAGCTTTGCATAGGCTCCAAACTGCAGAAATGCAGACTAGAGAGTGAATTCATACAGCACTGGAAAAAGAAATTATGATCTAGAGAGGCTGTCTAACATTTTTAATATTTAGAACATAGCATGTCTGGTTTCAATTTTGTTCTGATATTAAAATAATGTAAAGTAACCTAGAACAGTGTAACAACAGAATGGGATCTCAAGAACCATTTTGATTTCTCACATTAAGGAGTTGGAATTCCTTTTACTATTTTTCTTAGTGCACACATTGATGTTCAGAAGTTTATCACATGCATTAAATGTGCACTAAGTATTGAGTCTATAGAACCTATTCTAAGAATGACATTCAAATTATTCCTACATGCTTCTTACTGTATAGCTTTTCAATACTGTTCAATTACAGCCTAGATCTGGGTCTTTCTGATTTCACTACAGTTCTCCATCACCATCATAAGGTGAGCTCAGAGAAATGATGTGTAACTAAGAATATAAACTCATACCACTTTCTCAGCTCTCTGCTATGTGTGCTCTGGTGGTCATTGGACTGGGAAAAGACCTAGGTAAGGGTAGCCTTGTGCTTGGTTTTTTAACAGGCCTAATAGTAGATAGAGTGCATCTTAACTGTCTCTAGTGTTCATTACATTTGGTATTGCCTCCTAAAAAGTTGAGATTTCAAGCTTTCTGCTTGGTTCCTTCCTTACATCATGGTTTAGAGACTTTAGACTGAGGACACTTATGATGTCCTGTACTATTCTACTCATAATGTCATAGCAAAGTATCAGGGCTGGCTTGCTTATATGATATTTATGTTCTCACACGTATAGAGTCTAAAGTCCTAGTGAAGTTGGTTATTCATTTAGTTTCTGGTAAAAAGTCCTCTTGGCCTCTAGAATCCAACCTTCATGATGTGTCTTTGTGGTGTTCTGTACATTAGACCTTGAAGTGCATTCCAAAGTTCCTTGTGTTATATAGTCTGTCTCCATTGAGGTGCTGTTGAGGGTTGGTGAAATGTTTAAGAATTGGGATATACTGTGGTGTGTTTTTCTAATTGATCATGCTCCAACAGGGCTGTACCTTCTTCACGTTCTTTATGTTACTTCCACTAACCATGAGGTGATTGCTGTGTTCTGCTACACACTCTATGTTTCATGAAGTGCCTTTCCAGGGACCCAAGTAACTAGACCAAGTAGTAACCAGGAGCTGAAAGCTCTGACAGTGAGCCAAAACTACCTTGACTCTTTTTCATTGATTATATTTGTTGCAGCAATGCAAACCAGAAAAACACATCTGCCCTTCTCTCAGGTACTGTAAGGAAAGAGAGGAGAGAGTATAAACCAGAGAGATTCAGCTAATAGTGTCTCATCTTACACTTGCACCCAGTGCATTGGTTGTGGACCCTATTTCTTTAGCCTTAGCAAGAAACACTATCCCCAGATTAAGTGTAGCTCTACTGCATACTAGTGATGCAATGTATGAATCTCACATGGACAGGGACACAAACATTTAATTCATATGAATATTATCATTATAAGACTTATTTTCCTCATTCATTTTAAAGAATCAAATTTGATAAAGGAATCAAAAAGCATTGGACAATTAAGATGAAAAATATGAATAGTAAAAGTCCAAGAATGATGAAAATTAAATTCTCTTTTTGTGTGCTTTTATTTATTCTTCTCATATAATACATCCTGAACACAACCTCCCTTTCCTCCAATTCTTCCATTCCCCACCACCACCTCCCCTCTTCTTCAGATCTACCATTTCTTTATGTCTATCAGAAAAGAGTGGATTTTCTAAGGATGTCAACTCAATACAGTATAACAAGACACAATAAGAATATAATGAAAGTCTCAAAGAAAAACTGAGGGAGGCAAATCAGTAGGAATAAAGGGGTCCGAAGAGCAACCAAAAGTGTCATACATACACACCACTTCCACTGTTAGAAGTCTCACAAAATAAACAAGCTAGACAAACACGACATATTGGTAGAGCACTGACCACAGTCTCATAAAGGCTCTATGATTGGTGCTTCTGTTTTTGTAGTAGAGTTAATTAAGCATCAGAAATCAACTATTAGAAATACCAACATATCATATTATTCCCTCCTATATTAATGAAACATAGTCTCTCTATGTTAACTAGAATAGGATTAAACTTGTAAGCCCAACTGTTTCTCCTTCTTCAACTTGCCAAGTAGATGAGGGAGAGACAGATGTGCACACCCTCTCAACTAAAATACCATTCTTGAAGTGCTCTCAGTAGAAGCTTTGTCTTGATGGAATTGATGCTATCTGCTAGAGAGCTAATATAATAGAAGAACTAATTAAAGATAAAAAGTTACATGAACAAAAGATAATTTGTAGTAATTAAAACTATTCATTTTCAAGAAGACAGTTTGATTTTTAAGTTATATGATTTAAACTGCTCTGTGGAAAGTGACAGAAAGAATTTGGACATACACTCAAAGAATATTAAAAGCACAGGGGCTATTTTATTTTATGTCTTAAAGTTCTTACTGGTAAACTCAATATATATATATATATATATATATATATATATGTGTGTGTGTGTGTGTGTGTCTGTGTGTGTGTGTGTTTCTGAGTAAAGAATTGCAAGTATACATGTCATGTGTGTAGCAGTGGTTTGAAGAATCCTTGTGAGTGCAACTAGAATTCTACTGGATCTGGAAAAAGATCAATGTTTCCTTTAAAAATTCACAGACAAGGCATGATCTCAACAGAACCACATATACTTAATATTAGAATTGTTAGTAGTAAAAAATATAGAATCATCATCTAATACATGCTGAAAAGGTACAATCATTTAATATACATGACATATAATGTGTATAGGTTTGCAGTCAAATATAAATAGATTTAAATGAGGGTCAGTTACCAAGCTCTGATCTACCACCTCTTTCGTACCTTTGTGATATTCCAATATTCTATGAAAAATAAAACAATAATACACAACAAAACAAATGACAAATAAGACTGAATCTGCTACTACTTCTCATGTTTTTCTTTATCACTTCATTCCAGTATTATGAAAATCTTTAAATCTAAGTGTGTATGACTAACCCCCAACAAAGTTGTTTGCTCATCTGTGATACTTGTAAGGTGGTGATGGTATTGTATTTAACTTTTGAAAAGTAAAATGTAAATAGAAATGTCAGAAAGTCTTGAAATTTCCTTTCATAGGTAGTTAATTCACGTGCCTTGCCCTATCTCGGTAGTTTCATCCCTCTTCCTGATGACCAGAACCTAAGTGCCCTGGGTAACAAAATGAATTCTGATTAGACTTGTAGAAAGGAGCCACAACAGAGCAATAGGAGTGAGCCTGGTTCCTGGGAGTTACCCTTCAGAGTTGTATAAGAAACATTGGGAGCCCAAGACACTCATGAGACAGGAAAGCAGTTCCTATTTATTTACTGCTTTTTCAATCAAAACTGAAACAAGGGCAGACTGCACCAGCATTGTCATCCAAAATCAAGGATATCCTTCATAGCCTCCAATTCACAGTCTCCCAAAACTGTAAGACTGATGGTTATGAAGACTCCAGAAAAGACAGACTAGAAGAGGAGGCACTTTACCTGACAACTAATAGAAAAATAAGATAAAGTTTTAAAAGGTATTTGCATCCTTATGGTCTACCCCATTGTCCAGAAACAGAAGTTTATATCACTTAGGTAACTGAGTGATTCCTGTATAACTGAGCAGGTACTGTGTCAAGTAACTAAGTGTTCTCCTTTCTTTCAGCTCTTAGAGCAGCCCTTCTTTCTCCATGCATTGCAGGACATCTATGCATGAGATATAGTATGTCAATAGTGTGATACTATTATTTATAAAGAATGAAGATCTATGTAGGCAGCTGGTGGTAAAAAGGACAAGGACATACATCCTATCATCAAATTGTGGAATAATGTCTTGTAATGTGTGTAGACTATTTATAGTAGGCACTCAAGCACCTGAGATAAAGCACTATCTTTTTTTCAGCCTGATAATGCGAAAGATTAATAGACAATAGATTTTAAGCTAAAAGTGTCATACAACTTACTGTATGCTGGTCAACTGCAGTCAGTTGATCAGCCAAGTGAACAGAGTTCGAAAGATAATCTACATACAATGTGTATGAGCCAGCTGTAAGTTTGAATCAATTTACTCTCTAACTAAAGTTGATTAGATATTAAGACAACTCAGGGGCCAGTAAAATGGTTCAACAGGTATAGAGGCTTGCTGTCACAAAGGGGGAGAAGAGAACTGACTCTTCAAAATTGCTCTTTGACTACTACATTTGTCTCATAGTATGTATGCAGGCATACACATACATAAACATATATATAACATATATATAACATATATATGTATATGTATATACACATATATACATATACACATATATACATATATACATATACACATATACATATATTCACATATACACATATACACATATACACATACACACACACACACGCATATATATACATATAAATATATACATATAGAATATATATATTCAGAAACATTTTAGAAATACAATATATATATATACATATACATATATATATATATATATATATATATATATATATATGCAGAAACATTTTAGAAATACAACCCCTAAAAAAAAATTCATTTGGGTAAGACTATTGACTTGAAACAGGAAAAAAGTAGGCATTTAATAATAATAATAATAATAATAATAATAATATTAATAGTGATGACTGTGATAATGATAATAATTATAATAATAAACACAGTTAACAGAAAAAGCATAAGAAAATTTTGTTTTTTCAATAGCATATCAGAGGATATCAGATTCATGGAAAAATTAAGTAATAAGAAAATTATAGGATACAATGAAAATTTGGTGGACTATTTTCTCCAAACCGGTGGAAGGCTTGACACAAGATTAAAAGGAAAAGTGTCAAGCTTAAATTTTGAACTGGATAGTTTGAAACAACAGTTTTAAGCACTTAAGCTAAAAATATGGTAGGAATCCTTTAGAAACTATTACATAATAAAACTTTTATGAACTTAACTCTGAAGGTAAAATCTTGCAGTGAGAATAATGATTAAGGTGATACAGAGGCAGAGTTGCCTTTCAGCAGGACTACTCAGCACTTCTGTTGACCAGAAAGAAATGGAAATTCAGAAAGAATCAAGAATTAGAAATAAAGTTGAAATAAACCTTATGAAATTTTAAGGTTACTTGGTCAAAACCAAGAGAATCAATAATACGGCTAGATTCTTGTCCTTGTTGACTTTAACTGTCAACTTGACACAGAATACAGTTACCTGAGAAGTGAGTCTCAATTAAGACACAGCCTGGATCAGATTAACCTACAGACATGTCTGTCATGATTCTTAACTGCCAGGAGAAGGCCCAGATCACTGTGACTAGCACTATCCCCTAGGTAAGTAGTCCTAGTATTTAGAAGAAAGCTAGCTAAGTATATGTCTGACAGTCAGTCAGCATGCAACATTCCTCTATGGTTTCTGCTTCAAGTTCTTTCTTGAGCCACCCTGATTTTATCAGTCTTTCACTGGCAACCCATAACCTGGAAGTTGAAATACACTCTTTTATCTTCCAATTTGCTTTCAATCAGAGTTGGCTTTTTTGTTTGTTTGTTTTGTTTTTTGTTGTTCTTTTTATCTCAGAACAATAAAAATAAAACTAGAATACTTATGCAGCAGTTCACTGAAAGTGGGATAATCTTTGAAACTAGCAAATGGTAAATAGAAAACATGATCAAATGCCAAGATCTTAATTATTGAATTCCTTCTTTGCTATACCAGAATCCAATGAAGAATGAACAATATCCTCTTGTCTAGTAGAGAATACGATTTTTGAATATATATCATCACTTACATGAGGTTTCCATATTTTCTTCTACAGATCTTTTTTAGATATTCATTGATAACAACATGCACATTTCAAAGATATACCCATTTACTAACTCTCCAGTCAGGCCAACTTTCTCATTCCTACCACCTCTCAATAGTCCAATTAAACACCTATTAATGAATTAATCATTTGATTAGATTGAATTGGAGCCCTCAGGATCCAATAATTTTGCAAAATCCTCACCTGTTGCATCTTACATATTATATAGAATTCATATTCAGATATACCATTCAGTACATTCTATACATAAAAATGTATTGATAATGAGGAGAAGATGTAGAAAGACTGAAAACATTCTCGTTATTAACTGGAGAGAGCAGAGTCATGATATAGAGGAGCATTTGTTGGCAGTTTTAGGAGTAGGGCTCCAAGCATAGAGATAGCTGTAACTCTATCTGCAGCGTGTTTCTCTAAGAAGATGCTCTGCAGCAAGTAGAGCGAGATGTTGACATTTGTTAGGTTTGATAACAACACATGTCTGTTGTCAGTTATAATTTACCTGTACTTTTCTATATGTTTGTCATATTTTATGTTTTAGATGATTTGTCTTGGAAGTTGTAAAGATAACCACTGAGTAGAATTAAAAGTAAATTACATACCATTCTATCCCTTAAAAAGAAGACAGGAGGATACATGAAATATATAAAATAAATCTTTTCAAATTACAGAAAAAAATGAGAATGAAGTAGCCCAAAAATGATTCCAAACAAGACAGCAAAAATACAATCTTTGCTCTATCTTGAACATACCTATAGTGTGTTCTACCCTTGTATCTGTCAGCACTAAACATGAATTCCTTATTAATGCATGCCTGGGACCATGCTGTATGCTGTCTTTCATACTTTCAATGTTTTAAAGCCCTTAGTTCTTATGTCTGTTCAGAAAGTAGTAGTATTATTATCTGGGATTTTTCAATCACTGAATGGATAAAATAATTAAGAGGTAAAATGTGTTTTTAAAAGATGAAATGTTCTAGTAAATAGTCACTCCTTTTGTCTGAAAAAAAAAGGAACTGGTTATTAAATGTTAACACTGTACTAAATAAATATTAAGCAAAAATCATTAAATGCTATATAGATATTGATTTTTCTGCTTCTAAAAATGATTATATGATGAGTGTTTAACTACCTGTTTCAAACATGAAACTAACTGAACAAAAATATCAGAAAGTTCTAGGGAGGAAATATCTGTGTTCTGATCTTATTTTTCCACTGAAATCCTATTTATACACATGACATCATTAGGAGATTAGCCCTTTAGGAAGTAAATTCATCACAAGGGCAGCCACCAAGATGATAAAAGAGACCACAGACTGCTAGTCCATTTCATAATGTGAAAATACAGTGAAGAAGTGCCACTGTCAATCAGAAAGTGGGTCCTCAATCACTCAGCATCGAACCTACCCAGTGCCTTGTAGACCTCCCAACCCAGTGAGAAATCAATTTCTGGAGTTTGTAAGCCACCTAGTTTGTGATCCTTTGTTACAGAAGGCTGAACAGACTGGATCAAAAGGTCAGAAAATATCAGACACAACTTTTAAATCTGTTTGGCACTTTCAAAGAAAAGACAAAAGGACAGCAACATGTAAAATATTGTTTAAACTAGAATTCATAGGTGGACTTTTTGATTCCTGAGAAATGTTTGAATTTCATACAGGTTTTCACATAAGACTATAAGCTTTGCTTGAAACACAGTTATCCCTACCAAAACCTTGGAAATTAATTGTCTTCAGAATGAATGTGTATATGTGTATATATTATGTTTCACAAAATTATCAATGTACATACAATAAAATTTTAAACTTCATATGTCCAATGCAAGAAAGTATTTAATATTTATATTCATAAAATAATTATCAAAATACTCTTGTATATAAAGTTCCATAAGTAGAAGATTCGAGTTACTCTTTTAAATTTTTATTTATTATTTTTCATATATTTTTGTATGCATATATGTACACCATGTTCATGTAGTGCCTACAGAGTCCCCAAAAGAATATTTTATTTAATGGAACTGGAGTTACAAGTGGTTGTACATAGCTGTGTTTTTCTGGGAATTGAACCAAGGTCCTTTGGAAGAGCAGAGAGCGGTTGTAACTATGGAGCCCTCTCTCCATTCCAATGTTTTGAATTAACTTGAAATTACTTATCACATGCTTGACTTGTGTACAAATAATATTCGTACTCTAAAATAATGGAGATCATAATGGTTTACATTGAAGATTCCCATGGAAGTGAAACCCAGAGTTATCATCAACATACATGAATTGAATTAGTCAATCAATCATGTACTTGTTTGTCAAACGATCAATTTCCTAAATAATGTTATATTTTAACACATCTGTGATTCCATTGCTCCTTCATCTGCCTTGGCACAAATGCCTTTACTCATTGAGCCACCTTAATCTTCCTAAAGATACACTTTTAACTTTATGTCATGTGTGTACATATGAATGCAACATGAATTTGTATGCATGTATACATGCAGGGTAAAACGATGTATGACTCAATGTGTACTTGTGTGCAGAGGTCTGAGATTGATGTCAGATATCTTCTTCAGTCATTTTTCCCCTTTGATACTGAGACAACATCTCTTGCTGAACCCAAAGCAAGACATTCTGGCTAGTCAGGCTAGTCAGCTCACTCTTGGATTCACTGTCTTCCTTCCCCTCTCACTTGCTAGTATTATAGGCTAGCTACCATACCCACATTGTTTTGGCTGGGGTGTCTGAGGTACCAAGTCTCATTCATGTAGGCACAGCCAGTGTTGTATTTGCTAAGCTCGCACCCCAGAACAATATATAATATTATCAAAAGTCTTTGCTTTTTGATTTTTAAATGTTTTAATTGAAATGGAATTACAACACCTTATCTCCTCCTTTCCATCCATCTGGTTTCTCCTAGGAATCCTCTCTCTAATCTTTCCCATAACCACTCCTCAAGTTAATAGCCTCTTTTTTGATGACTATTGACTTATACACATGTAAGTGTATATGTGTATGCATAAATCTATAAAAAACAGCTTACTGATCCCGTTTTATTGTTTGTGAGTATGACTTCAGGCTTACTGTTCTGCACTGGGCAATCAAAAAGGCAGCTCATCCTTGCAATGGGCAACCAAAATGGCTGCTCATCTTTAGGAGAGGGTGTTTTTCCTCCCAGCACTCACTACTTGACTGTACTTCTTTATCAAGCAGAATCTTGTGGTTATTTTCCTACTTCCATATTCATATATCCATTGATATTGTCATTTTCTGGTATTTTCTCTGCAGCAATATGTAGGAGAGACCGTTTCACTGTAGATTTTCAAGTATTCTGGATTTTACAATGGTTTCACCCCTTATTCCATGGATGTTCTCTGAATTGTAGAAGCAGGAGCTGTGACATAAATTCATTCACTGAGTCTGTGCTCCTCATTACTTATTGATCTCTACATAATGTCCAATTGTGGCTTTCTGTTGTGGTCTCCACTTGCCTTAAAGATGGGCTTCTTTAATGAGGGTTGGAGCTACATTTATTTGTGGGTATAAGAATATGATAAAGAATGAAGTAAGGAATGTTGTTGGTCTAGCCAAGTAGCAGTAGTAGATTCCTTCCTAATGTCTGACTGGCTCTAGGAAGCCAGATATGTTTTCAATGCCAGGTATGGCTTACTTTCAACTGAGTGGACCTTACTTAAGGTATAAATAGATAGCTGTTCATTACTACAAACCTTTGAGTGCCATTTATTGCACCTTACAGACATATTGCTATGCTAATTGCTGTCATGGTTCACAGGTGATGGAACTGGGTAGGACTGCTTAATTTTCTTCATCCCTTGGCAGCTTGTATAGTATTTTTGGTACAATGTAGAATCTAGAGCTAAGTGAGTGATGTTTTAAACCAACAGGTACTTACTCTTAATCCCTGGGAGGCCACCAAAGTTTCCATAGTTAGTCTATATTAGTTGTCATATTTCTTGGACTCTTCTTATCAATCATCTATATATCTGATATTTTGAAGAACATTATTGCATACTACATAGGACATGTAAGATATTTAATATGAATCTCTTAGAAGAGGGACATGATAACATGGTATTTTTACTATGAAAATAATAATACTAACAAGAAAGAAAACAAAGATGATCTCCAACAGAGAAAAACATCAGTCAGTAGCTTATTTAAAAACTGAGAAATTTGGAGCATAATTGTCTCTATAAGGACTTAAAGTGATGATATTATACATTAAAGCATTTTAATAATGTTTAATACCAATGTTCACCAGGCTTATAAACCAATTTAACATTGTCTTATATTCAGACTGCATGGAAAATACAGTTTCCATCTTTAAGAATATGAAACCCAGGAAGGGTAATAGATGAGAATTTTATGCTTATGAGCATAAACTGTGATTGTTTGCTGTGCCTCAACAGTGATGAAATCATTCAGGGTTTCAGAGCAAGACACAAAACCCTGGGGAAGCTATTAAGAATTCAGTATTAGCAGTTCACGAAGGAAAATGGATTCCACTTACTAAAATGATTTTAAAATGTTTTCCATAAAATTCAAATACCACCACACTGTGAAGATGGACACTTTAGGTAGGCTTTATTTGAGTTTTTGTTGTTGTTGTTGTTGTTTGTTTTGTTTTGTTTTGTTTTGTATTAGAGAAATGTGTTATTTTCAGTGGTATCCAAAATTTATACATCTCATGAATGGCGGGCTTTTGATAAACTTTTGATGAGGGAGAAAAACAGGAGTTTGATGGATGTGCAAGCAAGAATCCTGAAAACTGCTTTCCGCAGTAAACAGCCTATACCTCACATTGTACTGGAATAAAAATATTGGTCCATGATGGAACAGAACATGGTAGATAGTTTTTGAGACCCACATCATCTTCAGAATCCCTCTTTTTTACAGATATTGTGATGCTCCCAGAGAAACACTGAGAATTAATGTGATCTAGCTGAACCTAACTTTTGCATAATGCTCCAAATTTTCCATTCCTCCATTTAACAGGAAAGAAAAAAGAAAAGAATGGTAGAAACAGAACTTTTGAAGAGTGAAAACTAACAACAATAAAAAGAAAAAGAAGTGCTTCTTTGGAAAATTAATGATCTCTGTTTAGCAAAGACCAATGAATATTGCATGGATTCCTTTGCCTTTTGGTCACTTTTCTATGCTAGTGAAGCTGGGCAAGTGGCCCGTCTCAATTGGTTCTTGCTTTAGCTTCCGGTGAGCATTCATTTTCTGTGAACAGCTTGTCAGAACTGAAATCAAGATCTTGAATGGTGGGATGACAGAGGAAGCAAACACAAGGGCAGATCGTGGATTAAATTCCACACTGGTGTTTATTCTTATCTTTCTAATTACAGTTGGTAGTTATTAAATGAATACCTTAAAAATCCATTCCGTCTATTCAGGGGGCTTCAGTGCTCATAATCTTTTAGTTCCTAGAATAAATACAATTTTGAAACAATTGGACATTTCTGTTGGATAATGATTTCCTGGGGATGAAGAAAAGAAAATGAACATAAAATAAGTCAGAACTTTTGGTATCTCATCTCTATTGGTCTGTCTCAGACTCTGTATGTGTGAATATGACAGTGTGTACATGTGAATGTCTTTACACCTCTCTTCTTTAATCTCTGCTGCCTGCATTCCCTATGACCTTTCTCCCCACAATGAAGACAGATTGTTGGATATATAGTCTAGGATTTTTCTATTAGAAGCCCTATGTAAAGCCCACCCAGAAAGCAGTCAGTCCAGGAGAATTAACACATATATGAGTCACAGCCCCACATGCATGCTGTCACCTGACATTACAACCTCATATGTTCTCCACATAGCCACATCTAACCTCAGAGGTTAGTCCTGCACAGTCTTATATCTTTAGAACAAGCCAAGGATACACCATTGATTTTCAGGGGTTGCACATGGCAGAGAAGTCCTCATTTTATGTCAACCTATATCTTATGTAATATGACCAGAAAAGAGAAAGAAATCATTTCAGACTTTCCAGTAAAGGGAAACAACAAAAAAAGTAAAACTACCTTTAAAAATGCCTGTGAATGGAAAATTAATTAAGGATAATTATATCATACCCTGAAAAACATGATAAATAAGACATTATGTGTATGTATCTTTCTGCAGACTGAAGAACCTTAGCAAGAGGAGTATTTGTTCCTTAGTGCTATAGGATATATGTCTATCATGTATAAAATTAATTTACCATTAAGTCTGTTAGACAAAACTGTAGGAGATTGTGAGTTTTTTCTTTTTTCTGTTTTGTTTTCTTTAGTCCTGGCATTTTGGAACCAGCCTCCTGCTGAAGTAAATTTGTCTCCAATCACAATCCCAGGTGGGTCACCTCACTCATAGAAGGACCTTTAAGGCTAACTCACATGGACAGTAGAATGCCTACTTATATTGGAATTTATCTCTCTTCCTACAACAATGTTGTCTTTATTCACACAATGACAGTGCTACTTATCTCCTTATTAGTTACTCCTGATCTCCACTGCTGAAGGCCAGCTGCAGCATCTGTCACAGCCACGCCCACTTCACTACTCTCAAGATTGTTTTCTTCTCCAGTTTCACTTCTATAGCTGCCTTCGTTCACACCTGCTCCCATTCCCCTCTACTCCTCCCAGTTTTGATAACTTGAAGTTGCTGGAATATTAAGATATTCCATATCCTAACTGCTCAATGCTATTGCTGCTAACCACTGAGTACTTTGGAGCTTTTGAACCAAATGAGGAATGGAATTTTAATATTACCCAAACAATATAAATATCCTAGCTATATAGTTGGCTCATGTCTATAATAGATTTCAAGACTGGACCAGAATTCAAAGCTTTTCAGCAATGTGGATGTGGCCCCTGTGCATGCACACGCTTTTATTCTCTTAACTTTTGTGATCATTCTAAATCATTCAGAATAATATGTCATTAAATTCCACCCTTGATAGTCAGTCATTATACTTGCAGGGGACTGGAGAAGATTAAATGTGACATTATTTTAAACTTTACTGTTCCTCAAATAGCTCACATACAGGTACTGGGAAGTACAATTACACCTCCCATCAAAATGATATGCATCGAACAGGAGCAATCATTTCTGATGTGAATTTTTCATAGGAATTTTCAATAAGTTTTAGATAACTATGCTCTCTATGTTTTAATCTGCTATTACCAATGTTTAAAATGAATTAATGTTAATACTGTTGCTATTGTTGTTTACATATAAATTGATCTCTGTATACTAAAAAAGATTTAGTTATTCCTTGACTGTTTTTTTTTTCTGTAGCACTAAAATAAATCATCCCATTCAATCTGATTAGTGAAAGGTAACAAATCTCTTATTTATAGTTCATGATAACAGCAGTATCAGTTGTTACTTATTGACTGCCTATTACAGCCTGTCACTGTCTAAGTGTTCAGGACTCAGTGTTAGTTAACTTATCTCAAAACAAGTGTTAGGCAGAAGTATAGATTTCGTGTTTTGTCCACATACAAATGACACAAAGAGAAGTTAGTTTAAGTTTGTATTTAATGCCTACAGTCTAACCACAAAGCTCCACAACAGCTGCACAACCCACCTCCTGCGCAGGAAAAACAGCACATCAGATTATTAAAATGTATACTTTTCACTTAACACTTCCCTTCAGCAGAAAAAAATCTGATTACAGGGTCCATTAGTTGTTCCTATAGTTATGGTCTAAAACAATCAGGGCTTATGGTCTTGGGTAGAACAGAACACCTGCTAACTAAAGCAATACAATGCTAAAAGCAAAAGAAATGAGGACGACCAGTTTCTCATTATTTTAATCATACTGACTTCCATTCAAGATTTTTGAAGTTTATGTTATGAGACAAGTCACATGCCTTTTAATGTGATTTTCCTGGATTTAATACAACAAATTCCTCCCTTCCTTCAGGATGTTATATACAGCAAATATTCTATTGATCCTGAAAATCCTTCTGAGTAAATGATATGAACCCCTTGTCTCACTCTCTTTTCCCTTTTAATGGGACCTCCCGTCCGTCTCAGCTCCATTTCCACCATCACCTAATAACTTACTGAGAACTTTGTCTCCTACTGCAGTCTCTGAGGCTATATTTCTTCAGCTCAGAAGATGGATGCTTTGTCAACCTAATTTCCTTCTCTGCCCACTGTTCATGCCACTTATCCAGGAATAGTCTTTGAAAGGGAGCTACCCCCAAAGAAGTTGTTATAGGACACCTTGGAGACAGATATGAGACTAGACACTAGAAGGGATGAGAATACCATCTCATCCCCTCTTTTTCTACAACAGAAAAGCATTTCAAAAGATCTAAAATGGTGTTCCAACTGTTTTATGCCAGGATCATTCACCTGTGAACATGTTCTATGATATAGAGACTTACTGTAACATTCAACGGGAAGTGCATATTTTAACAGCTTTATTTATTATAGTTTTGCCTTCCCAAGATGTTTTCAACTCAAAATAATTTTAATGTTGTTTTCTAAGGCAAAAATAGTCCTAATATACTCCTTAGATGATGATTCATCAAATAATTCCAATTCTTACCTGTACTTTAGACTGACTATGCTCAGTTTGTTTAGTCCTTCCAAGTAATTCAGATTCCTTTAACACTAATGTCTACATTTCAGTTATATCTACTGACAATGAAACATACCTAAACCTTAGTTAAAAAGTCATTTCTTATCTGGGACCAAAGTACTTTGGTGGTATGAGTATAGTTTAGTTTTTGATCCAGACTGGGGATAGAATTTGATTATTCAGTCTCCATCAATTGCTAAAAATAAAGTGATTCTCCTAAAAATTTCTGAGTTCTCAGTTTTTTATTTCTAAAGTCAAACAAAACCCCATCCTTTTCCTAAAGTTGTTTTATCAGAATTTACATAAGAAGGGGATATTGAGTCTCCTATTGATTATCACACTATGTTCATGTCAAAAGTATGCTCATCAGAAGCAACACATGGATTCTCTGACCATATTATTCTCAACATTGATTATATATCTATATTTTACCCTGTATAGAGTGCAGCAAATACAAAGAAAAACTGTATATAGTAAAATAACAAGTTAACTAATTATTTCTACAATACTGTATTTTCTTTTTCCATGTTCTTGAATATGGTTTTGGTCACAGAGATCTTAAATTAATAATCAGTGGTAATCTGGTAAACGTTACCCACCTTTTTAGAAGTGAGAGTGAATATTGATTATCTAATATCTGAATAATTTTGTGATTATAAATAGTCAAATCATGACAAATTTTAGTCTGTTAACAGTAAGTCATTGAATATGTAGGGTTTTGTATACAAAGCTGTAGAAAGACCAGAGTAGCAGACCATCAGATAGCTTTTACAGAGAAAAATATCTGTAAACAATTTCATGACCACAGATAATGTGGAAATATGGTAAAATGAGTGATAATAAGCCTTGGATGTTTACTATATTTGCTTTTATTATCATTTAGTTAATTATAAGCCTTTATGTTTTTACTTTTATAATAACTCAGAATTCCCTACAAAATTCAAAATTGGCTTTCATCAATTTGTATAAGCTGACTCCAGCATGCTGCTGCTGGCAAAATGAGACCATTCAAGGTTTGGCCCTTTTCCTTACAAACTAATTGAGAAAATGATGCTTTTACATGGGAACCAATTAGAGGATAATGCAAGTCATTACATAGTTAAACACAAATGGGGAGCCATAAACAAGACAGGTATTTTTTTTCTTTTGTAAAGTGAGATCTCAGTCACACACAAAGCTGGACTGTGTCTATCCTTTTCATTTCAATATGTTCTAACATGTTCAAACACAAATGCAGACAAATCAGATCCACAGGGGGGAAAGTGACAGAATGTTTTTCACTGATTGTAGGATGTTCTCAGGATCTATTATTGTGAACTGCAGGCACAGATTAGAACTTGTTTTCGGGAATCAGAATTGAGAGATTTCAGATCTCATAGATCAGGTTAATAATTCAGAAAGGCTGGACTTAGAATTATTTACTGAGTGGATTGATGGACTATTAGAAATAGCCAATGACTGCCCTTGGGAGACCTTGAGAAAAGTGATAGGGGAAAGTGGCACTTGGGTTTAATAAACTTCAGGCTACTCAGACACATCTCCTAACTAATGGTTTGTGACATACATAGCCTAGGATTTGGCCAGCAGTGATGCCCAGTGCTATAATTGTCTTGCATATAGAGTTACTATTTCCAAAGAAAGTTGTTTTTATGTTGAACCAGTAATTACAAAGCTGCCAGAAGGGAGAGCAGCTGCCCCCACCAAAGCTCACCATGATTTATTGGGTGTGTTTGTACAGTTAAACAGATCTGTCCTTTTCTTCCTGCAATGTTTTTACACCTCAGTATGAATCTCTCTTCCCCTGAGTTTACCTCATTTACATCTGGAATATTGATCTGGTTGATAAAGGGCAAAACTGTGTCTGTGTGTATTTGTATGTGTGTGTGTGAGAGAGGGGGGGGCATGTGTATACTTTCAATGAGAGATTTCTTTCTTTTGTGAGCTAGATCTATCTGGCACAAAGATGGCTTTTTGTCCTTGGAATTTCTGATGATTTCTTCTTTTGGGAAACGAGCCCCACTGTGAGACTGAAATGCTCTTCAGTCTTGTATATGATATTTGCCCACAGAGTCTGCAGTCAGAACTGATTTATGAGAGCTCACCAATGCATGAAGACCATAATGTTTGTGACGAATTCTTTTGCAACCATTGCCGATCAGCAGTTTTAGGAGTATGGTTCCCATGGTGTCCTAAATACCAAATGTCTTTTGTCAAACAAACTGCATCGTGATAAAACTGAGACCCTTCGAATACTTTTGTTATAGTCTCCCTTTTGTAAAGCAGTCCTAAGTGTTTGCTTTATTTTATTAGCAAGCGTTTTCTCAATATGATTAGAAACTTCACCTTTCCACTATTGTAGTCACCAGGGAGTGACAGAAGCCATTGGGACACACAAACCTTTACTAGATGTGGCCTTTTTATATCAGGTCTGACTTCCACAAAGAAGAGGAGTTGTACATCCGTGATGTTCCTTCATTTTTCCTAAAGGTAGTCTCAGAAAGCCTAGTTCCTTTCATGATAAGAGTTTTTACATTTTAGATACTAAATATCAGTGAATGATGTCATCATATATTTCATACTTATAATGAAGGTATTACTGTTTCAGCATACATTTTTTTGGCATAACTGGTATGTTAGAAAATTTTACTTTTTGCTTACCATCATAGGAAAATAAAAGCTGTAGAGGAAAAAAATGAAACATTCTAATACAGTGCTTCTCAACTTTTGTAATGATGTGACCCATAAATACAGTTCCTCATGTTGTTTTGAGTTCCAAGCATAAAACTGTTCTCCTTGCTACTTCATAATTATACTTTTGCTACTGTTATGAATTATAGTATAAATACCTAAATTTTTCAATGGTCTTAGGTGAACACTGTGAAAAGGTCTTTCAACTCTGAAAGGAATCACAACTCACAGTTGAGAGCAGCTGGCGTAATATATTAAAGATCTCTTTACTTCTGAAGACAGAGGGAGATGACCATAGTTTCAGAAGTTAGATTGTCTCTGTCCCCAGAGTTAAGAACTAAGTTAGGAGACCTCTCTTGATCCCTCCTAACCTCTAAAATAACATATATAATATGTTTATGATTTAATGTTAAGATCATTTCATATTGTTCAGAAAGCAAATGTTTGTTGACCATTATGCAGATATATTCTATGAGAAGCTAGAATACAGTGCTTTTAAGAGAGAGAAATTGTAGCTTTCCAGCTTCTCATGGATTTTGAAAATCTATATCATAAGTTCCATAATAGACTTGCCACTCCCAGCCATGCAACAATGGAGGAAAAACGTTAATTTAACTAATAAGTATAAAAATAAGATTAGTAGTAAAACTTCTTCATCTCAAATAGAAAAGCTATAAGTGTGTTACTACTTCCTGGATGAAAAGGACAGGGTAGTCTGACTCGGTGTGTGAATAAATGATTTAGAAATGAGTTGTGTAGAGAAAGTGCTCGGCTTGCTAAAGGAACTATAAAACTACTGAGTAAATTTATCAAATAAAATTTTAAAGGTCTTCTATTTAATACCATTATGGACATTATGGAAGCTTTAGATAGATTTACTTTCAAGGGGATTATATTCTAATATATGATGACATTAGTATTTTTAGAACTAGAAGACAAAGTAGAAAGCATTATCTAACAAAATACTAATTTCTGACCTGTGTCTTTTAAATGGAAATGTAATTACATCCTGCATTTTATTCTCTACTTCTTACCTGTTCTCTATGGTAACAAGAAAACAGCATTAACCAAGAAAATTTAAATCATCACAGTGTAGAAAAAAAATACTAAAGTGTAGTGTGCCAAGAGTTTCCTTCTTGCTCAAGGGAAGAAAAGAGGAGTTGTGTTTTATGAGGATGATGACATTTCTGCCTGAACTTCATATCTCCACAGTATATAATAAAGCACCAGGATGCTTTAGGTACAAAAAGCAGCAAGAGAAAAAAGTCCACAAATAAATATGGGTGAAATAACAGACATAAGTCATAAATGATACACAGTACATGAGTGGCAATGATTTAGATTTTCATGGTTAATGCTGTTTTCTTGTTACCATAGAGAACAGGTAAAGAGAAGTAAAGAATATAATGCAGGATGTAATTACATTTCCATTAAAAAGACACAGGTCAAATGGTAGAAAGCTATGAAATTCACATTAGGGATGTTGACCTTGATCCTTTATTTAAAACAGCTCTTATTTTATTTTTGAGATTGTGATTTAATTACAACATTTCTGTCTTCTCTTTCCTCCCTCCAAACCCTCTCCTATGTCCCTCTGCTCTCTTTCAAATTCATGGCCTTCCTTTTCAATAATTATTATTATATGCAGACACATACAAGCACATGTGGGCTCTCATGTGCGTGTGTGTGTTTATTCTTAATTGTAACCTGTTTGCTCTGTATAATGTCATTGTATATATGCTTTCAGGTCTAACTGTTTGGGACTGAATAACAGATTTGTATGCTATTCCCTGGAGAAGGCCATGTCTCCCATCTCAGCCCTCTTTGGTTGCCGATATTTCTTTGTGCAGTGTTGAAGTCTCTTTTGCTTTTTACATTCAGTTTGACATGTTAATTGGTGTCATCTTATTCACCTGTCATTTGGGCAATCAAGTTAGTGAGACTTTAAGTAGCTTTCTATTATACTAGGAGATACAATCTCACAGCAAACTCTCTGATCCTCTGGCTCTTAAAATACTTCTACCACCTCTTAAATGTTCCCTGAGCCTAAGGTGCAGGAGTGCTTTTAGATGTATTCATTGAGAGTAGTATCTACAACTCTAGATTTTCATTGGTTGTAGTTTTCTCTAGTAGTCTTTATCTGTTGTAGCAAAAACAAAAACAAAAAGTTTCCCTGATGAAGAGGAAAGACTACATTTATCTGTGTATATAAATACCATCGTTTTAAAAATATAGTTATGGTGACTTAGTAAATGAGTAGCTATAGATTCTTTTCCAATGACCAACACTTCACTACTAGAGAGAAGTTAGCTAGGTATCTAGTAGCAGACATGGTCTCCCTGTTATTTTTCAGAATTTAAGTCCAGATAGAGAGCTGTTGGTTTTGTCTAAGTTATGTATACCACTAATGTACCAATGCTATGCTAGTCATTCATGTGTGGTTCATGGGTGTCCTAGATATCATAGATATATAGGGCTGTTGGTAACTCCCACCTTTAGGAGCTTGTTTGGAGTGTTTATGGCCACACCACACTTAGAATGTCTAATTTCATCTGATCTGCAGAGCTATGCACAGTCAGGCCTAAAGAGTACCTAGACAAAAGATCTGCAAGACCTAGTTCTAAGTTTCTTTCTTTCTCAATAAATGAGAAAGTAGACATTTTAATATATAGAAAAGGATCTCAACCAAAGTTGCATATAACTAACACTTATATATGAGGAATCAATCAACATGTAGGTGATTGATGATTCTTGGAAAAATAGTTATAAATCTGTGCTAATATTTAATTGTGTTATATTTCAAACATTATTACTATTATTATTAATGATTGAAAAGTTTTATGCATACCAAAATAGATGGAAATATTCAAGTACATTGAAAACACTAAAGTTTGTAAGTTAAGAAAAAAATTGTTGTAAGGAAAAAAAATATCATGAATTAAATAGTGTCTTATTTGTAGTTATTTGAAAATAAAGAAGCTTGTACATAGGAAGAAATAGCATGAAAGAAGACAATTAAAAGCTACAATAATACTTGGCTAAAAGAACTTGGGAAGCAGCAATAGAAATGGAGAGAAACGTGACACCTCTGTAACTATGAGAAGACATGTGTCACCTAATTTGTTAGGTGTTAGGAAGAAAAACAGTCTCAGATTCAGTACTGATTCAAGTGCAGATTTGAGTGGAAAGAAGAACCCCTATGAATAAAAAATTCAAGAGGAGAAATAAATTCAGAAATTAAGACAGAAAATTCAGTTAACTGTTCATGGAGCTTAGGGAGTTTATGGAGATGCCATCTTTTAACCAGGCAATCCTGGAATACATAGGCCTAGGAATTTAGAAAAAAATGAAATATAGATACTGAGATTTAGGAGTTATGGGTATTTCAGGGGCATCAGGACTATGAGATTGAATCAAGTTTCTCTCTTAGTTCCTCTTTCACTGCCTCCCTTGAAAAATACTTATGTGGGTATCATTTACATTTAGAACTTATCCTAGTTTCTTTTCTATTGGCATGACCAAATACTGTGATTAAGGCAATTTGAAAAAGAAAGCTAAATCAGGATCAGATATACCATCTAAACAGTCCCATAACCCCTAAAGGAATAGAAGCAGTCATTAAAAAGTCTCCCAAACAAACAAACAAACAAACATCCCAGGACTAGATAGGGTTAATGCAGAATTATATCAGATCTTCAAAGAAGACCTAATACAAATACTCTTCAAACTAGTCCAAAAAATAGAAACAGAAGGAACACTACCCAATTCATTCTATGAAGCCACAGTTACATTGCATATTCTCCCTTGGAAATTGAATGTTTTTTGTCTAATCAGGGACTTGTCACAATTTCCTTTCATAGAGGACTTTATAAGGTATATATTTTTTCTACTTCGATCATGTTTAATGTTCCAAACAGATTTTCAAAACTGGCTAAGTGCATATTACTTTTAGCTTCAGAAGATATCATGTATATTTAAAAAGCATTTAACTATTATAAATTATTTTGATTACTTAAAGAAAGATGACACATTGCATCATCTTGTTTATCTTGCCTCTTAGAACAGAACTTTTAAAAAAAAAAGCAGAGAGCTGACAAGTAGACAACAAAATCTAGGGCATGAATGAGACAAAAGGCCAGGAAGAGTGTCTTTTTAGAGGGTGTTATAGCATGAACCTGAGTTCCAAAGGACTCATGGAAGCTTATAGGCCCTTGTGTCTCATGACAAAGAACTGGAAACATAGTTAGAAATGGAAGTAGAGACAGTTTATTCAAAAAGCAAAAGCATTCCTGAGAATGAGTGGCTTAGTAATTAGAAGAGCTATATTATAATAATCCTTTGTAGTCTGTTACACAGGACTCACTCCAACATCTTTGTCACTATGCTTTCCCTGAGCATGCTCTGTTTGATTTATGTAGCCTGGTGGGAAAGAGTTACCCTGCAAGCTGGCTTCCTTCATATACTAATCTTTAGTGTAACTTTCTCTAGTCTCTTATCACCTAACATATGTAGAAACATCCCACATTGGGACAACTAATATCATATAGCCATGTCTTGTCAAAACTCATAGAATGTAATATTTTTAAAAGGCTAATTCATTTTACTGCACATGAATTAAATAGAAATATATTTTTTAAAGGCTAAGCAAAAAAGAACCACACAAAAAATAGATGGCAGACAAGCAAAATGGAAGCAAAATACCTATTCATCTCATGTGAGATAATTCTTACATGGAACAGTTTGTGAACAGGGCTTAGAATCAGATTAAGCACCTGTATAATCCCATGCGAAGGTCTACTGTGTATTTTTCTGTCCTACAAATAATATGTATCTACCAAATACCTTGTTCCAGCTTCTTGAGACACATAAGAACAGATATTAATTAAAAATAACTGTCAAGAGAAAAAAAAGAAAAAGAAAGCGTGTAGTTTAGAGATCCGTCATTCCAGAGAATTAGAGTCCACGACCATCATTGTGAAGAAAATAACAGCAAGCAGGCAGATATAACAGTAGAGTAGTAGCTGAGATCTTATATCCAATCCACAAGCAAAGTCAGAGAACTAACCAGAAATGGTATGAACTTTTGAAAAGTCAAAGATAACCCACAGTGGCTCACCTCCTTTAACTAGTCCACATCTCCAAATCCTTTCCAACTGGAAGCCAAGCATTCCAACAGAGTACCCTATGAGAGCCATTCTCATTTATACTACCACAAGATTCCTAGGTAGGAAATAGACTTGCAGAAGGTTCAGTCACAGAATTGGTGGGAAAGAAACAAAACAAAGAAGCAAAAACCCAAACAAACAAGCAAAACCAGGCAAATAAAACTCTACTTGAATTTAAGTGTGTTTCATCATATCAAAAGCCCCAGGAAACAAACAGACATGCAAAACCAACAGAAACAAAAACAAACAAACAAAAATGAAGAAAGGAAATACCCATTGTATTCAGAGAAAATAGTGCTTCAAAAATGAACAAAGCAAATGCATTGCTATTCATAGCAATGAACAGCATGTTAAAACATGCACAAAGCTGTTGTAAGAGATATAGTTTGGTCCTTTAAGAAGCAAATGCATGTGTTGGGATTAAAATAGACATATTGGGTGTAGGGGGGTAAGCTTGGAAGGATAAAGTAGAGGGGATGAAATTTGCAGGAAAAGAATTTCTAATTCAACGTCATTCTCATATCTGTAAAAGGGGAGGAAGAATGTAGAGGGGGTTGAGTAAAAGATGTGATCATTCTGGAGTGATGGCTGCATGCTTCTTAGACATAGTCACTCATCTACCAAGTATTGCATGCTATAGGAATGGACCTGAATCAGAAGTGTTATGGTGATCAGGTTTTAGCTTAATGTAGTAAAGAGTATAAATGAGTTATTGGATCTGGGGACATCAGATGCAGAAATCATTTTTTTTTTAATGACCATGTGAATGTGGTTAATTTCTGAAGTGTGTTCTGTATTAAGAATAGTCAGACCAATGGTTGTTAGTGAATGAGCAATGAATAGAACCTCAGGTTCTTCTGACTTTGTGCATGTGAAAGGGAAAGTTAAAAACCTGGCTGAAGGAGTTATTCTCAGATAAAAGTCTTTAAATGAGCAAAATGGTCCTGATTCTATAAGAAGTTAAACTCACTAGATATGATAGTATGTGCCCGTAATGTTGCACTTGAGATGGGGCGGTAGGAGGATGATGACTCCAAAGCCGTACAGCATGTTAGAAGCCAAATTTGTTGGAATATGTGAAACCCCTTCTCAAAAATCAGGCTGAAAGGATAGAGGTGGTTGATATGAAGTTGGTAATCACAGTAGAACACGTACACTTTCAGATCAGCTATAGAGAATTATTTCAACTCAAGTGTCACAAGTAAATCCCACTGAGACAGAAAGATGTTAAATGGATTTGCTTTACACTGTCAGTTCCCAACACTGAAGCTTAGCCCTATGCGTTATAATAGATCTGTTTCTTGGGTTTTCTGCTCCCCTTTTTCTTCATCTACAAAGAAGGAACTCCAACTCTCAAAAGATTGGAGTAAAGATTGACTAGCTATTTTATACACTTTACTTTTTGTTCTAAGACTCTTAATTTTCTTCTCCCACTGAGATAATGTCTACATTATAGGTTGCTGTTATCTGTTTCCCAAGTTAGCTTTGAAGTATTTCTTGCCTCCCATTTATACTACTCGTGGTATCTCACATCACCATTATGTGGGCCACTAAAGTAAGACTGATGGAGGAAATTACAAAATATTTGTCTGGGTATGAATGAAGAATTCATGTGCTTTAGTTACTACTCTTAGTTTAGAAATATAAATATTGAAGTATACTTTATATATTTGTAAAATCATTACATTATAATTAGAAATGACTGTTAATTATTAACTACTTATTTTAATACCAGTGAAAATTAGCCCTACTTTGCGTAGTAAGAAGAAAGTCTAGAGAAAATGCTGCCAACAATTCCAAAGAAAAAGATAAAGGAAAACTATTTATCATTAATCTAGTTTCACTTACTACACTGATAGACTTCTGCTGTTCTCTCCTTTAAGTTCAGCAACAGAGAAATGGAAAAGTTTAATTAACATACATTAATTGTACAAAACACTTTGCTTTAGCATGGCACTTAAATATACGTATATAATACACTTTGAACATATTTAGTTCCCTATAACCCATTTTCCAAGGAGGGAATCCATGATCTATCCTGAACTATTTAGTCCTCACTATGGGGAGCAGAGAGAACTGCAACACTGTTATGACTACCTGATGAAGCAATGTCTCCCATGCTATGCTCCTTAAGATAAACATTTCTACTGTTCAGAAGCATGATCTTTCATATAGCTTAAAATCATAAAGTTTAGCCAGGCTTGCTCTTGTATATATCTCTTAGTACCTTTCTTTGACAAGTTTGGCAAGTGAATGGACCATTGTTCTCATAAAACACAATGTATCCATTTTACTTTTCCACCAGATACAAATTTTCTCTGTGAGGGGACCAGTACATAAAAAATGTAGAACTTAAAACACCCACACAGTAAATATTCATTATTGATGATAGAGAAGATCCAAGATGTACATTAGGAAAAAAATGAATAACAACAGAGCAGTACAATTTTTTAATTCATTGATGGTCAAAAAACCCCAATGAAATATCATATTCACACACACACACACACACACACACACACACACAGACACAAAACCACACATGACTATCCTTTTCCCTGCAAAAACATAGACGTTTATTTCCAAACACACCTTTAACGTTACATTCAAATTTAAAGCACATTTTTAATAAAATGATATTAATATTTGAAATATTCTCCATCTATACAAATCAATTAATTTTCACAAAAGGGGGAAATGAATGAAAAAAAATGAGCAAACAATATTTTAAGAAGTACAATGAACAATCTCTCCCTTCCTCTGTCCTCTCCTTGGCCAAGGCCAGTCTTTATAATCTCTTTTTAGACCAGTTTATAAATTGCTGTAGACTCCAGTAATAGAATTTCATAAATAAAAAAAGATGACAGAAAGTACCTTACTATTGTAAAATGAATCAATACATTCTGAATTTTGACTTCCAAGACTGTAGCTCAGGGACATGTTGTTTACTCTATGGAGGGCAATAGGAATTCTGGATAAAACAGATATGATCTAGTTTGAATCATTTCTGTTATTGAATTTTTCTTGCATAAACAAAATAAGCATTTCTAAATGAATCACTTGAGAAATGTTACTACTTTACCTCCATCCCCTCAAAATTATCAACTGTGAGGATGGTAGTTCTAAAACACTCCATAAAGCAAGAGATTATTGAAATAAAAATTCAAGCCATTATATTTCCAATTAAGATATTTAGTAACTTTATAATTTCTAGAATTTACTTCCCTGGCAAAGTCTTCCTTTATTGGTAAAAGATACATTTGAAGTTGTTGGTTGGACTCCTGTTTGAAAGGTTGCTTTGCTGCTGTACAGCTCCAGTGTTTCCAGAATCTTCACACTGACTGTACCAGAGTCAAATATTGCCTAGGCTGTGTAGAAAGACAACTTACTTTCATCTCAAAACATGCCTGCTTAATAGTTACTGTTTATTGTATTATAACAGTTATTTTTTTATTTAGTATGTCTTCATTTACCGAAATCTTACAGTTTCACTTAAAGGAGTTAGTAGTTTCAAGGCAAAACTTGGTATAAAATTAACTAAAATCCTTATTGGCTCTACATTGTGTGTGTTTGTGTGTGTGTGTGTGTGTGTGTGTGTGTGTGTGTGTGTGTGTGTGTACAGAACTTAATCATTTGGACTCTTTGAGATTCATGCAAATTCCCCTCAAATATAATACAGACTACAATTAACTGAAGAAATTTGAGGAATCACATGCGATTCTGTTTGTTTTAAAAGTTTCCTGTGGACCTCAGTTACCTCTTGATTACATATGGAGGGACCCATGGCTCCAGTTGCATATATAGCAGAGTATAGCCTAAGAGGAGAGGCTTTTGTTCCTGTGAAAGGTCAATACCCCAGTGTAGGGTAATGCTAGGGTGGTGAGGTGGGAGTGGGTGTGGGAGCACTCTCATAGAAGTTAGGCAGATGGGGGATGGTTTTTACAGGTTTTTAGGGAGGGGAAACTGGGAAGGGGGATAACATTTGAAATATAAATACATAAAATAACCAATAAAAAACTCTGGAGGGATGTGTGCATGTCATACCCCATCCATCCCGTTTAATACCTGCTGTAAATTTTTCTTGTGTACAACAATGCTATTTGATTTTACTCTAATCAGTCCCAGCTGGGTTGTTATCTTTTAGGGTAGTCATGTGCTGCCAGAACTAAGTACAAACTCAGGGAGCCATATAACATGTGCTCTACATGTTCTTTTACAGTCGAAGAGAAATAAATTCACAGCATCATTTCTATCATTGCAATACAATAACAACACCATTATTATGATAACTTCTGGGAACTTTAGTTGTCACTTAACTTTATGAACTCTTAAAAGTACATATTTTGTATTTTAAGGCAATCTTTAAGACCACCTAGTGAAAATAAAATTAATATTCATAAGTAAATGTCTAATCTTTTATAAAAATATAAATTTAGATACCTCAGTCTTCAGAAGTGATATGAGAGAAAATTTCTTTGCACAACAGGCTAAAGTATGTTAGCTTACTTTTGCCACTGAAACAAATTATGAACAACCTAGGAAATAGGAGCACCCAAGTCCATTACCATACAGTTATATCAGGAAACCAGTACAGAGCACAGTGACCTAAACAAAGCCAACATCAATGTGCAAATTAACAAGTGCAATTGTGTGAAATTAAAATGTTTCAACACAACATAGAGAATACTCTCGAGAGCCAGGAGACAATATACAAAATGAGACAAAATGCTATATATGTACCTGATAAGGGAATAATATATAAAATATACAAAGAACCCAGAAACTAATCCCCAAATTTTCTAAACAGAAAATGAAAAGCTGAATCAATCAGATATTTTTTTAAAAAAAATAAGAAGTAACCAATAAGTTTAAAACATCAAAAATGAAAGAAAGAAAGAAAGAAAGAAAGAAAGAAAGAAAGAAAGAAAGAAAGAAAGAAGCTGAGTTAGTGGTCTCCGTGGCTAGAAATGCAGAGTTCTTCTACTGGATATTAGTCGGCAGCTCAATAGTTGAAAACCTTCTCCACTGTTCCTCACAGTGGGTCCCAAGGAAGAGAAACAATCCATGATCTTAAGATATTTATTTTCATGGTGGAAAATAGACAAAAACTATACCACAGTATTTTTGGGCGGGGGTGAGGGGGCTGAGGTTAAATAACTTTTGAAAGGAGGGGGATCTGGGAAGAAATGTTTAATTGGCTACACCCTTCTAGCCTTTAGGTATCTCATTAATATAGAAACCTGTCTTGAGGCTCTGTGGCCTGTAGTCATGCCCTCTTGGAGAAGCTGGTGGGCGTTGTCCTACATGACTGGAAGGCATGGATTGATGAAGGTCTGTGGCCTCCTGTCAGGAGCCTAGAGTCTGGGAGAGTGGTGAAATGCTTGCTGTCCCTGGGATTTCTGTCGATTTTTAGCTGGTGCTGGACCAGAAACCATGCTGTCCTTTTACTGTCCTACATCAGGTGGCATGGAGAAGTGTACAGTGATTAGGAAGAGACCAGGATCATTAAGGTGAAATCTTGTGAGATTTGTTTCCTCAGAGTGAGCAGGTAAAAGCTGTTTCAAAAGTAGCAAAGGTTATACATTGTGCTGGAAGCTGAACTTTGCAGTGTAAGGGTCACCTAGGTATTATTAGTTTTGAAGGTGTGAAGCAGTGTATTCAGAGCAACTGAGGCTTGGCATTGTGTGTCAGGGCTGGAGTTTCAGAAGCAAACCCAGGAGAGGCTACTGGTGAAAGTGCAGACTTTGAAGATAGGAGTATCATTGGAAGAAAATCAGCTACCCTCAGCTTAGAAGACAAGCTCTGTGTGTGGCAGAGGGCAGAGCCAGAGAAGTAGCCAGGTCCTTTAAGGGATCCCAGAAGATCATGAGTAAAAAAGATATTGGACACTGAGTGATTTATACTGTTGGAGTTTGATTTTCCTTTGATTTAATTGTAACTGTGCCCCTACATGGCCTTCACATCAGCTTCTACCTCTAGGTTCTTGCCCTATTTGAGTTCCTGTCATTAATTTCTTCAATAATTCACCATGGCATGAAAGTATATGTCAAATAAACTCCTCTACAACCTGTTTTTGCTCATGGTATTTTATAATATCAGTGGTAGCCCTAACTAGGATAAAGGGAAAGCACTAATTGTTCAGAGTAGTCCTCATCTATCCATATGTTCATATACAAAGTAGTTATAAGGATTATCTGAGTTACTTTCCTTTTGCTTAGATAAAATATCATGATGGAAGGATGTGGTGTGATGTTGCTTTTAGTTCAGGGTCTCTGAGGGATATAGTTTATCATGGGTGTGGCAGCAATCAGAAAGGCATCATGGTGGCAGAAGGAAGTTGGCTGAAAACATCACATCCACACTTTGGAATTAGAGCAGGAAGTGAGATAGCTCTGAAAGTGTCAAGGAGGGGCCTGGAGAGATTGCTCATTGTTTAAGGGTATACTTTATTCTTTCACAGGACCTAGATTCAATTCCCAGCACAGATGTGGCAGTTCAGAATTGCTTTTAATTCCAGGTCCAATGGATACAATGTCATTTGTATCCTTTGCAGTCACCAAGCACTCATGTGTTGCACATACATATATTCAGGTAAAAGACACTCAAAAAGAATTATTTATATAATTAATTATTTAAACCCCCAAGACCTGCTTTCAGTCATTTATGTCCACAATGGAGAATATACCAGCTGAAAGTTCTACAATCTTTCCAAATAATGACATCATGTGGGACAAAGTATTCAAACACATTAGCCCATGAAGGACGTTCAAACCACAGAGTAAAGCTCCATTTTAATTTGTCTTCCATGTATAAAAGAAAATCAAAATTCCAAAGTTTAATCACTTTGTAGAAGATAGGTTGGTACAAGCCATTTTTGTAGGTTTCCTTCTCATAGCCTTCTCTTTCCAAAACTGTGCCTCATAGATAATCAGGAAGGTAAAAAATGACACTGGATTATAAAAAAAAAATGGATAAGATCAGACAATTCTAAGCATTGATGGATAAATGGCTGTGCAGCTCTGATATAGCAGGTAAGGATGATTGCTGAACCACCATCAATAATACAGGGAAACACAAGGAAAATTGTGTGTGTGTGTGTGTGTGTGTGTGTGTGTGTGTGTGTGTGTGTGT
>JANHMN010000011.1:25471424-25483583 GCA_030674055.1 Rhabdomys pumilio
TGTGTGTGTGTGTGTGTGTGTGTGTGTGTGTGTGTGTGTGTGTGTGTGTGTGTGTTTTCATCCATTTCATCAGCTTGACATAAAAGTAAATGAAAATGGAGGATCCATGTGTTGAGGCACAAAGAAAGACTATCTGGCTTGAGTGTTTTGGAACTTTGGAATCATCTGAATACCTTGATGAATTGTTGATTTCAGTTAGGTAATCTAGGGAAGGATAGCAGATCCTACCTGTTCTAGTTTCATATCTGTGACTATGATAAATTACTATGGTCAGAACAACTTGAGGCTAAAAAGGGCCAATTCAGCTTATAATTCCAGATTTTAATCCACCATTGAGGAGATGTCAAAGCAGGAACTCAAACAGCTAATCAAACCACATCCACATTCAAAAGCAGAGAGAAAATAATGGACCTGTTTGCCCTGTGTGATTCATCAACTTTTCTCCTGTCCTATGTAGTTCAGACTACCTACCTAGGGAATGGTGCTGCCACAAATGACTCAGGATTTCTACATTAATTAATGTTCAGGACACTCCTCCCATTGGCAAGCTTTACAAAGTTATCAAGCTTTACAAAGATATCAGTTGCTAAACTGATATCCCTAGGTGATTCTAAATTGTGTTAAGCTGACAGTGCAGTTAAAGCTAACCAGTTGCAGGTAGCATGATGATAACGGTGCTCTTTCTGAGAGCCTAAGAGCAAAGATTTGGAGCAATACTTACTCTATTTCCTGCTAACAAAGGAACTCCCAGTGTTAAAGGAAAGTCAGTGATCACAAGGTGACAGAATATGTAAGAGCTATGTGTGGCAGCCTCTGGGGATTATGAGCATTACACAAAATAGTATCTTAATGACCATAGCACAGGATCCAGATGAGTCTCAGCCAAGCTTCATACTCACTAAGAAAAAGCCTTATCAGTCACTTTCTGGTGACACATTATCCCTAAATGTTTTAATTTAGAGAATAAGGATGTGTATTTTTGCTTTGGGTTTCCATCAAAGATATTGAAAGTTCTATAAGAGAACCACTGTTAGCATAGATAGCTACAGATATAGTCTTTGTTGCTGTACAATTATCCATCTCATGCCTACTTACCATCCATTTCCCCTCTTGCTCCTTGAATCCAATTTGTCTTAGCTTGTATTCTCTCCATTTTCTTGGTATTCTTCTTATCTCACCATGTGATGTATTATTCAAATGCCCAACTCCTTTTATTGCTAATTATATATTAACCAGGTTCTGACTTCATTCTTCTCTGTATTGAATCCTGGTTGAAGCATGACACTGACAGAAAAGATTCCTAGAGCTCAGAGGAAATTTTGGCAAATGACAGTTCTCTTTTAGGGCTGTTAGTCTTAATGGAATATTTGATAAGATGGTAATAATCCCTGAGATCCTTTTATAGCAAACCCAGGGGCGATATATATATATATATATTTTAACAGTCCCAATGACTTTTATTTATTCATTTAAGTTTTCAGTGAGGTCATTTCTTGAAGTCATTTCACAATGACAATTTCTTCAAACATGTTAAACATGCATGATCCAAATGCTCTCTCTCCTGTCAATTATACCTCTTGATATGTACAGAAAATTATTCTCCAGCCTTCTGATTCAGTTGCAGTCTGATTGTCATTACCCTGGTTATCTTTTTAGAAGTGAGGACTTACTGGATATATTCTTGGAATTATGCTCTATTAGTTTTTAGAGTCAGCATTTTGTTTTCTCAAGCACATATTCTTGCCTATGTGTTATCTACTTATATCTTCTATTATAAAATCCCTTCTCAAGGTAATTTCGGCATTCTTTCCCGTACTCAGTGGTTAAAACCTAAGTGTTTCCTTTAGGAATAAAAATATTGATTGCCCTTGTGAATTTTATATTGAAATATAGTGCCTACGTAGTTTCAAACATAAGGTCCAATTAACAATATGAATGAGCAGGCAATACACACATTTTGAGAGTAGTAATAATGATAAGTGTTAACATTTATTGAGTCCTTTACTGTTCCAAACACCTTGCAAAGTGCTTCGCAAAGGAATTCTAATTTAATTCTGGCAGTAATCATGTAAAGAAGCAACAACTAATGTCCTCAGTTTTGCAAATGTTGATGCTAAGGTTTAGAGAGGCTGAGCAATATTGTTCAAGGTCATGCAGAAATATATAGCAGTGCTCATAATAATAATAAAGATATTACAGAAACAGACTTATCTCAAAGTCTGTGCCCCTTTAATAACTCTGCTGAATTATTTTGGCTAAAGCATACTAATTTTGCATCTGGACATTGCCATGGCCAAATAGAAAATGCCATTGCATCTCAGATGCAATCCCCTTGAGTATTCGGTTTCATTGTGAGGCCTCCATTAGGCCTCCATTGTTCCAGATTTCATTTATGCTACATGGATGAAGCTAACAGTCAACCTATTTCATTACACCATCAACCTTAATTAATACATTTAGAATAATGGCTTGGAATTTATTTAACCAAAATAATAACTTCATTTAGCATAACGACTTGGTGCATAGGTGGCATTGTGAGTTACAACATTCCTGCTGCTGTTTCCAGAACATTTACCCTGTAGTTAATGGGAAATCACCTTTGTGATACTGTGACACCTGTTAATGCCTTGTTTCACCTCTGATGCCTGATCTCTTGATGTGAAGTTAGGCAGCCATTGTCACTTAAATGGGGACCAAGTGAATTATTAATTATTTTAATAGCATTCAGATAGTTGCTCTGTTATGAAGTTTTGTGATGCTATAGTTAGAGATTCATAAAGCACATCCTTCCTAACCTTTACAATTGGCTTGAGAAGCCAAACGATCGGCATTGACTGTGAGATAATCCAGCCAGGATTTGGATGTATTTTCATTAACATTTACCCTTCTGTACTACTAACCTTTCCATTTCCAGGGTCAATGTGAGTTGTTAGGCAATAGCAGAAAAATTGTCAGTTCATTTATTCTGTATCTTAATATCCTTCCTTATGTCTAGTCAGTATAATAATGATTTCCAACCACCCTGTCTTCTCAGTGTGGTGAATCAGCTTAAATCAATCAATGTTTCAGCTATGTTGGAATGCTATTGGAGATGGCTAGCTACCCACAATCTGCATTCTCCTTCATCGACAAATAATAAACGTACTAGGAGCATGGTTGCTCATTTGAAGCCACTATTCTTGGTATTAGAAAGTCAGTGGACATGACTGTGAATGTATTGTCCTTGAGACTTTGTTTACCTTGGTGCTTCTCCATCTTCTGTCTGCTTTCTTCTCACTAGAAAAGCATGTTTCCTCCCACAAACTATTGTCTACCAGGTAGATAAAATAGGACACTAAGAACAAACTGCCCAGTCAAAGCAAAAGGGAAGGGTGTGATGCAAAGGACAGAATTGTCTAGCAACTTTTATTATTTAGCACTGTTACTGAAGTATTAACAAGCCTGTAGTTTTTAGGCTTTCATTTTGAAAGCTGCTTAGTCATAGGTTAAAATTATGATTACAATGACTGTAACTATTCTACACAATTAAACCAAATCTAAGTGAGGTTTATGGTATGAAATATTGTGAGAAAGAAACCTACTTCACTATTTGCATCTATTGTATTGCTAGTTCCTCAACCTACAACAGATCTTAATACTTGCATATAATTAAAATGGTATAAAAACAGATTGGGAAGAAGAAGTAAAATAAAAAAAATAATTGGAATTTGTACATGGAATTCTTATGAAAACCTTAAGTGATACTACAGGGATGTTATTAGGATAGAAAAAGATGTATTTTCTGATTTGAAACTCTGTAAACCACTTAAAAACAAAGCGAGGCATTGAAGTATTTCATGGTATGGTTAGCAAAACATAAAATGCATTCTGTTGCAGCAATGTGAACCATTGATTTTCTTCATATGGACCATAGTTTCATCTAGTTAAAAAAGGAAGTATTTTGACACCATTTTGCCTTGGAAATTATGCAACTTCTCACAAGGTTGTTGAAATGATATTTGAGGAGCAATGACTGTATATTAAAGTCTTGTTAACTGTGTTCACTTCTAATATTATGTGTGGTTTATGTTCAATGAAATGACCTTGTCAGTTTAGTAGAACTTTAATAATTATGGTAAACCAAAACATCAATATGGAATATTGCCATCAAAGCTTTCAATTATTGCAGAATACTTTGTTATTGAGTAGGTGAAGACTACCTCTTATGTGTGCTCATTTGTCCTGATAATAAGTGTTAGAAGGGAACATGTATAAGCATGCTGGAGTGGCTTGTAAAATCACAACAAACTATATAAGAAGGATAATTAACAAAAAAATTCTTTTTCTTGGGAGAAACATATTATTCAACATTTATGATTTATTAAATCTAAATGCCAGTGACACTAGCACTGCATATTTTCCTTTTGGTTTTTCAAATATTTATTACCAGGAAATGTCAGCACTCCATTAGTTTAAGTGGAAGCAATAGTAAAAGGTGGTGAATATGAAGTTGGAAAGGGGGTACAGTGTCAGAACACTGATTTGCTATGCTCAATTTAAATAGGCAAATGGAGTACACGAAAGCACGTATAAGTTAACCCAAAAGCAAGAGTGAAGCGAGGTTCAGCAAAAATATAAATTGAACACTATGAACAAAAGTTAAAACCACTGTGAATCTCTTCATTCTTTATAGCCTGATATATTCATACTACCTTCTCCGTTGGTGCAGAATTGCTTAGATTGCTAGAAATCACTTTGGATGAGCAAATAAATAGCATTCTTGTTTGAACTCATCATCATGCAATTGAGAGAAGCCTCTACCCATGTATAGATTTAAGCTTTGGAATAGGAGCCATATAGTTATGAAATTCTAGGAATATTCCATAGATAATGATATTCTTGTTATGTATGTCTCAATGTTAAACTACTATATGCAGTATAAATGTATGCTCAATTCTCCAAAATGTACAAACAATTTATTATAGAAGTATCTAGAAGCAAGGGCAATATACCTTGGGAATTACTATTTTACTTAAACAGATAATGCAAAATATAAATTTGCAAAGTTCATATTCTCTTCACATTGGCAGATTGAGGAATTTAATCATTTTGATCAGACCTTCCCTATTTCATTAAATTTGTTCCTCCCATGTATTTTCACGTTGATGTTAACATTTCAATGTCTTTTTTTGAAAGTTTCAAGATATTTTATTTCTTTACTTGTTCTTCAGTCTGCCATAGTTTAATGAGTACATGATTCTTTGACTCGGCACTCACTTATGACTTAGTTTTGAAACAATTCCTTGATTATTGTACCAGCTGACATGACTACTGATGTCTCCATTCCTTTGGGCTGACTCTGCCAACAGGGGACAGGTTCCATTCTATTCCAATTTGTGTGACTGTATATGTCCATGTAGAAACACAGAAGATGCCGCCACCTGCTAATATAGCATTTCCATATTTGTCATGGAAATTAGGTGTCCTCTTCTGATGGCTCTGCCTTGCCACCACTTGCTGAATGCCTCGAACTTGGAGATGGCTTAGTGAGTTTTTGGCCAAGGGCAACATCGTGGAATTGGAGATGGAACTGCGGCTACTACAGTTGCTGCCTTGGTGCAAATTCACCCCAGCTACCCTTGCAAAGAGGCCTGAAAAACCACATTTCAATGTCTTATGTACTATAGTAATTAATTAAAATAGGTTTCAAAAACTATGTCCAAGGCAATTATTTTTTCCAACCTCATGTTTTGAAACCATTGCTACGACCTTAGGACAGTTGGCTATGAAGGTCAGAAGAGACAGTTGCCCTTATGATCTTTAATTGAATTAGTATAATGACTTTCCTGGCAATCAGCCCCTATGTGTGTCCTCATATATCACTTTTCCTGTGACCATCCCTGACTGCAATGCTCCATTTCCTTCCTAGCTTGCAGGCATGCCTGTCTCAATATCCATCTGACTGCATAGTGATGATAATTATCATCTCTTTTTTGACTCAGCTAATTGTGTTTTTAGCCTTCTTCCTTCCTCTGTGGAAAATCCTTCATATTGTGTTTAACAAGAGAACATATAATAAGAAACAAATTATTTCTCACAAGACTTATTTGCCTTTTTATTTTATGCTTTTTACCTGAGATTTTACTAGCAAGAAACACACACATACATGCACATACCCACACATACACACATTGCAACATACACATAAAGGCTCATGTGCGCACGCATGCACACACACACACACACACACACACACACACACACACACACGCACACACGCGCGCGCGCGCGCACGTGCACGTGCAAGTATAACTAAGTCATTCCTTCCTGCTAGAAATAAAAAATGAAAGAAAGCTTTTGATTAATGGAACTTTTTGTTGCATCATTATCTGAATAAATTATGTTCCCTAATTAATAACTCGGGTCAAATCCCATACTAGAATAGTTTTACTTATTAAAAGAAAGCTACATTTTAGTGTGTCATTATTTTGATGAGTTTGAGCTTTGCCATGTTTTTTCTTGAAGGAGCAGAGAAGTACAGAAATGATTTTAAGAGTGTGAATTTATATACAGGTTCTAAGACAAAAGACAGGAAAAGGAGAGACTATAAAAATAATGTTTGCATCTCTTGAGAGACTGTTCACTGCATATAGTCTATGTTAAGATGCATTTATACAACTGGGTGCTGAACTGTGTCCAGATAATGTCAAAGGAGAACATTTTTATAACACAAACATGTCTGCTAACGAGGAAGATTACAGTACCATATTACTGAAAACATAGAACTTTCTCATGTTAGGTACAGAAAGTCACTCTATTTTCAAAAGTAAAACAACTCAAATCTTGTTTAGAATGCTATGTTGTTGTGATGTAATGGGTTGTATCTTTTGAATTCTTAGGAGATTATCCTCAAGGCAGTTATCCTTTTCTGGTGGATCTTACCACTACACTTTCCTAATTTTCTTTGAACCTTAGTTGCAGGAGCCATGTTGTAGATGGATCACTTCAGGCTAGGCATCACCTGAATCTTCATCAGTTGTAGTTTTCTCTAATGGTCTCCATCTATTGTCAAGAGAAGGACCTTTATTGAAATGTGAGAGCTATATTTATATCTGAAGATTTGGAGCCCACAGCAAAATCAGCTCTAGGCTATAGCCAAAGACCTTGCATTGCCTTGGCAAATTCTCCTAAACTTGGTAGTATGAAGTAAAGAAAGATAAAATTTACAACCTGTCTAATAATTCCAGAGTTAAAAATTCAATATACTTGTATATAGAGGGAAAGTGATAATCAAGGCAAAACTATTGACTCAACCATAAAATTTTTAATAGAAGCTATAGTGACAATATTGGTTCATAATAAGAAAAAAATCTACTGAACATTAAAATGCTATCAAATAATTAAATGGAATTTCTTATGAAGCAGCAAACCCCTTATTGCTATAAGTATAAACCAAAGGCCAAGTAACTGTTTAAAATCATTCCATTGATTTATTCTCTCATGCATTTATAAGTATTTATTGAACTCCCACTTATGTGTCAAGGAATGTTGAGCTAGAAATATCAAAGACATATTCAACAGAAAATGTTTGCACTACTTCTGAGCCTAGGTTAAGAATTGCCAATGCAAGAATTAATCAACAATAGCAGAAGTGGCCCTAAGCTTATGTACCTTAAATAACATAATCATCCCCATTATTATAACTAAGAGAATTTAAATCCATCTGTGTACTGGGGTAAAGACCTGCCCAATACTCTTGTCTTCTCACCTGTGGCTTCACCCAGACTCTATGCTATTGTTCAGTGGTTACCTTTCCAGACAAATCCAGTCAGGAACATTGCTTGGTTCTCTGGTTTGCATGAGAAGTTGTCAGGCCTGATTTGCCCTGCCTCTCCATCAGGATTATAAAGGTGACGGATAGTCAATTTCAGGAATTCATGATCCATTTTACCACAACGCTTCACCTTGCAGGTAAGTAATACAGCTGCGATAAAATCAGTCATAATCACTGCTCTTCACTCAGCCCAGCCTCAGCTATAAATACTAGATTCATAACAAAAAAGCAAATGGAACAAGAAAGGAGATAGAAGTAAGATGAAGTCAGATGTGAAGGTTTATACATGGTGACTAATGGGGGAATGTCTTTATGGTTTTTACCCTATTCATTTTTCTATAGAGAGAATGAAACACTTATCACAGTCAGGAGGTTTGTCAGCAGGAGATTGGTTCATCAATATCAATGGTAAACATTTTCTTAGTTACTTTTCTGCATTCTGGTATACATAAAATCTGAGGAGGGAAGCCTTATTTTCTGATATCCAAACATCCATATGCACACATGTCTCAGTTAGGGTGTCTGTTCTGTGACAAAAACATTATGATCAAAAAGCAAGGTGGAGGGGAAAGGGTTTATTCAGCTTACACTTTCAGATCATAGTTCATTACTGGAGGAATCCAGGACAGGAACTTAAACAGGGCTGGAACCTGGAGACAAGAACTGATGCTGAGGTCAAGGAGGGGTGCTGCTTACTGGCTTTTTTCTTCTGGCTTGCTCAGCCTGCCTTCTTATAGAACCCAGGACTTCCAAGCCCAGGGATTGCCCCATCCACAAGAGGCCGGGCCCATCCCCATTAATCACAATTTTCTTTTTAAAATGCCCTATAGCTGGATCTCATGGGAGAATTTCTTTAACTGAAGTTCTTTTCTCAGTGACGACTTTTGCTTGTGTCAGGTTTACAAACAAAAGCAGACAGTACAGCCCACAATATATTGAGTTAGGGTCAGATTTGTGGTTAATGACATATTGGTTAAACATGGAGGTAATGAAGTAGTACACTTAAGACGTACTGGAACTAAAATTTATATTTTACTCGCTTGTAATTGGTTCTAGCTGTGGAAAAAAATAACAGTCTACAATAAATCCAGAAAGAGCTTATACTTTAGAACACTGGTTCTAAACCTTTGGTCTTGACCCCACACAAGGGTTGCGTATCATGTATCCTACATATTATATATTATATTATGATTTATAACAGTAGAAAACATAGTTATGAAGCACCAATGAAACATATTTAGGGGTGGGGCCACCATAGCATGAGGAATCGAATTAAACTGTTGCAGTGTTGAGAAGGTTACGAACCACTGTTTTAGAAAATTGAGCCAAATAATGCATAAAATAAGAAAATCAAATTGTACAACATTTTTAGCTGATGAGAGTTTAAGAAAAAATAATCACAAGGAAGGAAAGGCCATAGATATAATCAAACATGAGATAATTTTTTGTTTATTCTAAGTATAAAGTAGATATTCCCAAGAAATAATGACCCTTATTTCTTGAAATAACTTAGAAAATAAACCACATAGACGTTCAGAAAGTGATAGATTAAAGTCCAAGTGTTTATAGTCTAGGATGTGTGAAGATTCACAAGGATCATAGCTTAGTCAAGAAGGAAGATGGAGTGATACAGCAATGGTGGTCCAGAAAGAATAAGTCTCATTCTAAGGGCTCTAGATTCTCCTAGAATACAAAACTGCTATAGTCTTTGAATAGAATAGTAACACAATGATATGACATGAGCATTAAATAAGATCATGCATGCAAAAAACGTGCATACATTATTTTGAGCAGGAGACACATGATCCATTGTTTGGATTATTATCTGCATTTGAGCAATATTCTGCCTCCTGTCTTCCAGCATTCTCTGTTCCACCCACTCTATGTTTCTATCTATAAGTGGATTTTCCTTCTTCCTCTGTCTTTAGAAGTCTGTCCTTCCACATCCTAACACACAGACCATTTCCACATTTCAATCTTTATGCAGCTCACACTTCCCTTTGCATTATCACCTGTATTATGGCATCTTTCATCTTCCAGGGAAGACAAAGTGTGTTATAAATCACTTAAACAAAACTATGAGGCAAATCGGCTTGGTTATGGAACACATTTACAAAGAGAACCAAGGTCCCAATCATACTTTTTTCCAATAATCACTGTTTAAGACAATAATATTACGTGTGTGGTACTCAAAAAGCAGAACATCCAGGTGAGATAGAATCATTGACCTCTAAATGCATCTATTTAGACACATGATTTGTCTCAAGTCACAGAGTTAGTATGCCCCTCCCTTTCCTCTGTAGAGATATATATCCTATTAATGCCCTTCATTTAAAATGTCTAAATTATTTGGTGAATAATTACTTGGAAGTTCATTTTACTTTGTAACTGTTTATTCATCTCCAGTTTGTGCTGATTAATTTTTATTAGACTGAATATATATGAAACTGATAGAACTATTGCTGAAGTAGTGACGTCAGATTTCTCATATGTAATGTCCTTCCTCCTTGTAAATTTCCAGGACTACAATTAGGCATTTTTCCCTTCTCTTCTTTCTTCCTTTTTTTTTTTAAATTAATTTTTATTGATTATTTTATTTATTTACATTTCAAATGTTATTCCCCTTCCTGGTTTCCTCTCCTCAAATCTTCCACCCCTTCCCACTACCCCATGCCTTTATGAGGGTGCTCCCCCACCTACCCATTCCTGCTACACCTCCCTAGCATTCCTCATATGCTGGGGCATCGAGCCTCCACAGGACCAAGGGCCTCACCTCCCATTGATGACACCTAAGGAAATCTTCTGCTACATATGCAGCTAGAGCCATGGGTCCCTCCTTGTGCACTCTTTGGTTGGTGGTGTAGTACCTGGGAGCTCTGGTGGGGTCTGGTTAGTTGATATTGTTGTTCTTTCTATGGTGTTGCAATCTTTAACTCCTTCAGTCCTTACCATAAATTTTTCATTGGAGTTCTCATGCTCAGTCTGATGGTTGGCTGCAACCATTCACATCTGTGTTTGTCTGAAGCTGGCAGAGCCTTTCAGGGGACAGCTATACCAGGCTTCTGTTAGCAAACCCTTCTTTCTTAAGTTCAAGAGTTAATAATCAACAATCCAAGGCCTGCCCCATCTATTTACTTCAGCCATGTCCTATCCATATATGACTTTATATGCAATTGGCTTCAAAGTGTATTATTACCCTCTGGCAATGTATCTGCCACTTCAGGTTCTCATTTCATGTTCTTACCTGTTTTATTTGGACCTTTTCTAGTTTCTGTTCCATTCCAGTGTAATGGACTCTTTTGTTCTTCTTTTCCTCCAGCCTTTTACTATTCTGTACTAGAGTCACAGTGACACAAAATGTTTAGAATTTTCTGTAAAATGATACTCACAACTGCCCAAATGCAGTGGATAATACCTATGAAGTTTTCACCCACAGAAGGGACACCTATACTTTATCACCCCTATACTTTAAGGTTCAGAGGACATTTAAGAAGAGGAGACAAAAAGATTGTAAGAGCCAATGATTGAGAAAAACTGATATGAACATATGTTCTGGAGATGACACAACTATTATATACATGACAGCATATAAACAGTGGTTGGTTATATAATCAGTATATAAATAAAATCAGTCAATAGTCCACGTGGATGAGAAGAGGAACTTGTAAGCCCCCAGGGCTAGCTGAGGAGTTATTGGCCATTGATATCTGTTGTAGTTGGAAGAGTCATTTTTCTTTAAGGGTGTGGCTCCTGGAAGGTTATCCATGCTAAATTGAATAGCATCATACCTAGCATATGAGCAGAACTAACTGGACTCAGTGTGATATAATGAGTTGTTTTTTAAAAAGACATAAAGCTGGGAAAATATACATAGAGAAATAAGCCAGAAGGAGACAGATGGGGAGAATCATGACTGTATGTGATCAAAATATATTTTACATACATATGTGTGTGCATATATATATATATATATATATATATATATGTGTGTGTGTGTGTGTGTGTTTGTGAACAAATACATATATATACAAATATACATATATATGTATGTATATCTGTGACCAATGTGTATGTATGTAAATAAATAAATTTCTATAAATTATAATGAGCTAAACAAATGTTATTTTATATATTTGACATTTTAATCATGAAGAAGAGTTACAGATGAAAGAGGGAAAAATGGTTTGATATTAATCAGTCCAATTCTGGAAGAAAAAAAATAAAAGGATCATTATGAAATTTAGTAGGTGCATAGAAATTCAAATGTCCAATAAGTTATTATAAAGAGTGATTTTCTAAACTGATTAATATTTCAGTAAGACTCAAAATGCTGCACATGAACTAAA
>JANHMN010000011.1:25483593-25518151 GCA_030674055.1 Rhabdomys pumilio
TAGTAGCTACTGGACACCAACATGAGCTAATGAAATAGTAGCTACTGGACACCAACATGAGCTCATGAAATAGTAGCTACTGGACACCAACATGAGCTAATGAAAAGAGTTGATATGAAAAATACAATCTAAATTGCAGATAAAATCCAAATTGCAGAGAGTTCTAATTTCTCACTGTTGACACAGAAGGAATGAATAACCATTAGCTATTTTGTGGTTTGTTCCAAAGGAGGTTAAGGTAGCAGCTGAAGGGTTGGTATCAATGGATAGGTTATAAAATGCCTATGGAAAAATTTTACTGACAAAATAAAAAATGCATATATTCATTGGTCCAATTTAGAATACTAACATCCAACAGACATTTAAAATCACAAATTTTATGATGTAGCATTCTATTTCTGTATTTTGATAAACCAACAGTAACATGAATTATAATACATGCATAAGACTAATAAGTCTATATTTTCCACTAACAGTATTCTACAAAGTACTTCTTATGCCCCTAAATAACAACATTCTGGTAAGAAAAATATAAGAACTAATTGAACCAGTAAGAAATTTCTCAGAAGCTTCAATATACTAGTGATTATTTTGAATCCACAAAAAAATATGTACTATTCTTGTTTCTCCAGCCTTGTTAATACTTGAAAGATTTAAAATTTAAAATATAAGTTCAAGCTGGATGTTCTTAAACAAACTATATCTCCCGTCCATAAAATATATAAACTGTTATGGTATATATTTTTTTGAAATTATGAGAACAAAAGACCTTTCAGATGATGCTCCTGGCAGTTTAGGGAACATAAGAAAGGGAGTTCAGTTTGGAGAATAGTTACCTTCTAAAATTTTAAATTGATCTAGGTGGGTCCTTTCAAAAATGAAGTTAGTGTAACTCAAGTAGAAACATTGTAAATTTCAGTATTACTCTTGGTAAGAAAAGTTGTACATATCCTAAAATATCAAGTATACTAAAAGTTATATGTATCGTAGAAGGAGAAATAAAAGTCTGGTACTTTTAAAGATAAAATAACAATTTTGGATGAAGTTACAGTTTTAGTGAGTTACATATCTGGATTCAAGAGGCTGAAGAATGACTCTTCTGTCACAGATATAGTTCTCTGATAAAATTTGAGATACAGTGTTATAGAATGTGAAATGATTAGCTGCCCATCCTAGAAACAAATTTAATGTACTTTGATGAAAATGTTTGGTAAAATGTGCTTCTGGTAATTGCTCGAGATACAGCTTTGCTTTATTGATAAATGTTCATTAATGTTGCCAGGAGTATGCTGCCTACAGTCTCTAGGAGAAAACTGCTCTTACGGTGAACTTGAACTGAACCGTATTGATTCACAAAATTGTGGGATCTGTCCTGAATGTTAAGAAAAGCAATGAGATGCTGTGCTTGATATTATCCTGTGTCGGATAGGAACTTAATTCAGATTTATTGCCATTACTCCATGTTCATTAAATTACCAACTGTTATTTAAAAAAAAAAACAAAACTGTACTATTGATGTTTACCATTTATGTATCAGGCTTGGCCTCTTAAGTTGCACCATAACCCTCAATCATTATGTTGATAATTGCTCTGTGGTTACTTAAAAAAATAATTATTTCATAATTAATGAGATGATGTGGCTTTCTGGCTTTTGATACTGTCACCACAACATGGAGAGTAGCATTGCAATTTAGTTGCTTAACATATTTCTTTTGCTTTCATCTCTCGAATGTTACATAGAATATAAGCTCTTTCTATTCTTTCTGTGCAATGGGTTAATACTGTTGAGCTGTGAGCTTTCATACTGTTATCTAAAGTTTTAAAACTCATGTCTGTGTCATAGGATAGGGACCTATTTGTTAGAGTTGATTCTTTAACAGTAGGAAAGGAATGCACTGGGAAACTAGCTCTTGCTGTTTGTTTTGTAATCTTGGGCATAAATCACCTGCTCTGTTCTAATTTTTTTTTCTCAAAATTCAGATTAATAAACTTCCCATCTCTATGTGTTTTTTTTTCCTTTTTGTATTTGCAGACTTTTTAAAATGAATGTGTTCAAAATTAAATTGTGGCAGGCTGGCAGGAATTGCCGGAATTCCTTAAATTATGCAGAGTATGTTTGGAGGCCATAGGACATCTTTTAGGAGTCAATTTTGCCCTGTGGATCCTGAAGATTGGCACCAAGCATCTTTATCCACTGAGCCAGTTTATGAATAAACTTTTTATACAACAGCAGAAAATATTGTGAGGGGAACTTGATGAAATTATGTTTAGCCTTATTTGTTAGGAGAGGATAAAAACTGAGTGAGTAGCCTCCTGGTCTCATGGAGACCTAGGGGCAACAGTCATGGGAAAAGTATCTTTGTGTTCTGAGATTATAGGATTAAGCTGGAAGAGTATAATGCTTGGTTGTGTTTATAGTATCCTGGATTATAAATGATAACAATAATACTAATTTTTGAGGAATCATAAGATTAATGTAATGAATTACGTATGTCCTTCAACTGTACTAGATCATCTGAGGCCCCATTTTACACAGGGGTCAAATGCCCTCATGTGTCCCTCACATCAAGTCATTTATGAAACAGATTATGCCTGAAGATTCCAGAGAGTCTATGATGCTTAAGATTGCTGTTTGGGTTGGGTGTGGAAGGACTCATATGATTCTGACTCTGGTTCTCCATAATTGGTATGTTTCTGAAGAGGCTGTTAAAATATATTGAATCCCACCTTAGCATCTGTGCAATGTATAAAGCAATACCTTCTCTATTGAGTGGTTGAAAAGATTGTGGATAATGCAGCCAAACACAGTGGCTGGCACATTGTTCTTCCTCAGTAAATGGCAGCTGTATTAGCCTTCAGTTATTTATTAGGCAACCTATGGGGATAAAATGGTTCCTGTACAAAAATAACATGTCAGGATATGTATTTGTTGTCAATTTGTCTTAGAGCATTGCATGAGGAATTATCAGAGGATAGAACACATACTACCTTGTCACCATTGTGTACCTACGGCAGGCATTTTTAATCAATCACACTGAGACCAGGCAGAGCCTCATAATCTTTCTAAAAACAGTGTTCCAGGCAGCTACTACTAATCAATTTCTATTGACATGAAAGATGAATCCTATTTGCCATCTAATAGCGAGGCATGGAATTGAGGCTCATAAGAAGCACAACATTTAAGAACCTGGGGACAAGGAGAAGACCTTTGGGTCAGGTGCACAAGAAACTGTGATGCAAAATCTGCTCAGAGAACAACACAGGGACAGACACAGCTTTAACTCAGCCTAAGTGAACATGGAGGAAAATAGGAAGAGCGCTGGGAACTTTACCAGTATGTGACTGATTTTCCACTCTGGATATCTTGATATCATGCAATGCTCATCCAGAAATCATACTTCAAAAACCAGTAATGGGCCAAGAAAATTCTCTACTACAAATTTACCTATGCTTAGCAACCTATCACAAAATATGATGCAGATAAAACGCTGAGTTTCTTCAAAGGCTTTGTTCCAATGAACTTGACATTGATTAAAAGCATGAGTCTCTGTTGATTTGCCATCTTTGATTTCCAGAGTCTGACATACTGTAAACCTATGTTATACCTCTGGCATGATAGTCTCTCAGAATTGGAGAGATTAAAAGTGAGATAATCCTCCCATGTGGGCACTGGGAGGATTTGCAACATTTTTTTTTTTTAGGTTTAATAAAATCATATTATCTTTTTATAAAAAGAAATCTTATCTTTACCGTGAACTTACATAAAATGAACCATGATTCCAAGCACATAACAACTTTAAAAATTCTACATGCCATTAAAGGAACAAAGTTAGCTGAAAAAAATAGGAAGCCTTTGCTGTTGTCATAGTCTCTAAACCTCTCAAACCTAATCACATAGCCTTTCATTGCATATAAACAGACAGAAGAGTTTAAAGGTCATGAGCTTGTCAAATGGAGAAAAACCATTGCCTTGCTGGCTTCTCCAAAACCTGGCATAGCATGTTACAAACGTACCATCATACGGTACATCCTTAAAACCTTGGAATGTGATCAGGCATAGTCCAGTATCATTTTAGAAAGCTTAGATACTCCCATATAGGCAGCCATAATACACTGCTTGTCTTGGTCTAATATAGTCTTTTTGTTTTAACATCTCTGTGATCTGAATGTTTGAATGGCCTTGATGGTCAGACCTAGGTTTCCGATGATTATTTTAAAAGGGCTCTGAAAATCCTATCAGGAGCTGGGTTGGGTTGTTTTTGATGTTAATGATCACAAGTGGATAGCTATTAGCTTTCTTTACAAATCAGAACTAGCAACTATGGGTGGCAGTTATTGAAAGAACAAGTTTTGTGTAACAGTCAAGGAAATATTTCCTGAGCACCTATCAGACTTATGCCAAAAAGTCACTTTCCTAATGATATATGTATTGTCAAGATGCTTAAATAAATTGCCAACTATCTTCAATTCAGAAAGAGCATACAACGAAGTATACTTGATTCAGTATTATACATTTTAGTATATGCAGAAAACTTTCTTCTTGTGAACAGAAACTAAAGAAATAAGGTTGGGCCAATGCACAGAGAGAAAGAACAAGTCAAAGTGCTCATGGCCCATTTCCAAGGTTGGTGGCCAATGAGGGGGTCCTTGCTTCAGTCAGCAGAGCTGTTGCCAGCTGGCAATGATAAGAGATTGCATGAATAGTCCAACAGAGAAAAAAAAAGAATCTGAAAGTTTCCTTTTGTGTTATGAAAAAAGTGTGTATCTAAATGTGGAGAGTGAATTGGTAAGAAAGAGGCAAAGATATTAGCCAAAGACTCACAGGAAGGGGAAGCCTCCATAGCAGAATGGAAGGCCAACAGAGATAAGAAAGGAAGTCTCACAAAAACAATAGAAGCCTTTAAAAAAGAGAAATGAGGAGAAGGGCTAATCCAGTCTTGCACATGTAGAAGAAAGAAAAATTCAGTTTATGAATGGAGTCAGCAATTTCCAGTTCAGGCTGCATTTGAGAGCTACATGTGCTGGGACATAGCTGTGCATATTTGCAAGTCTTAAATCAGACAGATTTAACATGTGACATGCTTTTCCATGCTTTCCTCTTTAAAGTAGGCCATTCACAGCTGTATGTATCAGACTCCTTTCAGAGATTGTCGTTCCTGACACTATTGCTCCATTAGAAGCCTGTCTGTTCTGGTCCCCTCTTCCCGACAGATATGCCACTACCTGAATGACTGTTCTTATCCTGTTCTTTACAAGGGATTGTTACCAGAGGAAGTACCATTTTCATCAGATCTCCTCTTCATCTTTTATATGCCATTTTGATAATTACTCATATTATCTCCTATTGATTCAGCTTCCCATGAATACAGCCAACATGAATTTTAACCATGGTTGCTTCTGAAAAACTCTGGTCTGCTTTCCTTGCCTACCTTCCCATTATACAGTATGTAAGCAAATTAGTATGTAGAAATGTCTACAGGACTCTGGCACTATCCATTCTAGAAATGTGCCTAACATCTTTGTTTGCAATCAGATATGTTTCTGCTTTTGTTGAAAGCCAATGTTAGTTGATCATTATATTGGTGCCCTGCAATGACCTAAATCTTAGACATACACTGGTTTCAATGCAAACTTTTATCACACTTCTTCCCTCACTTCATCATAAAAGATCCACACTATCCATTCCTGTGTCTCTCAGTCTCTTTCTATGGTTTCTTGGCACCTTACAACTTCATCAATTGGTTCTTTAGATGAGATTCTCCCATAATACTTTAGGTCTTTGGGTTATCTTCCAATGAATCATTGTACAACTGGAAGACATTTTCCATACAGACACTGCCACATATTGTCCAAACCATTGTATGTTGTTGTCAACACACTGTGTTCATTGTAAGTCACTTATAATGAACTTTGATAGGATTTGGAGAAGAGTGGTGTTTTTATCATAGTAGCCCCTAATAAACAGTTGATTCTCTCCACTGTTTTCTTCCAATTTAAATAATATAACTTACCCAAACTTTGAGTACATTTTTGTTACAAGAGAAACTTAAGAAAATGATATTTAGCATAACATTAGGAGTTTTAGCCCTCTGTGCCACGTCAATACTTGAACCTGACTTAATTTAAAAGTTGGAGAAAGAAAAATTACTTATAGCATTAAAATGTTGAGTAAGGTTCAGAAAAGCAATAATCTTCCATGAAAACAATTGTTATCATAGTTAATGTTCATTTTGTCAGAGTGTTAACCTTTCCTGACTCTGCCTTGGGCCATTAAATGCCCAACCATTTGTTACACACCTGGAGCGAGCAATTTCATGGGAAATATTGCCAAGCTCATTTGTTAAGGAAAGCACGTGAGATGACAGTGATAAAGTCAACACAATACATTCACACATACATCCCATATTTACTTTCCCCATCCCCCTCCTTTAGCAACAGCTTGTACTTTTATTCAGAGAAGGTTTTTCATCCCTTGGTGTCTGCTCTTCCTTACCCAGGAGACCTCAGTCTGCAGCTCTCATTGTCAGACACATGTCCTGTCTCTTAACATTCCTTTTTTATATCTTAAATGACATCAATCAGTAAGATATTTATTAATTCCATCTGTGATCCCCAATGACACAGGATTCCCTTAAATTCTCAAATCATATAACTAAACAAATGAATAAAGAATATGTCATCTGAAAGGAAGAATAAAATTGAAATATGAAAGAATAATACATGTCTAAATTCCCAAAACAGTTTTCTTGGTAAATAGAAAAATATTGTAATAAAAGACTTCTATTGTTTATTATTTTAGTGCTTAACACATTCAGTGTTTTAGGCATAATATCTTTTAATCATGACAAGGTTAGTATAATAGTTATTTCAATTGATGGGGAAGAAACAAAATTTGAATTAAGACTGTTTGCACTCTGAACTGACCCCATCACTGCTATTACAAAAATCTATTGAACTCTATTTTAAGACCAATAAATCTTTAAAGTGATTGGATACTATCTCACCTGTACTACTTATCAATTTTACACCAGAGAAGACAGAAGTTATCAGTTAGATAGTGGATAATGATAATTATTAAACCCTCCAATTTGTTTTTGTTCATAGAGGGCAAATCTTGTCTAATGATAAGGTGATTTTCAAAGTTCAACAAAGCAAAGCATCACACCTTGAATTCTGATCTAGGGCATTATACTTAAGCAAAGAACTTTGCTTATTCTCTTGCATTAAAGATAATTTTATACTGTGTTTCCAGAAACCCTCAGTTGGCTCAGAATTATAAATCTCTAATTTTGGACAGGGTTTAACTGACATTATAGATAGATTCATCTATCTTCAATTACTATCTACCTTCAGGGAAAACCTATGACAATGAAATCTAATGTTAGGGGGGATATGCAGGGATGTTATATAGGTTTTGACATAATTAATTATTTTATTAATGAAATCACTGACCCTCCTTAATCAAAGGTGAAAATTCTTTCTTAAAGCATGGCTTGAAGAATCAAATGGGCGTAACAGTAGGAGGCACAAAAATTGGTTCAGAAGAGACAGAAAAAAATCTAATGAGGAAGAGATCTTCTCTCATTAAGGTTCTAATTCGGTAAGGCTGTGTGCTACTTTTAATTTTCACTTCCCATCATCATTTTCACAGTAGTTAACACCACAAATTAATAACAGCCAATGAGCGCTGTATATAATATAAACAGGAAAATGCTAAAGGGTGATAGTAGCTGTGGATGGTAAGTATGTAGATTGTCAGTCCTTCTTTGCTCATACTGACCGAGAGTAGGCCAGGAGTAAATTTTGTAAGAACAGAGAAGGTTTTCATTCCTCTATTAGGTATTGTATCCAACTCTCTCAGAAACTCACTGTTTTCAGACTAAGAAGATCCAATTAAAATTTCAAAGCCATGGAGAAATTGTGCTCCGTGTTCCTCTCAAATACCCCAATTTGTATGGGAATTTGTTTGAAGTTACTAGCAAATCTCAAAGTCATACTTTTCCTAAACACGAAGTATTGACTTACTAGCAAGTCAATGCTTGGGGAAAATGGGAAGTTCAGTTTCTGCTGATCAACTCTCTTTTTATGAATGACTATTTACCAACACTGCCCTCCTGAGTTTAGTCAGTTCGTATTGTTAGTGGCAGAAACCCAATGACATCTTGATATTAACCTGACTAAGTAAGCTTTCCTATGTTTGATTATTGCTGTTCTATGAAAATAAGGTGTTAGAAAACAAGGCTAGAAAAAGTTGTCCAGTGTGAGGTTAAGTAAAACTGGGGGGCGGGGCATGGGCTTTCTATAGTTTTAGTAACATGAACTTGCAGGGTAGCCATCTAAACAACTATGATATTGTAAGTTATTGCTCATCCATATTAAAATTCTAGGAAGTGTCAAGACTGGTTGTAAGATGTATACAAATAATCTGGCCCAATATCAATTTGTAAAATCTGTCACAACATTTTATAAATTAGGACAGACTCATAGAATAAATTTAAAGTAATTTGCTCAATAAAGACAGTTTCATTCCATTATGTTATGATGAATTTTCATGAGGAGGAAAATACAGAAAGGCTTGTAGTTAGACAGTGCATAGATTTTTTTTTGTTTGTTTCACTCCTCTAAATTCAGCCTCTGTGGGAATAGCACATCAGATGTTAGCCAGACTAAAAAGTGTTGGCAATATTTACTTTACAAAAGGTCTACAGATTATTGTATGGAGGGTAAGGACATAGAGAATCCATAGTTCCCTGTCTGGGATGAGAACCTAAAGGATCTAGGAAACAGTAGTTAGCCAGTCTTGAAGTCAAGTCATTGAACAGCAAGAAGTAAGAAGTCATGCTCCCATTTCAATTCTCTTTTGCTTCATTTTACTAGCTAGTCTGGTATATTAAACTTGAACAATGTTTTTCCCCCCCTTGGGGCAGTCTAAATACAAAGTGCAAAGTCTGATAAAAAAAAAAACTCAGTCTCTATGTACACACATGCAAAATAATTTCTGTCTAAAACCTTGTGATGACAGGAGCATTGGATCACAGAGAAGAGAGAGGTATCCATTAGTAACTTGATAGCTATGGTCTATGAAGAAGAGGTGGGATATAAGTCAAAAGCTTTTGCTAGGGTCAACCACTGGCCTCAGTGAAGACAGGTCCAACATCAGCACACAGACCTAAAGGAAGCACTGAATGTCCATGTGTTACCTGCATCTGTCTTTCCACAGTAAAGAGGAGTGTGGCTCTTCATCTCTATGCTGGAGTTGGCAGCAAAGATGGTTCTGAGATCTGCTTTTGACTAGAGCTTATGGTTTCTGTCCTTTTGTTCCCTCTATCCCTTTGTAACTGTCCCAGCAGCTGGATCCTTTCCATACCCTCCACATACCTCCTTCTGCTGAAAGTGCGAAACCTGGATGTACTCACCACTTATGTCAAGCCTCCAATTGTTCTCCATCTGGTGCCAGGACTCTTGATAAAGGACTCAGAAGAGATGGAATGATTAAATACATTTTCATAAAAGTCTCTTTAAAACAACAGCTATTGTGTATTACATTTCTCTCTTCCTCTCTCTCTCTCTCTCTCTCCCTCCCCCCTCTCTCTTCTTTTACACATTCCATTATTTAGATTCATTGCTAGTAAAATCACATCATGCAACTAAAGCTATGGAAACTAGGCTTAGTTTTGCCCCACAGTGGTCAAGAGCTGCTGGGATACAGTGAGGAGCTTCTTGCCAGTTGAATGATTACTTGGCATGTAGACTGATTCTCATTCCAAAATGTCTCTCCTCCCAGAAGAAAAACAAACAATGTAAAAAACAAATCTAAACACACACACACACACACACACACACACACACACACACACATACACACACACAAACACTACAAGAATTGTTACTCACATATATGAGATTATATTTTATTTCTATGAATATATACTTATGTACATGTATTTTCATTATTTGTATGACAAATTTGTACCTTGACAGATTCACAGTTTCATTTTTATTTGTTTCTCAAATCAATAGAAAGAAACTAAAATCTGAATTTCTGAAATTCAGAAATTTCTATGTTTCTGAAATTTTCTTTTCATTTCATAAAAGCGTTTTAGGAAATAAATAAGTAGAACCCATAGCATTAGGTCTCAGTAGATGAGAAAGCACAAAGGATCTGTACACAGTGACTCAATAAGTTAAAATGTTATCTAAACATGAATAAGTGTCTGTCTTGACATGGGAGAACCATAGAGCCTTGCTTACCCTGAACTCCTTCATTGTCAATTACATGATAAGAAGAAAGGATTGATATCTACATATAGAAGATTTATCGTGTCTCAGTACAAAGAAATATGGGCAACTAATGAATGCAAAGAGTGGGCGAAAGAATCGTCTCCAGGGAGGATCACACCAATTGGTTATCCAATACCAAATAATCAGCCCTGAAAACATACATACAAGTACCATTATATGACTTGGAATAATATAGTTTGGAATATATATATATATATATATATATATATATATATATATATATGCATTTGCATATGCATATATATATATATATGCATTTGCATATGCATATATCTATATATCAATTGAAGAAGAAAATGGACCATGAATTTGAAGGAGGGAAAGGAGAAAGAAGAGATACATGAAAGTGTTTGAAGAAAAGAAAGAGAAGAAAATAGTGATATGATTATGTTGTAATCTCAAAATGGCAAAAATGTATTCTTGTTAAAAGATTATTATCTTTTTCATGATGTATCTTGTACTTCTATGCCATAAATTTCTAATTAGAAAATGTATATTTTTATTTTCAGTATATACCAAAATGTATTCTAGCTTTATAAATCAGATATTTTGGCTGTTGGTAATGTTAGATTCATGATTTATCCTTGTAAACTCTCCATTTAAATATACCTATAAAAAAAAAAAACAAACACCAACTCAGTTGAAAGTTTGATAGGCTAGAGTCCTATTCCTGTTTTTAAATTCAATAACATTACAAGGCATTGCAGCTATGGCTTCATTCACTTTTCAAAGAACTTTGTAAGAGGAGATTTTTATAAGGAACATTAACATGTACAAATGAACATTCATCATATAACATACAACCATCAAGGGAAAAACAGTGATGCTGAATATTTATAATTTGCCTAAGGCTAAATAAGATGGGGATTATCTTGGCTTGAGTGGCTATTGATATTTACTTCTCTCTCTGAAAAGATTCTTCTTCTTCTTCTTCTTCTTCTTCTTCTTCTTCTTCTTCTTCTTCCTCCCCTCCTCCTCCCCCTCCTTCCCCATCCCCATCCCTCTCCCCCTCCCCCTCCTCCTCCTTCTCCTCCTTTCTCTCCTCTCTTCCTTCTCCTCCTTTTTCTCCTCTCTTCTTTCTCCTTCTCCTCCTCCTTCTCCTCCTCCTTATATTCCTTCTCCCTCTTCTTTAAAACTGTCTGATTTTGGGGTAGGCAGCTAACGTAATTCATTACCATGTAATTATCCACATAAGAACAGAAAGCACAATTCTAATGAATGCAGCAATGTGTTATTTTTTAGTATGTTCAATTTGCTCTTTAACATAGTTATTTTTGTGAATTAACACCTCAAACAACAACAAAAGACTGAACATTTTTGCATCTAGAAATTAGTATGGGAAAGTTGAACTTTAATGCATCTGGATGATTATGCTTTTTTTGTAAGTGAGCTCAGAATATATCAGAAATTTATGAAGACTGGTCTGTTGTACCAAAGCATATACAGAACTAACACATGATGTTCTCAGCCCCAGAACTACTTGCTTACCCACAGCAAGGATGGCCATTTGCAGCAGAAAAAAGTCCTTTGCATCACAGACCCCCAAAGAATCCACTGGGAAATAAATGCAAATTTATTCAACACAAACTCAGGTTCACTAATATGTTAATTAAGGGAAGACATTTAAGAATGAAGATTGATAGGCCTGCATGATAGATATATAGCCATAGACATTCTTCAGAAGTCAGAGTTTGATGTATTGTGATGGTTCAGCATTTTTTTCTCTTCTGGAGGTCATTCCCTCTCTAGTTTATATCTTTTACAAAAATTGATGTGAAAACAGGAGCAGTCTCCTCCAGACATCTCTGCAGATTTACTCCAGAAGACTCATTAGACTCTCATTGCTAGTCTCATACTGTTAGGTTAAAGATGTTGATAACATAAGTGCCAAATAGGAGTAATCCATACAAGGAATACTCACTAGATGTGTGTGTGTGTGTGTGTGTGTGTGTGTGTGTGTGCGTGTCTGTGTGTGTGAGTGTAGACCAGCAACACAGAATTGACTGATTGTCTGATTGTGGCAAATAACCTCTTAGTCCTAATTCTCCTCTCTGCCATTACCAAGTTTGAATTAATGTTGGCTAAGCAATACAAGCAATAAAAATTATGTAAGAAATGACTACTATACAGGCAAATTCTTCAAGAATCTCCCCTTTCTTCAGGATTCAGTCTTCAGTTTCGTTTGAAGTTATTCTTGTTGTAGTCAATAAGTTATTTTTTTAATTTGGATGAAGTGAACAAATTACCTCATCAGTATCTTTTCTACCACACGTGTGCACACATCTTTCTTTTTTAAACGACAGGGGCATTGGTTTAGTGATATTTTTATATCTTATATAAACTCTAACTTACAATCTTGAGAAAAGGAATCAAGTTTTATTTAGTTGTCTTTCCATAAAGACTATTTCAATGTCTGCATTAAATTTACCTTTATTGAAAATTACCACATTAGATGGAATCATTTTAAACAGTCAACTTTCAATATATTTTTGTACGCTATTTGATAAGTTTAAAATTATATATTAAAATTAGCAAGAATAGATTATTTAAAGTGAAACACTCTAAACATATTTCTATTAAAATGCAAACACTGGTGAAATGTTGATTTCTTTGGTGCAAAATAAACATTTTATTGTTATGGCTTTATTTTCAGCACTTTTATAGGAAATGATGACGTATCAATGACAAAAATTAAGGATGTAAAAGATCACAAGTAATTCCTAGAAATAAGTATTCAGTTTTATTTTACAATTTCTACCAGTCAAGCAGGAACAGAATATTATCAAATTGAACAGAATTAGTAGGTTCAGGTATACCTACTGAAGTAGCATCTCCAGATAAACCTCAGAGTGGTCTTATATCTCAGATTGTCTCTTAGACGACTAACCACTGTCTCCACACTCTCGCTTTAAAGCAAATAACCTTTCTCCACTAAGAGTAATAACATACTTCCCAAGTTTACACTCTATCTCTCTTCTCCTCCATGCCCTTCATATTCCATAAGTGCAGCCAGAGTGATTTGCTCAGACTTGACTACATCCTCAAGCCAGTGACATTTATGTATCTGTGGCTTTGGCACATACCAACATCTATGGATATAAACATGTCTGGATTTGTTTCAGTAAGGTCAGGTCTTACAGCTATTTTGTGTAGTGTTCCAAAGGAATATGTATTTTATTTATGGACAGAGACAAAACAGCATTTTTTAATAAAAAAAATCGTGTTTACTCCTTAAATATTAGATTTGTCTATCCAGACAGGAATAGTATGAAGTTTTATTTTTAGTTTTAGGTTCTCATTTATTTATTAAGTTGTTTTTACTTACAAGAATTCCATCAGGACATACCTTGATCCTGCCCTTTATATTCTTAGGTTGATTGTCACAGTGCTGATTACAGTCAATATTAAACTCTTAATGTGACAACTTCAGAGTCTGAGGAGAAAACAGAGAAAATATGTGATCTTGCCATTCAAATAGCTTTGCAAACTTCCCTTTTGTGTAGATCTTGGTTTTTCTGATGATGGTCTTTTTGGAGTCCTTCTCTTAAGCGCCTCTGAAACAGCAGGATCTTCAGAAAATATCACATTCAGAGTTTTATTTTGTTTCTGTGTTACCATAATCACAATGCAGTGGAAGGACATGAATAGGACCTTGAATGTTCCTCTTTGTAGAATAAAAGAAATAATATGTGTAATGTCCTTAGTTCCATATAAATAATGAAACTCAAGCATTAAGATAATGTGAATCATAGTTATACAGGGTTTCGGTATTCTGCACTTTAATATAATATAAATTGTAAATCTGCAAGTTGATAGAATGGGACTTGGTAAATATTTCTCAAATTCCAAGACAATACTTGAAATGATAATTAGATGTTAATAATTAGATAATAATCTGCTGCCGAGGCCATGGTTTTAGAATCACTTATTAGATATCGCAATAGAATTATTTTTCACCTTGAATTCTTCTCACAGTCACAAGGCAAAAGAGCTCTTTCTACATAGTTGCTTCATTAAGTGTGTGAATGATTGTAGGACTGCACTAGCATTGGATATTGGACTATTCATTATCATTTGCATATAAGCTTTGTGAAACCTTTACATCATTATATTCTATAATAGCTCTGGTCACAGAAATAGTTGGCTCTTGGAAGACCCTGTGACAGAGTTGCTTAGTTTATTCTCAAAATAAACACTAGTGACTAATTAAGACCTGGTCACCTTCCTGACTGAAGAAGTTCAGCAAATCTGCATGTTCCACTTACTAGAAGAAAAGCAAACTGAATGAATGGAAGAAAGCATGGAACGGTGATAATCTAAAAACAAAAAATCTGTTGGCTTAATTTAAGCTAATGCACTGTTTTAAAAAATACAACAATGTTTGTGCTTTTCACACGGATTCCTATTGGGTTCGACACACAGCTATGTATCTTAGTCTAAATCACTCTTTGACAGAAATATTTTCTTTATTTTTTCCCATCTATTCACACCTAGTCATGATAGATTTCCCAGTTGTGTTTCCATTCATCTTCACCCCAGCATGCTGTCTACACTTTACTTGTGTTGCTAAGTTTGTTTCACTTATCCAACACTTCAGGACAAACTTGCCATGCTCCTTAAAGCTTTCAGAAGAGGGCCCACAGAGAACATAGTATATTTTTGATAGTAGCCTGGGAGTATCCCAGTACATGCCATTCTCTGAACAGATTAAATGGGAATAAAGCCCACAGTACCTAAGAGACACAGTACATTTCCAGCAAGTGCCCTCCTGCCCCTAACCTCTGCCTCTGCCCCTGCCCCAAGGCTACCTTCTTATAGACCTTACCCAAAGCTCTCTTGGCTTGCTCTTCCATTTTGCCAAGACAACTCTGATCCTGCCCAGAACTTCTCATCTGATTTTTTTGCAGGTAGCTTGCTTGTTCTCCATACACAATTATACTTTCAGGAATGTTGCAGGGATATGGAAACAAGAATTATTTATTTGTGACAGATAACAAGTTTATGGAATAAAAAGAACATTTTGAATGAATATTAATTGTCTTTAAGCCCAGCAGAAAAGTTGTTTGTTTGTTTTGTTCTCTGGAGCTGGCTAACATCTCCTTAACTCCTCCCTAGATCTTACCCATCCTCTTTGCATGAGATGTGCTGTTTTCACACTGGAATATAGAATCCTGTATTCTTCAAAGTTAGAGCTGATCATTGAGTACTTAGTGCTTAGTGTGGCCTGATTCCTGGCAGGTGTTCATGAAAGATGTTTCAGCTTGCACAGAGCTCCCAAGGGCACAATGTTGAACAGTGGCTCTCCAGTATTTTCTTACATCCCTTTCTGTAGTCATTCCAGGAGCTTTGAAGTGCCAGGGCTCTGGCCAGTCTTTAGAAATGGCTTCAGCCACTCATGCTTCCTTCATCTCTGCCACTTTGGAATAGAATATATTAAAGGTGATAAGATGCTCTAAAAATGACAGGTGGGCTGAATCTCATAGAGGAGAAAATACAGCCTAAGATGGTTGTTATGTCTTTGTTGGTTTTAATATAACTACCGTTTCTGACCAATGCTTTGTCCATTGTGGCTGCCTTTGTTGGCTCTGTAAAGCAGTGTTCCGTCCAGTGGGCATTTCTGGAGCAGCTTAGTTTTTCCTAGCAGATGAAAGGCTCCGGGAAGTTGAATATAGGAAATTTGATTTCACGTACAATTGGGTGAAAAGAGGAGGGAAATGAGTCTTACCAATGACTTGTATTTGCAGGAGAGAGTAAATGTTCACTGAAGAGGAATGGATTGCCAAGCTTCAGTTCATTATCACATCCTGTCTGTTACATGTGAGAGAAAGAATGGTGTTTCATAGAATTGTATAGATTTCTGGGCTTGAGGACACCTTAGGTATCACCTAATATATTTCCCTTATTTATAAATGAGAAACAGAATTTGAGGAGGTTAAGTGGCATTCACAGGAGCCTGAGAAGGAGCAGAGCAGGCTAGAATGCAATTTTTCTAAGGACCATTCTAGTCTCTATGCAACATGGAGAGGGAACTCATATAAACCTTTCTCTTCAAGATGCTTTATCTTACTCCACTCTGTCTCTTTAAACTATTAGGGTGTAGTAAAGACATAGTTCCGTCTTCATTTCAAGACTCATTTTTTTTTTTTTGAAAAATGATTAGTGATATAATTTTACATAACTGCTGACTCATAATATTAAATCATGTTTCCAGGTAAACTCACAAAGGATTTTGTTTGTTAGCTTCTGATGCTTGGTTTGTGACAGGATCTTGCTATGTAGTCTCAGTTAGAGGGGAATTTGCCCTGTGGCACAGCTTGGACTCCAACGTATGATCCTCTGTTTCTGCTTTCTGAGTGCTTGGGATACAGGAAGTTTCATCATACACAGCCAGTTTTTACGCATTGCTATTAGTATAGAAAAGCTAGTCTCTATAATATGCAACCCTTACTAACATTCTTCTTCTAAAACAAAAAATCTACATAAAACTGAAATTTCAAACAAATATTAAAGATGAACTACGAAGTTTAATGCTCCGTTTGCCACGGCCACTGTTATCAGGGCATGTTTCTGTTGTTAGGTTTTAACTATGTTCTCAAAATAGTTGCACATAAATCATCAGAACTACTGAAAATATACATAGGCCAGTGTTCGGGATTTAAGTAGATGATAGTTACAGAATTTGACAAGAGTTTATTTAACATAAATGTTTCCATTTAACAACATAGCATAGAGTTTTTTTAATGTTATCAAAGATATACCTATCCTATTTTGGAAAAAAAAAGAAGCATTTAGCTGAATACTTTTCATCTCTGTCCATTTAGAATAATTTATGTAAAAGATATAAGTAGTCCATTAAGATTTTCAGGAACCTGCTATTATAAGTTAGTATAATCAAGTTTGTGTGCATATATTTATACCCAAACACACACACACACACACACACACACACACACACATACACACACACACACACACGTAGGAGAACTTTTGTTAATAATGGGGCTGGACTCAGAGAGTTAAGAACCTGTAATTTTATTAAGTATTTTGAATATAAGATGGGAGGTGCTTGAGACTAGATCAATGAATGAATGACTTTAATTTCCAGTCGCTCTGAGAGGAGTGAGGGGAGACATAAACCAGGGAGACTTCACAGCGGAGAAACCTCTCTTACTTCTCAGAGCCCAAGGACTGAAGATTCAGTCTCACACTAGATATGAACATTAGATGGAATGCCAACTTGACTGATTTCAATGTGAAGATTTCTAGTATCCTGCACATGAGATTTTTAAACTGAACATTCTTAGGCAGAGTAGGAATAACATGTCTGCACCATAGGTTAGATTTTGGTTTAAAGATGAAAGATTGGTGGTTCTGTACGAAGGAGCAAGTGCAGGTTTTCTATTGTATAATAAGGTGGCTATAGTTAACAAACATCTATTGTGTATTTAAAAATAGCTTAAGAAGTAGATGTTTATGCATCTGTATATGGTGAGAGCATTCCAAACCCATATACAAACATATTCTGCCCACATATATATGCATAATTTATTCATTAGACAAAATAAGATAAAAATTAAAAAACATTAATATAGTTTATAATTTTTGCTTGGGCTGGGAATATAGCCCAGTGGTAGGGCAGTTGGGTAGTATGAACAAGCCATGGGTTCAAAAACATCTTGGTTTCTTCTATTTTAATATGAAGTGTTTGCCAAAACCTTTGCACTACTGTACTATAAAGAATTGTCCTCCCTCCAAGAGAAGAATATTGTCTTTGCCCCAGCAGGGCTTCACAACCAGAGGTAGAGATTCCCTGATCTCTGCAGAGTAAGGTGGCTGATATTAGAAAAGGTGGGCATAGAGCAGAAAGCTGGGGACATTTTCCAAAGTCTCCCGAGTGGAAGCAGCAGGATTGTCATCTACTGGCCTTTGACATGGAGAAAGACTCTTATTTCTTCTCTTTCTAGCTTATTAGTTAGTAGTGCAGAACCAGCAAACTAAGAGCAGCCGCCAAAATGTGATCAATAATGTATCCTTCTGTATGTGAATCAAAGGCTCGCTGGTAAGGAAAGGAAAACACAGAGTACCTTAAATCACAGTGTGCAGCAGTGGGAACCAGACAGCTCAGAGGAGCCAGAGACAGAGCAGAGACGACTGTGTCTGGGCAGGAGGCCTGAATCTGAGGAGAGGGATCCAGTAGTGAAAAACAATACAGCTCTTATTTTGAGAGGTTGAAGCTTCAAAGGACAGAGGAGACTCAAAGGTTTGGGTAGGTGGGATTCATATATGTGTATATAGATCATGTATAATAATAATATCTGTCTGCTTTAGAAGTAGAGTGTCAAAGGAAGCAAGAACCCATGCAGATTTTTTTCTTTTTGATATTTCAAATAGAATCCCTGCATATCGTGGAATTTTTTTACAGTTTCTTTTACTTCTTACATTTCTCTCCAAGTGAGAGTCCAGGATTCAAGGTTTTCACAGCTGAGTCTGACTCCTAGAATCTGTAAAAAGTGGGAGATACTACCTGACTACTGTATCTGCTGTTTTCTTCTCCCCCACCTCAGACTTAGAGAATGTTTATATCTGGATATTGGAAATTGAATGACACTCCCAGATCAACTGGCCAGACATTCCAAGTTTGTGTGGAAAGTAAATGCTGAAACACTGTCCTCTGTAACTCCTGACTTATCAGTAGAACTAGATTTCAGTCTTTGGGGGGGGAGCATTTCTGTTATCACTAGGCATCATTTCTGTATTTACTCTCTCCCATGGGATGGATCCTAAGTTAGGCCAGTCATTGGTTGGCCTTCTCTCTGTTTCATCTTTATCCCTGTGCACATCAATCAAAGAACATACCCATGCTGGACCTACTCCCTTTCTAAACATTTATAGCAAATGTGCAGCTTGGTCTTCATGTGAGTTCCCTAACAAGTGCCACAGGTGCTGTCTCTGACTCTGTTGCCTTCTAATGGTTTCCTTTACCCTACCTTTATTGCCTCATTGAGCCTCAGTGAGAGAGGAGGAAAATAATCCTGCTGGGACTAGATGTCCCAGAATGGGGTGGTAACCAAGGAGGGCTTATCTTTCTCTGAGGAGATGGTGGGGAGAAGTAGAGAGAATGATTTGCAAGGGCAGGACTGGGAGGAGAGAAGGAAAGCTGTGATTGGGATATAACATAAATAAAAATAAATAAATTATGAATATATATATATATATTCATATATATATATATATATATATATATATATATATTGTAAAGCATAATTTGATTGGAGAAATAGCAAGATAAAAAATACCTATTAAGTTTAAATTATTTAGTATTATCATCAACTTTAATCTTTTAGCATCAAGCTAAAACACCTGAGATGAACATTTTCATATATAAACTGAATGACTCTATTTGTGTGATGTGTTGGTTGAGACTCATATTAGAATATAATGGTATATCACACATTTCACTTATGTCTAGTGTGACAAACATCAGATTATTATTGTTAACTTACGACCATGATCAGTGTACTCTATGTGACTGTGGTGCCACGTTCTACCATGTAGTCCTTAATCTTCATTATATCTGCCAAGGTCACTCTGGCAGGGCAAATCAATAAGGATCACAAATACAAGGTACATACAGGCTAACAATTCTTCCACAAGCTGCTGGCCAACATTTTCACATAACTGTATATAACCAAAAAGACATGTAAGAAATGTGGACTAGTTGTTTTTTCAAGATGCCATCTGGTGGCATGTGCCACACTAGCAGAGTTGATGACATGCCATTCCAAGATTGAACTTTGCATGCTAAGTATTTTAATTTGAAGGATGGTGAGAAACAGATTACATAAGAAAATCCTCTGTAATTGTATGCTAAGAAAATCAAAAATCTTGAGAATTTCTGATCTTCCTTTCCCTAGGCCAGGTCATGAAAGTCTCATGTGTAAGATGCCTCTGTTCTTGTGGAAGGAATGACCACCTAATTTCCCAAGTGAATGTGCCACAGAAGAATCTGAACAGACAGGCTTTGCTGTTCCTCTAGCCCCTTGCCATTCCATCATAATCATGCCAGAAGTATATTTCATTGTGATAGTTTGCCATTTTTATTAAACAGCATAAAATTCACATGTTTAACAAGTTATCTGGTTCTGTTTTTCTTTTGAAATGTTTCTGTGCCATAAAAAGCTTGTATTAAACAATTTACATATGTTTCCCTTATGCCTTTCAGGAGTCTCAACTGTAAATCTATCCTGGGAGTCTTCCATTTCCTCTATCTCTTCAATCTTTCTGCTACCTTTTTCACATAGATCCCTGAATCATGGTGCTCAGTTCTCCCAGGATAGGTAAACAAAGACGCTGTTCCTCCTTTACACCAGGGTTGAGTTTGTTACAAAACAGAAAATATGTGAGGACAATTGGGTGGTCCAAAAGTAAGAAGTACTTAATGGGGAGAATTTCACTGGAGGCAGAAAGAAGAAGCGGGAGGGTGGAAATGTCTAAAACTCATCATAGGCATTCATGACAATATCAAAGAATAACACACCCAGAAGGATAAGAGAGTAATAGGTAGAAGCATTAACAAGAACAAAATAGGTTTTATACACACACAAAACTTTATAAAGACATCTGTTAGTAATAAACAATCATATTGACAAAAACATTTGAAAACAAAACAGAAAAGTTGAGAAAGATATTTTTATAATAAATGCATGCATATAGTCTACTATTTAGTCTTTTATAATCCTAGCAGTTAAGTAATTATGAGTAAAATTTTATCTAAATAGAAGTGATAATGTAAAACCCCAGTTCATAATCTATCCATAATCTGTAGTCAGTGCATTGCTCTGTTCTCATCAAAGGAGCTTGTTCTTGCAGAAAGAGATAATTAGCACAGAGACTCACAAATGGACAATGTGCAGACAGTAAGAGACTTTGGAACACTGGACCCCAAATAAGATCTCCTTATGAAAACTCTACCATCATGATTCAGGGATGTATGTGCAGTGGCAGAAAGACTGAAGAGTTAAAAGGTATGGAAGACTCCCAGGAAACAGCATTTTCCAGACATGACATGGCTGATGTACTTAGGAACACACAGAGACTCTGACAACATACAAAAGACATGTGAAGTTCAAGACAGAGAAAAAACCCATCACAGAGATAGGCATGAGGCCACATTCTCACCCCTAAGCAAGAAGGTCTCTGTAGTTGACACCTGGTATGAATAGAAAACTTATTTTTCTTCAGTTGAGAAATGTGAATATGTAAACCACATTCCATGGCAAACCTGATTCTCAGTAGTTAGTCAACATAAATGGACTCCATGGGTTTTTTTGTATTGATTGATTGATTGATTGATTGATTGTGTGTATATGTGTGTGTGTGTGTGTTTGTGTGTGTTATCAGGCATATGCTTCTAAATTTTAAATGGAGTTCACACATACACACTTTTGTTTTGTTTTTGATTTTAAGAGAGTGAAAGAACATGAAATTCAGTAAGAGATCTTGGAGGAGTTGATTGAGGAAAAGTAAATATCAAAATACGTTATATAAACATTTTGAAAAATAGAAGTGAAAACGTATTATGATTCCATCTTTGAACATCTTAGTGGTTTCTCAGCTTGTTGGTTTTTCTTAACTCGATTTTCTTTATTATTCACTTTTCAAGGAACTAGATTTTATAAAAACTTTCTGGTGCCCTTTTCTGTTCTTCTACAATGTAATAAATGTTCACTTTACTGGGGTCATTGGAAAGACTCTTCTTGCTACATCATGTGAGTAGACTTACTCCAGTTCAAAAGCATGAGTTTTCAGCCTTTCCTGTCTACAGTTTGGAGTAGGGTCATCGTTTACATTAAACACATGCCAAGAGACACTCTGACATTGTAGAAGTCAGATATAAATCTGTCACACTGTCTGAGATCTCAAGATCAGGCCATTGGACAAACTCTGTCATTCTTAGCCAACCCCATTTTCAGGAATTTCTTCCTCTTATTTTCATCTATTCTTCAGTTTCCATATCAGACTTTTTATCTTTAACATCAGGACCATAACAGTAGGCGAATGTACCTAGAATAACAACTTTGCTGTACAACAGCTGCCTGGAGCCTGGTTGCTGCCTTCATTAACACCTTACAGGCTGTGGGATGCAGCTAGAGCTTTGATACCTGTCCTTTTTAAACCATCTGCCCTCCTCCCACCTGGTCCTTGTTAGTCCCCACTGTGTCCTCCTGAAGTCAGCAGCACAGGCACATGGCAGTGGGAAGATTGTACATATGTTTCTTTCCTTTACATGTTTTTCTTTCTTCACATTGACTTGCATTGATAATTGTAGGAAACTGGTCTGAGATTTCCTAGTTTGCTTTCTCAATAATAAATATGTGTTGGTGAGAATTGAACTTAAATTATTTAAAGTGCTTGGCATATAATGAGCCTTTAATGAATGAATCTATATTATTTTACATGACAATTATTATTGTGTGGTACTAATTAATGTACTGGGATTATGAAGACTGGGACCAAGACGGAGAAGCAGATGCTAGGGAGTTGTAAATCCACCAAGGTTTAATAAAACACTGTCTGTACTTTTGCACCTCAAAATGATTATCCATATTTAACTAGCCTATTATTGTGAGTCTTACTTTCACTAGACAGTTATTAAACTATTTATTAAATGCCTAACAAGCCAGTAAGAAATAGTAGTTTTTAAAGATATAACCCCAAAGATTAAAATAACATTCTCAGTCCATGTTGTATTTAAACTTTAGCATAGAAAGCAACTAGTCTTATTGTTTTAAAAAAAATTTTTTTTCAGTGAATATGGGGATTTTTCACATCCACTATACTCAGACATGAGAATAGAGTGACAGTCGTCAAAACCAATATAGCTGAAACTCAACAAAGGAAGATTACCTTTCATTAATAAGGGAGAGAGGAAAGGTCTAGATTAATTCTGGGAAGATCAGAAAGTTTTTTATTTTTAACTGTATTGGGATCCTTTTATATATCCATAAAATATTTTCTTTACAAAGTATTCTATTGGTCAAGATTTCTTTATCACTTTTCCAGCTGATTTTCATATCAGAAAATAAAAGACTTGGACTCTTTAGTGGAACAAATAAGAAAAACAGCCCGAGAACCCTGCTGAGGGACCGGATTTCTGGGAACTCATAGAGTGCTCAGGCCCTGCACACCATAGAATGATATATCATGAAGTTAATTTGAAAAACACAAACCCCATGGTCTCCCCTTTCTAGGATATCACTGCCTATGCTCAGCCATTTGAACATCTCCTTAACTTCATCAACAGAGAAAAAATACATCATTCTTTAACATAGTGAGACTTCAGCAACAATGTAAAATGTCTTAGTTTGAGACCTAATAGTATCCTCCGAGAACAAAATTCACATGTGGGAAAGAGATGCCAAATTCAACTGGGTCTCATATGTGAGAGCCCTTGAGCTACAATATTTGGAATTGTTTTAAATAACTCGCAAAGATTTTGATGGACAATTAGCATTACCTTAGCCATGTAGCAATGTGGAGGCAGCCAATAAGTGGGTTATGAGACTGTATCTGTGTTAGTAGTGGACTTCTAGGCAGAGATTGCATGAATAACGAATATTAAGGAGGGCACTTTGTGTAGAACCTTCCTGATGCTTGAAGTCTTTTCCTTCCACTCACCAAAGGTCCTGATAAAATTTGATCCATCTTTGAAGTCTGCCACTTGCTTTCTGGCCATACAGTTATTACTATGTCTACTACTGTAGCACTGATTTAATCCTCTCTTTTAGGTCCTATAATGGATTGCATACATGCTTGTTTCTCCCAATCAATTGAGGAGTTCAAATGAAGGCTTTTGGGGGGTGGCAGGGAGCTTGTATTTTGTTCCATGTACTGCTAAACACAGTCAGATTAGAATGGATATTTGTCTAGAATTTAAATTGGAGATTTTTTTTCTCCCCCCGAAAACCAAAGCTATACAGAACTATTACAATATTGGAAAGCACTGCTCCTTCTAAACAAGGATTTGCCTCAATATCTAGGAACTTTTAGTTTTCACTCTGTTTTCCACCACAGCCCTTAAAGCCCTTGCTTGTTTAAAAAAACAAAACAAACAAACAAACAAAAAAAAAAAAAACTGGAAACCTGATTTCAATATCTGAGCATCACTTAGAATCACATGAGGCTGCTTTTAACATTGGTTTTCCCAATTAATTAATAAACAAATCAAAATTTTCTCAGAAAATTGTCTTTCACAATATATTCCTACAAAGACAATTTTAAAATTTGACAGATCGTTAGGTTTTCTTTCCCTAGTAAAAAAACACATTGTACAGTGTGTGTGTGTGTGTGTGTGTGTGTGTGTGTGTGTGTGTGTTCATGTGTGCGTGTTTTATGTAGTAAATACTTACTAGAATATTTTGCCCTATTTAGAAAAAAAAGTGAGTTAATTCTCTATGGTCTTGCCAGAGGTCACTTGAAAAAATTAAATATCCTTTCAGTTGCAGAATGCATAGTAAAATCATTTAAAATAAAAATTTCAGCTCAGTTACAACTGCATAGAATCATTTTTATTATTTTTTCACTATTGCTTTGCTTTCTTGCATTTTTAATTTTTAGCTCCAATGTTTATTTGGATGTTTCTCCTTCTTTGTACATCTTTATCATTTATCATCTTAAGTGCCTGCAGCTCATGGCTTAGTATACTATGCCATCTATATCATATATTTCTTAGACATAGGATAGGGCTTGGTAATCCTCCCTCTATGTTTTTTCTAAGTGGCTTATTGATGCGTGAAATGGCAAAATGGAAGATTTGTTCCTCTGGCTTAAGACTTGGGCTCTTCTTAAAAGAGATTCAGAAGAAATAGAACATTTCTTGTTTAAAATAGCTATTAAACATTGAACATGACAAGAAGACATACAGCTATTTAAAGATATAATTCTAATGGTTAAAACAATGCTTTCAAAACCTGTTTTATTTCAGATTATTTGTAATTCCACAAATCTGCCAGATGTGTGTTAGGTCACACAAAACAGTTTCCATTTTATTTTTAATTTATTTGTATACTTCTTCTAAATCCCTATTGTTGGCTTCTTGAAGACAGGAGCCATTCCTTTATCATCTGTGTTTACAATTCCCAGATCCTTAACCCACTTTCAGGTGGAAAAAGTACTTGCTTATAAACACTGACATTCACAACTCCATTGGGTCAGTGTTTTCATTACTTGGTGGAAAATTATGGACCATATGCAACATACCCACAATGTGACAAGGTTGTAGCTTATACTTGAGTCGTAAGGTTTAGATGAACCTCTTACCATGAATGTCTTGCTACATCACAGTATTTTGACTTTTCATAGATTTGATAATAATCAAATAGAATCAAATAATGTAGAATCAATGCAAATGATATCTTTATTAGGACTTCCATTGACTTAAATGCTTTCAAAATTGCATGCCGACATTTCTTATACAACCTGTGGAATGAAGTCACATCCTTATGCTGGAGGACAGTTAAGGCTCAGCAATGTGAGCTGTGTAGTTCTTGCTATGTGTCTACCAAGAGCCTCCTCTCCATACATTGGTACAATGTCTTGAACATAGCTGTTACTCCAAAGATATGCTTTCATCCTTCTCATCTGTTCATCTCCATAACATATATGAATGGAAGAGGAACTGAGCAAATAGACAAGGGGTCCAAAATGGTCAATGTTTATTCTCATGGAGAAAAAAATATGAATCTTAGGAAGTCCAGATAGCAAGTATGGAGAGTAGATAATTCATGAAAAAGGTTCTCCAGACCTGGTGTGTTCTGAATACAGAACCTGAGAGTTCCCCAACTCACCATACATTTCCGCCACTCATGCATCAATAGTAAGGTACCTACTCAGTATATATTTTTAAAAGCCTATCCACATGTTTTTTATTCTCCCTTGAATTTATACTTACTCTGTCTTTTGTCCCATTTTTTTCAGTCTTAATATTTTGTTTTCTTTTTCCTCCTTCTGCTCATTCATCTCTTCCTTCTTCCACATTCTTTATCTCTTATCCATTCTCCCTCTCCCAATTCCATTAATGAAAGTAGATAATAACTTGTGAATTCAAGTGGAACTTCATTTCTGAAACTGCACACTCATGCTGGAACCCATTAAGCTCGATAGCGAGAAATGAGAGAAATCATAATTATCGGGCCACTAAAATACATGAAACATAAAATTTGTCAGGGAAAGTAATTGAAATTATTTGAGCAGTTGGGCCTGGTGCTGAGCAGACCCTCAGTGATAATGGAAAGGTTACAGGCGATGTTTAGCAATGCTGATGAGGTCCAAGGTGACTCCATGCCACCACAGTCAGCAAATTCATGCTCTGCTTCTAATAAGTTGCTAATCCACCTCAGGAAATTGGGTGTTTGGGGAAACCCTTTGACCGTCCACAGCAACACTACTAAATTCACCTGTGTGGATTGCTCTCTTGAGATACTCATGTAATCTTATATTTTGTTGGTTCGTTTGTTTGTGTGCTTGTTGATTTTGTTGTCCTGTCTTTTCCCTCTGACCTATTTTAACTTATCCTTTTGCCAATTATTCTTTTGCTTTGGGTTATTCTTCTTCATCCTTTATCATTAATCGCAAGAGCTCCAGGACACAAGTTCCATTGGTAAGAATAGTGTTATCGAGATTGATGTGGTTTTTATACATGCTTAGCTGGTGATGTACTGAGCAGAATAAAAATATGTAGAAAAATATCATACTAATGACCTCAAAATACCTAAAATATCGCTGACTTCATCAACTTCAGAATTTTCAATGGTCACAGATGCATATGTAGTGTGCTTTGGGCATAGTGATTGAGATACAGAAACTGTCATTCAGACAGAGGATACAGTTTATGCGAGTTAAACCTGTGTTTTCTATCCGTGTGAATGGGGTATTTTTTATTATATAGATATTTGGATCACTTTCAAAATAAGGTAATTCCCATCACTGTTAATAAATAGGAATATCCAACTTATTTTGATGACTGTCTCATAGGTTTATGTATTTTTCATGTCAGTTTAGTAATTTTATTTCACACCACATTTTTTCCACTTTCAAACATCTTGTTTCGTATCTCCTTAATGAATACAGAGAAACTAACATTAGTCCCTTGCATAACTGAATGAATTGAGGCAATCTAAAACTAAATGACATAACCACTGTGTCTAGACTTGGTTTACATTCTACGAAGTCACTGTACCTCAGTGGATTATAGTCAGCCAGGTTGTACCTACACAGCATCTGGCTTGAACGTTTATTCTCCATTTTTCTGATTTCTCACAAGAGACAGTTTAGTGTCCACTTAAACAATTTTTCAAATGTTTTGGGGAGTATCTCTACATCTTTCAGATTTTGTTCTTTGTTTATTTTCTGTGCAGAACAAAAGTCAGTGCATTTAATTTGACTCCACCCTTTAGACTAATAAAAAAATATACTCAGACAGGCAGTTGAATTCACGATATGGGATAGCTTATTGCTCAGATGTAGGAGCTAAGTTCTTCTATAGTGATGATTTCAGTAACTTCTGTGTCAAATTATTTGAGAACATAAGCTGTCCTCCTAGACTGTCTTATGTCCAGGGTTCAAATGTTTTTCAACTTCAATATACATCAAATTTTTATGAGTAAATAAAGATACACAGAACAATAGTACACTAGGCTTCTATGTTGCCAGGCTATACCATATTTTGAAGTGAAAAACTCTGGGCCATAGTATGTTTTTTACTAACAACACTGGTCAGTATAGATTAGCAGTTGTTATGTTAAAGACAATAACTGAGTGTATCTGATTGCTTTTTCACCCCTGTTAGATATCTCTAGTTTAGATTAAGACTAAATACAATCACATGGGTCATCCATTTATTTATTCATTATCAAAAACTTAAATGGCTCCCTACTAAGGGCTGCCTATATCTGGAAATGAGAAGTTAACAGTCTTGTACAAGAAGTATGTCACTATTTAGATATGCAGGCATTCACAGAAATTATTGCAATTTACAAAACAGAAGCTCTGATATTCATAGGTTCAAAATGAAAACATAGAAGACTCACATATCTCTATTAACTGGAGCTTGTGATGAATTTTGGTTGAGACTTAGATTTTAAAGAGAGAAGCATCAAGGGTTAGTAAGATGACTCAGAGAATAGGGGTGCTTTTGCCAACTCTATGGACAATTTCTGAGACCTATTTAATTAAAAGGGAAAACCAGAACTAAGTTCTGTTTGTTTCTCTCTGACCTCTTTGGGCACTGTAGCATATGCATGTACAGGCACCTGCTACCCATCCGGCAAATACAAAATAAACAGATGGTATAAAAATATTAAAAGGGGAAGTCCTGAATCAAATCTTTGTGGCCAAATTAAAATGTAGTTTGTAAGAAGGATGAGACAGAAGGTAGAAATCGATTTCAAACAATATACACAATATATTCAAAGGGGCATCTAGTGACTCAGACCTTGGGATTCTTTGAAGTAAAACAGAAATTTTGAGAGGGATACCAAAAATTCATGTATCAACTTGTGTATGCTGGCTAGCTATTAGGAAACCATTGTTATTATTTTTTCCTGTCATAAGAACAGCCTATGATCACTTTTCTAGCACTTTCTATAGCCTAATGTCAGTCATTGTGCTCAGAAATGAAAGGTTTTTTTTTTTAATTCATTGAAAAGAAAACTTTGATTCTAACAAGATCACCAGCAACTAGCTATAATGCCATTGAAAATAAGAGGTTTTATTTTCTAATAGGTTATAGGCATAAAATTAGACGAAAATATATAAATCTTTTACATTCTGCAAAATGCACAGACATCCAAATACCACAGACCAAACACAAAATTTAATTCCAAGCTTCAGGCATTGAATTGTCATTCAGTGGTCCCTTATTGCCAAATGATAGTATTATTTCAAAACTGAAATTATCTAATGAAGATATCTGCTGAGATGTTGTTGTTGAATTGTCTTTTCTTGTGTTTATTATACTGTTTCTCAATTAAGCTCCATTTTCTCAATGCACTTCAGGCATGTGCTCTACTGGCTACTTCACTGGATAGTTTTGTGTCAAGTTGACACAAACTAGAATCGTGAGAGGAGGAAGTCTAATGTGAGATTTGCCTTCATAATATCAGGCTGCCGGCAAGCCAGAGGGCATTTTCTTAGGATATGAAATGGAAGATCCAGTAAATTTGGGGTGGGGCCACTTCTGGCCTAGTGGCCTTGAATTCTGTAATAAAATGGGCTGAGAAAGCCAGTAAGTAACACTCTTCCATGGCCTCTGCATCAGCTTCTGCGTCTAGGATCCTTCCCTATATGTATTCCTGCCTTAGTTTCCATTCAGAGGACTGTGATATACATATAACAGATAAGCTCTTGTCTCCTTAAGTTGTTTTGGTAATGGTGTTTCATCATAGCAATAAAAGTCCTAATGAAGAGACCTGTCCTAAATAACCTCAGTGAGAGCCCATGAGCAGATTTAGGCACTACACTTGGAAGTGACAGAGTACTTCTAACAGATATTTGAGGTTGTGAATATGTAAAGAACCACTTGGATAAATGACTTGACTGCATGATCCCAAACAGCATAACAGTGCCCTATTGTTCATGAACAAGTTGTAAAAGAATACGTTTATTGTATTACAATTTATAAGAAAACAACTCGCAGGTTGTGCAGTGGCAGATCTTAAGATGCTTTAAATACAGTGTCATTTTTTCTCTTTGGCCTATTTTATGCTACAAGATGTGTACCTGAATTAGAAGAAAATTTCAAAACACTCATTATAAACTTTCATTCAACAGGTATTTAACGTGTCTCCTACAAAGATAACTTATTTCCTAGTTAGTAATTGCAAAGCTTTTACTATTATTATTACTATTACTATTACTATTAGCCCCACCCAATATTTCCTCCTCCTTTTATTTCTGTTGGTTTCCTGAACTTTGCTGTGTGTTTCCCATTCATTTCCATTAAGAGTTTTAGTGAATGATAACATTTTTCTCAAAGTATACTTTTATCCTGTGCCACCTAACAGGAAGAAATATAAAATATATCCCTATGCATGATCATAAAATTGCTTCATTAGAAACATCCATTTCACTTAAAAGCATACTGGAAGTTGTGTGCTGTCCATTCATCAATACAGTACACATATCTTGTTAGTGCCCCTACATCAACAGTATCTTTTAAATAGTCAAAATGTGGGGAGAACATTTCAGTAGAATTGCCAAAATCTGATGCTGCCCATGTCCTTTAACAAGCATGTGTATTTCTGAGCTGATTCTTTGAGCACTGGAAGCCTTTTTACATGTGGATGCTACAGAAAGAAACTGCTTTGAGACAAAATAGCTCTAAAGCATTTGAGCAACAATGAAATTTCACAGGATGAAGGTTAGAACTGAGAGAGCATCAGAAAACTAATTGCTTAGAGAGGTGCCTTTGTATACACACACACACTGTGGTAATTCATAGTGCTACGATTTAGAAACAGAATCGGGAGTCCTGTTCTATAGACACTGTATCCTCTAGCATAGTGGAGAACAAAGGGGTTCCCATAGCTCAGCGGTTTTCTGAAAGGAACAAGTGTGTACCCATCACTGAAATTGTGTGGGAAATCTCTCCTGGGGAAGAGGAGCTTTATAATACCCAGAAGGCCATCATCCTTTTAACCAAAGGAGCTTCCCAGGTGTGGCCAACAGTGCCTATTCCTTTTACATTTTTATTCTAACGCAGCTTTATTGAAGTAGAATTAGCCCAAAACAAACTGCACATTTTAGACATGAGCAAATTTTAATTATCATAGAAAAATCAAGTTAATAAATGTCACTATCATCTGAACAGATTTCCTTATCATTTTGTAATTAAATTTATCCTTCCTTTCTCTCTCTCTCTCCAATTTCTAGAAATATTCTGGCATATTTTCTCTCAGTTGAGATTCATATGAATTTCCTAGAATCTTCTATACTGAGATCCCACAATACTTAGTCTGTTTTGTCTCTGTTTGTATTGGTCATGTTTCTTTTACTCACTTATTCATCCATATTTTGGCAGGTGTCTAGGACAATTCTTTGTATTGCTGGAATATTTTAGTTCTGGTGTTATAGTGCAAGCTATTTACTACTTTGTCTACTAACACAAATTTGCATTGTTTTTGGTTTAGTTTATTGTAAATAAAGTTTATATGAGCATTCATATACAAGCATTTATATAAATATATCCTGTTTTTGTCATTTTCTACATTGGATAAATTGCTATAAAAGGAATTATCTGGGTGTGGTTATATACAGCTTTAATCCCAGCAGTTATTAAGCAGAAGCAGAGATATCTCTGTGTGTTCTGGGTCTGCTTATTTTATATAGCACTCCTGGCCAGCCAGAGCAACATAATGAGACCCTATTGAAAGAGATGGGAGGGGTCATCATAGCCTAGGTTTACATTGCCATTTGATTTTATTACTTTATGGAAGAAGGGACAATAAATGTTATGGAGAAAGTTGTCTTCAGTCGTTCTTCTATTTCCTTATGATTCTCATAAAACAAAATGAAAACCAACTAAAACAAAACAAACCCAAGCAAACAAACAAACAAACAAACAAACAAACAAGCAAACTCCACTGGAGTTCAGGAAACAACTAATAGCTAAGCAAAGAGTTAAATTGTTGTTCAGAATTATCCTGGGCTTACTGCTGCTTTTCCATGGACTTTTGACTGTTCTACTGATGTCAGAATAAATTCATGTTGAGGGAGCTACAGTGGCTTCTCATCAAGTGTAAATAGCTTAAAACTGAATTGTTTTACTAAAATATATAATAATCATCATATATGATAGAAAAAACCCACATATTTGTACCAAGAAAAAAGTCTTCAGAGTTTTTTCATGTACCTTTTATTTATTATTCTCAGAAGAGCATTGCTGAGAATCAGAAACTTTACATGGATCTTATTTTACAATTAAAATAATGTAGTTTCGAATGACATAGTGATCTAGCACAGGGTTTCTCAATCCATGGGTTATGACCCCAATTGGGGTTACTTATAAGATATCCTGTATATCAGATATTTACATAATAATTCATAACAGTAGTAAAATTACATTTATGAAGTAGCAATGAAATAATGTTTTAGTTGGGGGTCACCACAACATGATAATAATATTAAAGGGTCTCAGCATTAGGAAGAACCATTGCTGGACTCTAGCAGATTTACTTCCTTGGCTGTGATCAGAATGGAGTTCAATAACATTGTCACTGGTAACTATAAGACTGAGCATGCCATCTAGGCTCTTAGGCCAGTTTCTTAACCATTTTATAATATTTTCTTAGAAATATGATCATTTCTACCTGAAATTTCTTCTTTGTTCTAGCCTAATGTCAGATTCCTGCCTGAAGCTCACTTCCTTGTCCTTAGTCAATGTCATATTCCTGCCAAGCAGACCATTTCCTTGTCCTTGGCCCATGTCAGATTTTTGTTAAGCAGCCCTAAAAACTCCCTGCCTCTCCCCATTTTTCACGGAATTTTGTTTATTGTCTTGCTTGTTCTTCGACTATTTTGTTTATTTTCTTGCTTGTTCCTTGACTATTTGTATCTATTATTGTATTACTAGTTCCTCAACCTAGAACTGACCTTAATACTTGCATGTAATTAAAATGATATAAAAGCAAAAGGGAGGAGGGGGGATGGAATAGAGGGTTTCTAGGGAGGGGAAATGGGGAAAGGGGATGGCATCTGAAATGTAAATAAATAAGCTATACAATAAAAAACACCAAAAAAAGAAAAAAAAGAAAAAAGGAAATATGATCATTTAAAGTTTTTAATTAAAAAAAATTGTCCAGCCAAAAATTATTGTATATAGGGTACATTGTTTCCGGAGGACCATTACAACCATACCAAAGGCTCTGAGTCTGGTGCACAGGCATCTCCAAAAATTGTCTCTTTCAAATCTCATTTTGGATAGATTTGTAGAATAAAGAGGAAAAATGAAAGAAATAAAGAGAGGGAAGGAAGGAAGGAAGGAAGGAAGGAAGGAAGGAAGGAAGGAAGGAAGGAAGAAGAGAAGGAAGAAATGGGGAATTAGAAGAGAGTAAAAAAGAAAGGACAGGAAGCAGAACTGAAAGGAGATATGAAAAATGAAATGAAAGGTGGACTGAGAAAGACAAAATGCAAATCACAAACCAGGAATTCCAGGCTGTCCCAACGTGAGGTTTGCTCTGAAACAGACCATTCATCTTTGATGACAGAGAAAAGCATGGAAGAGTGGAATAGAAGCCTACTTTCTCTCATGCCTCTCTTCCAAGTGATATCACCCATCAGTAGTTTCCTGTGCCATGATTCATGATGGCGAGGCTCAAGTCATTACCACTGGCTGATAGGCAAGAGCACCATGACAGTTAAGTCCCTGGCCTAGTTCTTCTTAGAGAAGTTACATTCTTCCTGGGCAGCACTTGCAGGGCTGAAGGCTCTACTGTGGGTGCTCAGTTAGCTAGTTAAGACTTTTACAAGAAAGTCCTTTGTTTTTCCTGATGGACGAGATGTGTTTCAGTAGAAAATTTTGTTTGGAAATAGTAAGGTGTCTTCACTCAGACAAAGTAAAACATTGTGACTTCTGAGTTATTATCTGGTTTCCTTTGGAGCCCTTATTTCAAGCCAAGAGCTTTCATTTTTCTGCACCAATAGGTGGACAGATGATCCCTATGGAGCTTGCTTCAGACTCTCATCTAGACATGTCATGGCATCAGAAAGCAGTATCTGGAGTATCTCAAGACATGTACTAGAGAAGATGATTCCTCTATTCCTCACTTCTCTTTCTGTCACTCTGACAGCAGGGGCCTTGTTTCATTCAGAGGGAGACGCTCACCTCCAGCTCAGAGTGAAACCACAAGTCTATGATTTTTCTCACTGGTGTTTCAAGTTTTACGTTTATTTTCTCCAAGATAACAAAAATAAAAACATTGACATTCATAGAAATAGAAAGATCAAGCATTATTTTACTAAAAATTTGTAATAATAGCCAAAATAATGAAACACAGTTGCAGAATGATAAGACATATACTCTAAATTTGGCATAGTGTCTAATGCTAGCAATTTCATTACTAGCTGTGGTAAAAGCATCAGCACCACCACTTCAAGGTAAGCTTTGACTACCTAGTGATGTCTGGGCCAGTATGGAGTGATATCTATATCAAAGTGAGAGAGAGAGAGAGAGAGAGAGAGAGAGAGAGAGAGAGAGAGAGAG
>JANHMN010000011.1:25521395-25536597 GCA_030674055.1 Rhabdomys pumilio
GGAGGAGGAGGAGGAGGAGGAGGAGAAACTGAGCTTGTTGGCTTGTTGCTGTGATGTCTATTAACATTGTAATTGTTTCTCAGAATCTCCCCCAGATATAAGGTACATGAGAGGGAACAAGCAGGAGAACTTCACATTAGGGATCCTCATAAAGTTAAAATAATTAGGGACCAAAAGCTTGCTCTCCAATGTGCATCCTCCTAGAGATGGGGGAGGGAGACTTATCTATGTGTGGTGTGAATTTTATTTCAAAAATAAGTCTCAGAAACTAAACTTCTGAAAAAAAAAACAGCTCATTTTCTTGATTGTTTTGTTTTTCTTGTTGAGACTGGGTTTCTCTGTGTAACACTTCTTGTTGTCCTGAAACTCACTTTATAGAAGAGCCTGGCCTTGAACTCAAAGAGATCTGCCTGTATCTGCTTCCAGAGTTATGGGATTAAAGGCATGAGGCACCACACCCAGCTTGAAACAGCTTATAGTTTATAGCATGACACTGTAATGGTAATTTTTAATATAAATGTATTATAGTAAATTAATATGGCAGGTCTTTGGCTTTTTTAAAAATTCTAACTAGCTCCCTAATAACTACACAGATAGAACAAGATTTATTTGATCGTGATCTACTGCAATACCTGGGCAGACATTGATCTATATTAATCCTCTAACCTAATCTGGCTACTTCCCTGCCAAAATTCTGAGATACTACCATTTTCCTATTGGTTTCATGCTCTGGGCTTCAAATGTATTTTCCCATGATGTCTCCTTTCACCCTTCTTCTAGATAAATCTGCCTTACTCTTCCCTCTTACTTCCCATCCCCTGAATGACAGAAGACCTGCTCTCTCTTCTGCCTAGCAATTGGCTGTTCAGGTTTTATTGACAAGGCAGAGAATAAATGGTAGGCATTCTTTACACTAACTTGAGACAGGAGATTCTTGACAGAAGGCTTATAATGTTTTGTCCTAATGGAAACAAGATTTGAGCGCAGAGAAATCAGAATCTCAATAGCACACGGATAATATTCATACAGTACACAAAAGCATTATGCCTACATATCTCTTAAAAACAGATTCTTTTTGTAGGATCTAGCAAAGCATATTGCTTAAGTTATAAATCCCAGGTTTTCTTTTCCCATAGGTTTCTTTAAAGCTTGTTTAACTTGAAGGATCTGTAATGGAATCAAGTTAGCTGACACCATGATAGAGGACTTCATTCATTCATGTGTTTATTAGTCAAGCAATAATTGAGCACCTGTGATTTTTCTGAGGGAACTGCATTAGACTTGAGGCCAAAAGATGGATAATAATGAACCTATGTCTTCGCAGATTTCATGGTCTGGTAGGAGAAATAGACTTATAAATAGATAAATTGCAATACAATGTGATAAGTGCTTTAATAGAAATAAGAAATGATTAATAAAAATGAAAACCAAATTAAACACATCAAGCTCCTCTCAAAAGAGGGAAAATTTGTTCATGTAAAATATTAGTACTAAAATATATTATTCCTCAATTCCCTAAATGGTATTTGAAGATAATGTCATGCTCTTTTCTCTCCTAGCCCCATTAGTTTTCATTTTTATGTCACAGGGGTAGGTGTGTGAATGCAGCACATGTACTGGTGAATTTCTTCCCTACCACTTGGTGATAATTCCTGTAAAAATAAAATTAAAAGAATCCAATCTTAAGGGTCAATCTTGTTCTGTATCTTCTATTATACACTCTCGTCCTTTTCCAGACAATTGCAGTATTCACGGGAAAAGAAAACACAGTAAGGAAAATTAATGTGAAAAGAAGGAACGAGAGAGATGTTAGCAATGGCCACGCACCTTTAGTGAAACCTTATTAGTGGCTGGAAGCTGCTCTAAGCCTTTTTGCATGTTTTAATACCTGAAGTCCTAAGGACAACCACATGAGGTAAATCTATTATTTCTTTTTTATTGATCAGAAACTTGAAGCACACAGAGGTTAATTAACTTGCTGTGGGGGTTCACAGAGTCAGGAAACGCAGAGCTACAAGTCCGGCTCAGGCCAGCAGACTGCATCTACATATATATTAGTGATAGCCCTATTAAGTATATATTAATAAAACAGAATACAGCTAGCAAAAGGAAATGAAAGAATTGCTCTTTGTAACATCTTTCTCGAGACTCTAGTTCTTCTTTTTTTCTTTATTTGAAGGGAGCATTAAACTTTACTGAGATTTTTCTGTAACAGTAAATTTCTACATGATGTCTTTGCTTTGGATAACACCCATTGATTAAACAAACAAACAAGCAAAAAGAATCCTGTCCACCAACATAAGCCAAACACAGTTGAGAAAGTGTCTTTCGACTTCAATATAATTAGCTTCCAGTACAATTAGCTAAGAGTGAGGTCACATTAAAAAATATGGCCATAATTCTAATTGTATACAACTCTCTTTGGATTCATTAAGTCAACAGTCAAAAATATTAATTAAGTACATGATCCTACTATATTTATGAGGAAACTGAGGCAACAGACAGTAAAATTCTCAGTCCGTGGATGTGGCTGTCACTTTGATATGGAATAATGAAATACATGAGGCATAACTAATTTTTTATTTCTAATTTGAGAGATATTTCTCTCTTTAACAAGTCATCAGGAGTCCAGAATACTGGCACATCTGTTACTCTGGGAGGTTCCTCAAACCTATATTACCAGTCATATCTTCTGCTTTTAGCCTTTTGTCCAGATGTGCAAATACCCCAATACCATGGGACTATTGATCTCCTTGTTTTTCATTCAAGCAGCTTCCCTCAAAACACCACCATTACCTGTGACTTAACTCTAACATAAATTGCATTTTAAAATTAGAAAAAAAGTCTTAGAAATGTTTCAATCACTTCTCCATCCTATCAATGGAGTAGGTAAAGTCACAGAATCTGCTGTCTCCATGTGCCCTCTTTCGAAACGACCTCAAGTGATTATGGTGGAATCACTTGGAGGTCTCTTTCTCTAAGACCAAATATTATGAAAGTGACTCCTAAGAAGACGATCCTGCTAACGAACATATTCTATCTGCTGAAGACAGTGATTTCTCTGTGGAAGAGCACTGAACTTGCATTCAAAGACCAAGGTTTGATCCTACTATGTGTCAATGTGTCTTTGAGCTTCTGATTTAGATTCTATCATTTTCAGTGTCCCCATCTGTTGAGTAGGAATGGTCTTAGTTATACATGTAGACACAGACACACACACAGACACAGACACACACACACACACACACACACACACACACACACACACACACACGATCATTAAATGGGAGCACTTATTGGTGAAATAAAAGGATGTTGGTACTTTTATTTGCTGGAGACCTGTATATTCTCCTTGCCCTGTGTTTCAAGCCCTTATTTGTCCTTTAAGATTTTACATGGCCTTTTACTTACATGGCCTTTCCCTTCCTCTACTGATTCTTTTACAACTAAAGTTCTGAGCACTTTCTTATGTTGGGATCTTTTGATTCCTTGATCTTATCCCTCTAGTCAACCCAGCTAACTTGAATAGCAGCATAAGCAAGCATGCCATCCATTTCCTATGCCAGAACTGATTGAGTTCCTTGTGTCTATCAACAATGTTTTGTTCCATATTTCACAGTGTTCATCTTTCTCCTGGGCATTAGTTTAATCTCCCTTCCTCAATTTTAACTACCATGAAATTACAATTCACATATATCTTCTCATTCTCCTTATTGCCCTGTCACCTGTCACCAATATGCTGATACTTTAATTATATAGCTATATAACATACATCTGAAGTTTATATACAAAAATAAGAATATACTGTATAATTATACATGGTACCTCTTAATTAAGGACCAAGTGTATGAGCATAGCTACAGAGTAAAACCAGATTAAGAGATCTGCCTCAGTTAAATAATTGTTGATGTTGCCAGATTGGCTCTTAGTAACTACTCTCCTGGCTGAAACAACCATAAAATATGCAAAGCATCATTGTATTAACCTTTCTACTTCAAGCAAATGAGTCATTACTTAGACTCTTCAGATATTTAGTCCCTTGGGCCTTTGCAGTAATGATTTGGGTCCATTCTGTTACAATTCCTAAGTACACACAAACTTTATGTAAGCCTTCTTTTCAGGCAACACAAATGCTTCTACACATGAGCTTCTACCTGCCTTACACAGATAGTTAAAACAAAAAGATGAATAAGGAGGAGAAGGAGGAGGAGGAGAAGGAGGCAGATTATCAATGCAAACTCAAATCATTAGACACTATTTTCTAACAACTTAGCCTTTCAAATTTACATAGTTTTATAAGGGTGACAGCATCTTGCAATAGAGTGGGTCACTGTGCAAGGAGTCATACTTATAATATACACCATAGAAGAGTGAGAGAAATCCCCCATTCTTTTGCTGGTCTTATTTAATTATCTGTGTAGCTTTTATAAAAACAAAGAGATTGAGATAGAATTTTTAAAATTTAGGAAAATTAGACTCTTTCCATCCAAATTTGCATATACCTTTGAGATTTCCTTGAAAAGACTGTTGGTTGTAAGCTGGCTAGATTCTTAGGTACTGAATCCATATTGCATGCATGCATGCATGCACAGATACAAGCACACACACTCATACCACAGCTGTATAACATACATAATCCGCAAGCTATAATTTCTACTTTACTCATCTTTTTTGCTTAAAGCACATTTTAATTTATTAAGATGTAAAAGTCAGTTATTTAAAATATATTTTGATATAGTTTTTAGACATTTCATTCACTACAGATGTTTCAAAGGAATACTTAGTTTGCTTTAGTAAGGAGGACTATCTTCCACTAATGAAGGCTGTGCTCATATAAGATAAGCACCAAAAAAGAAGATATTAGAAAGAAAGGAAAAATATTTAAAAGCAAAATAAAGCCTGTCACTTATATTTTACCACAGAGATATTTTTAAAAAACTTGTCTAATAAAAAAATACTTTTTTTGGATGAGATTTTATTACAAACCAATCCCACTTTCCTTTTGAGTACATGGGGAAATGAGACTGAACATTTATCTCAGAGAGTTTTCTTTTTCCTCAGCTATAAAATGAAACACATACATGGAATTATGTTATCATAGCCTACTATTTCCCTTTCCTTCTTTCTTTCTTTCTTTCTTTCTTTCTTTCTTTCTTTCTTTCTTTCTTTCTTTCTTTCTGTTTTTTCTTTCTCTCTCTCTCTCTCTCTCTTTCTCTCTCTTTCTTTCTTTCTTTCTTTTTTTGATATCTTGGGCAAGAGAAGTCTAAACCTAAAGCCATTACTTCCATTCTTTAATTCAAGCACAATAGTTTTATTCAAATTTTTGAACTAACAGAACGGTTTTATAAATTGTTGGCTCTTTTTTTTTCTTTTCATTTCTTTTTATTTGAAGAACATTCAGTTTTGTCTACTAGTGCCTGTTCATCTGAGCATCCCTGACTTCAGAGACCTTCAGGTCTCTGGTTCTTAAGTAGTTCTTAGCTCCAAGCAGGCATCCTCAATATTCTACCACTATCATCCACTCTAGATGCAGTGCAAAATCTCCTCTGGAACCTAAGCAGGTCTTTTCTCCTCTGTAACCTCTAGTTTGTCATATGTGTTGCTATCTTTCTTCATGCTTACATTTCCTCAATTTCAGCACCTTGAGGCTGGGAAACAGTCCCTCTCCTTCTCTATGTTTACATGACATGCTTAGGAAGGGTACATGAGGGTCTCTCATATTGACTCTTCTAGTATATATTTGGTGAATGTATACTTTAGGGACACTTTGAACTCTCATTGTGCCATATATTGTGATATTATTCATAAATTTCAAAGATGTTTTTCTTTCTCTGCCAATATCTAAAGCACTGGCATGTACAGTAATGGATAGAAATAGAGACATAGACAGTTAAGATGCAGAGACTGTTACTTATCCTAGGAAACATTTCACCATTACACAGTGTTACATGGAGCAGAACAATTTTTTATTTGATTTTATACTTATAATTTGATCACAGTTAACTAATTACCTAAACTATAATTTTCCATTTCCTATCTTGTTTTCTATACTTGACCAATAATCATATGTAAGAACTAAAGACTTGATTTACCACTTTACAATTAAAAATGATAGAATCTCATTTCTATAAATAGGAATGGACCTTTTGTTCATAAACTTGCATAATATAGCACTCCGTTCATCCTAGAATTTTATTAGAATTTAGCGTTAAGTTCATTGACCCACACTTTTCTCCAAATTCTTAAAATTGGTAGCTTTGTCCCTTCTTAACCTCTGTGATTTAATGCCTACTCTTTTAGATTCTTGCAATAACATCTTTATAGGACCAGAAATATGCAAATGTTTAAACAGCACAGGTTATAATTTGCTATAAGTTCATCTGCCAGACTTTAATTTGTTTGTTCAATGTTTATCCACCCCTTCTACTGGGTACATTTCATTTCTGCTGTAGATAATAGATGAAGCACAAGAGTTGCAGTCTTCCCTGTTACATTGGTTGCTAAGTCACTATCTTCCCTGAGCCATGAACCTCCCTGAATAAACTTGCAAATTGAAGCATTTTCTCTTATCGATTTTCGGCTATTTCATGAACCTGCGGCTCATTCTCACCTTAAGCCTCCTTGGCAATGCTTACATATTTATAGCACATATAATATCTGTCTTCATCGCTCTCTCTTTTCAGTGTTTGCTGCATGACTTTAGAAATACGAGCAAGTGTTTTCTTCTGCAATTGCATTAACTTAATCACATCCTTTTCTAAAAACAGTGATTAACACTCAATTTCAGTAATTTCTCGTCTTCTTTCCCTCTAATCATTCTTAAACAATTCTGAGTTCGGATCAAGGGAGATTTTAAAAGTAAGTATTCTACATGAAATTACTTCCTTAGGAAACTTGGTTTATAAACAAATACAGCTATTTATTCTGATGGTGATGGGAAAAATTGGCCAGGATACTGCCTTGTTAGCTTCTTTAGTTTTTACAGGGCATTGGTTCTATTCCCGAAAGCCTTGCCAGGACACCTTGGGCAATTTCATACACAGAAACAGGAACAAGCTTCCTACTGGTTCTTTCACAGATTTTAAATTCTAACTTGCTGTCTTTGGTTGGTCTTCATGCCTAAACAGAGAAATAATAATAATCATCTCACAGTGGATCGAATGAAAACTACTATCTTCCACTGAATTTACTGAATTCTATTCCAAATACTACCTGATTCTGTAAGAAACAAGAGAAAATTCATCTCTAAGAATACATTGCTAGGATTACTATTAGTGAATGGCTTAGACTATTGTCAAGTCCACATTTAGAATATAGATCACTTCTGTATTATGTGCAGAGTGAATTGTGAGGTTTTTGTATAACTTATAAATGATATAATCTTCCTCTAGAGAAATAATATAATTATATTGTAATCTCAAATATTAAAGAAAAAAATTTTAAAAAACACACCCAACTGCCAAATCAATAAGTCAAGAAATGAACACATGAACTGAAAAAAAAAAGAATATTAAGAATTTTAATTGGTGACAGGCATGGCTGTCATTGAAAATGTATAGTATTCAAACTCCATGCTATTTTGATACTAACCGCATGTGGTGTTCATGTATATCTTTATTTATTGTTATAGTTAGGATTTCCAAAATTTCTAATGCATCTGTTAGATATCTAAATTTTTAACATGACTTAATTTCTGTAAAAGTCTAAAGTCTCTTAACTGTGTGCTCAAATAAATAAATAAATAAATAAATAAATAAATAAATAAAGTATCTCATCCCAAAAAGCATAGACAAGAAAAACCAATATCCAGTAATGTTAATAACTCAGTGTCCAATATCTGGGAATCATTCATGATATTCTGGGTTGCATAAAACTTAGAGAGTCACATTTCTCTTGATCTGGCAATCATACCACATGTAGATTTTCTCCTAGTCTCAGGCTATTTCCGCGCTACCGCTCCTATTGTTCTTGAAAGTCATTTCATCTCATGGTATTGGCATCTTGGATTGCTATTACAACTTGACTGGACTTTTACCACTAGCCTCTTCTTGACTTCAGGGATTCTGACCTTGTCACATAGTGCCAAACCTCAACTCTTCTCCACAATCCTCCTTTCAATCCTGGGGATTGTAATACAACTGTAGCTGGACTTTCTCCAAAGGGCTTTCCTGGCCTCTCATGTACCAAGTCTCATGTTCCCATGACCCCTTCATACCCTTAAAACCAATACCTCATAGGAGACTCTTAGACATAATCAAGTTTGGCTGCCAGCATGAGATACAGCTGTGGCTGCCTCTAGACCACAGATTCTAAGTGCTTATCTCAAGAAAACACAACCCAGATTTCAATACAATGATACCTGCCTTTTAGTAATCATGGCTAATGTCTCAGCTCCATCTAACTAGCATGGATTGTCCCAGAGAGCAAAAATTTCATTTTAATGCTTCTTAATTCAAAATATTAACATTCCTGATAGAGTCTTTAAGGGACTCTCAAACTTGCCCCTGGAACGTCACAAGGCAGGTCTCTATCATCTGTGCTGCTTTCAGGATTAGCTTCTACATTCTCACAAAAGATCATTCAGCTCTCATCACTCAATGGCTTTTCAAATATCAAATTCAAAATACCTCTAACACACTCCTGAAAACAACATTGTCAAGTTGTTACAGCAATACTCCCTGACATGCTATAAATTTCTTTTTTAGCTAAAGATTCCATTACTGAGAGAAAAATACCATAAACCAAAGAAACTTTGGGAGGAAGGGGTTTATTTGAGCTTTCAGTTCCACATCATGGTCCATCACTGAAAGAAGTCAGGGCAAGATCCAGCAAGTATCTTCATGCATAGCAAGAGACTCCCGTAGGAGCGTGGTCTGTGAGCTTCTTAAATGAACACAGGAAAATGTGCGAATACTCACACAAGGCAGGAACCTGAAGGCAGGAGCTGATGCAGAGGCTTGGAGGAATGCTGCTTATAAATTTGCTTCTAGTGAGTTGCTCAGCCTGTCTTCTTATAACTCAGGCCCACCAGCCCAGAGGTGACATGGCCCAAAATGAGCCAGATTCTTTCACATCACTTTAGAAAATGTGCCACAGGCTTGTCCACAAGCCAGTCTCTCGTGTGGCCATTGTCACAATTGTGGTTCCTTCTTCCAAAATGACTCTAGCTTGTATCAAAATAGCTTCAAACTATTCTACACACATACTGTGTCTGCATCTTTATAAACCACCATATATTCATCTTGTAATGAGGTAAGACTGAAATTGTATAAGAAAAATAAAGACAAGCAAAATGAATGAATGCAAATTATCTTTTCTTTCCATTACAAAACCATAGTTCTACTTTCTTTTAGTTTTCCTTGGCATCCTTTGAGTGCCATCTAGGTTCTTGCTTATCATATCATCAAATGCATGAACACATTTTCCTGTGTGCTAATTTTAAAAGCATACAAACTTTTCTGTTTGGGGAGCTCTCTTGCTCTCCCCTGAGGATACTTGTTGGACTTTTGCACCACCAGATGTACCACGTTGTTCTCCAATGTTCTTCCTTCATTGGGTCTTGTTGAGAACTTTGTAGGGAAAATTTCTAAACTCTAGAAAGCTGCAATGTTTGTTAGGAGGCATGACGTCATCCTCCATGGTTAGCCCTCCCTAACAATATCATTTCTGCTTATTTTCACTCATCTAGTTACATCGTATGGATTAATTACAAGGCAAAAAAAGAGACATGTTAATTATTAATGATAAATTCTTATTTTATGTATGGATATGAGTTAAACAAAGACTTTAGAATAATTTAACAAATGTTTGCAAAATATGAGTCATATTAAGTAATCACAACTTATTTCCGTTTGTTAAAATGTTTTGATCCAAATACTGTATCAATTTTGGATAACCTGAGATCCCAAGTATCTGTTCAGTATTAGGCATTTTAACAGATTTATGGCATCAAAACTTTTCTAAATTTTAGTAGTGTCTGACTCATATGCTTTATTATTGACACAATTGTAGCCCCATTTATTTCTTCATTGAAAGAGGTAGCACTACACTGAAGGTTTTCAGAGTTTCCTCAGTTTGAGTGGAAAGAGCCAGAGAAAAGCCACAGGAAAAGAAGACAGCAGGTCCTAGGGCATGTCCTCTAACAATCTAACAACCTGGGCATACCACTATAAACGTTTTTACCTGAGGTGACTCTGAGCACAGTTCTGGAAAGAGATCTCTAAAATGCTTTCACTTGGTGGAAATGTTGTCAATCTACCAAAACAAAACAAACAAACAAACAAACAAACAAACAGGGAAACAATCATTTAACCATTTCAAACTATGCATGGCCCAATGAGTTGGCTGAGTGTGTAAAAGCACTTGCTGACAACCTGAGTTTAATCTCAGAACCTCACTGTAGAAGGAGAGAACCCATAGCAAGAGAGAGCCAATTCCTGGAAGCAATCCTCTGACTTCCCTAAACACATTTTGACATGTACACATCTGTGTCCTTATTTGCTCATGAGCCAATTGACAAACACACACAAACATTCTCTCTCTCTCTCTCTCTCTCTCTCTCTCTCTCTCTCTCTCCCCTTTTTCTCTCTCTCATGATCATTATCACCACCACCACTAAAATCTTTAAATTAAACATATCTTGTTAATGTGCGTGGAATTTTAACATGCATGCATGTTATTTCTCTTAAAGTGATGAGAGAAACGGATGCAGACACTTGTTGCTAATTCTAGCACAGAGAGAGGCGGAGATGAAAAAAAATAGAGATATAGAGGCCAGCCCAGGACTACAAAGGAGCTGAGAAGAATCCAAACAAAAGAAAGTCATTCTATGACCAAACTTTAAAATTGGCTAGAAAAGGATGAGGCTGTGTTTTCCTAATTGCTGTTTCTATTGTCAGAAGGTAACAGACCCGCTATGTGACTAAAATGAGAAGGGTTTGATTTTGTAGTTTAGGATCAAACTTTGCACAGGCACTTTTGAGTTTAGACATTCAGCCTGAACCATCCAGGCTTCTGACATTGTGGGGCAACAATCTTCAGAGAAAAATCAAAGGATGAAAAATTCAGAGCAAGTGAGTGCCGGTTCATGCATTTTAATAGCAGGTTTGACTGGAATATATTAGAGTGAAAGGTGAGCCTGCTGGCATAGATTAGATGGGTACTCCAGAATCAAATCGAGAGCTGTACTGTTTTCAAACCCAGGAGGCAAACAACAACTTGATCTCTTAGATCACAGCCCACTGGAAAGAAATTTCAAGTGAAAACAGAGGACAAAGAGTATATTTCTGAAGTAGTCTCTATAAATGATAACAAGTGATGCAAATACCACTCTGAATACCAAAACTCCTTCCTGAACTGTATCACTCCATGTTATTAATTACCTAGAGATGGATCTTAAATGCATATACTCCCTCATTTGCTTGCATAAAACTAAAGCAGATGGAGTATACTCAAGATTAAAAGTTAGTGTGTGTGTATTCCCTGAATCATTTTAACTATGCTTCACTTATGATTTATTAAAGAACCAAGCAAAAAGCTTCGATTTGAATAAGAACTTTATAAAATCCTTCTTAAATTCTTCTGAAAAAGCAATGCTTGTCTATCCTATGGATTCTAAAGGCACCAGGCCAATCTTAAGATTTCTCTCATAATTTTTATTTTTTTTTGTGAAATATTTTAAACTTAGATTTGGAGATGCAATTCAGATGATATGTGCTTAAGTAAATTATTTTCTATCTGTGCTTTACTGTAGTTAATACATCATGATCAGATTCATGTTGATAAAGGACACGTAAAAATGCATTATGCTATTAAACTCAACATTTTATATTATGTAAGGTCAAAGTTGGTAAATTAAACACTCTAATGCCTAAGTCAGAAAATACACTATAGTGTTTTAGTACCAAGCAAAAATGCACTGGGCACTTAAAAAATAAATGCCATATATTATGAGGAGCATGATAGATGTGTGTGAAATATAAATTTACACACATAAGAGGTCTGCAGGAACAGAGAATCACCATATTAATAGTGTTGGAATAAAAGGTTTGAGCATACTAAATGTTCAGTTTTAATACTTCTTCATAATTCGGTCTTTTCATTTTTTGACTTAAAAGTATCAGTGTACAGTTGGAAAAAGCCATATAAAAAGGAGAATATACAAGGCCATGTCAGAGAACGCACATCTTATTAGATTAGATCCTACCTCTAATTAAATCAGGGTTTATTTCCCTCCATCATGCATGACTTGAAGACAGTTTTCAATTCATAGAAATCAGCTCACTGTTCATAACTATATATTATCTTATGTCTTTTACCCCTTAAGATTGATAAGCCCTCTGAAGGAAGCTCTTTTCTGTTTCTGTGTGAAACATCAGTCTCAACACCTATTATGACTGACACATGCTCACCATAGCTGATCAAACATAGCCATTGAATATATGAAGTGATCGGGGAATATGCCTATAACATGAAAGCCTGGCTACTATGGGCTAAGTAGTGCTCCTGGCAGGACTCTGGATATAAAATTCTTGTAGAAGAATGAGACTTTCAAATTCTAGAAATATTCATTTCCAGTGGTTTAATATAATTTATTGAAAAGAGGTCCTTCCCATCATCATTTTATTGAGCTGCTATCCCATCAAGCAGAGAGATGTTAAACATGTCATTTTCATGGTCATCCTGACCGTGCTATATTATGTGGACCGCATCCCAAATCTTTCTTTTTCTTTTTACTTTTTAAAAATTATTATTATTATTTAATCTTTTTTTACAGTAAAGTCGTTATCCCCCCTCCCAGTCCGCCCTCTGACAGTTCCTCATCCCATTCCTCGCCGCCCCATCTCCAAGAGGATGTTCCCACTCCCACCCCACCCCGCCAGACCCCCCCACTCCCTGGGTCCTCACATCTTTTTAAGGTTAGGTCCATTTTCTCTCACTGAGGCTAGACCAGGCGAAGCCCTTTTTTTTTTTTAAATCTTGGAAAGAGCATGTGCACAGCACACTCGGGTGGAGTTGTAGCATGTTTTATCCCATTTGTTCCCGACGCAAAGGTGGCCAGTGCTCTCAGACCTGTATACACAAATCTCCATAAAGAAGGGAAGCATTTCACACGTCTCTTGCCTCTGGCACCATTTTCAGCCATTGCCTTTAGTGATGACTGCTCTCATAGGTTTCCAGACTGTTAATGATAGCTTGGAGCCCATAATCTTGTACTTTGGATTATTTCCCCCCAAACTTATTACCTTACATTTGCTCACGCTGAATGAAGCTCATATGCTGAGATGCCACTTTCATGCCCACTTACCCGGACTCACAGGAGCCTTCTGGATTGCTATTCCTGTTGCCTCAGCATTTCCACACTCACTAGAGCTTACTGTATGAGAATGTGGAGATTTCGTTTCATATGGCCTCATTAAATTCATTTGTTTTAATGCTGTAAGTAATTTTGGCTTCAGTGCACATGCTCTGGGTGGGGCGGGAGGGAGAGTCAAACAGGCGTGGTGCACAAATATGAGTGTTCTTTGTTGAGAGATTTCTCCCGCTTCTTCCCTTCACTCTATTTGTCAGAACCAACAGACACTTCTTCAGCTAGGTATACCAGCTTTTTACCCCCTCTGAGCTCTAGGCTGCCTACTTTCGTCTGTTGGTTCCCTTAGATCAAAGAACAGATACATCCCTCTAATTGAGAGACCCTGACTTGTCTTTTCTTTCTGCCTAGATTCTTGAACTCTAGTTAAATTAAAGTGTGATTGATATTGGGGAAAGAGGCTTGACTATATTATCAAATTGTTATGGAGATCCAACTGTCACTTTTTATCTGAACACAAGAGAGGAAGATAATTGAGTGTCTGTCTACGTGCAAAGTGGAGATTCTAATGTGTATATTGTGGGTTGTTTTGAAGACTGTGTATTACATTGTGTTTCACTGAATATTATAAACTTCTGGATATTTTATGTATTTTATGTCCTTCTCTCTAGCAGTTCTGAAAGCTGCCTATCCTTTAGTGTGAACTTCATTATTTTCTTCCTACAGAGGTCTATTCTTTATTGTGCTTTTCTGACCTCTTCTACATGGATGTTCTGAATCCATGCTCTAGTAGGAAATTAATATTCATATTAGCTAATCTCTGACTGAACATGTCCCTCCCTTAGTGACATTTTTATAGAAGCATCCTCTAGAAGGATGTTTCAGAAATTGTGATTCTTTAAGGATAACATGTTTGGCTATTACTTTTCCATGGATACTTGGACCTAACTTTTTCCTATAATACAACCAAAAACTGTTGAGCAAAAAACCTGTATGATTGCAGAAGCTCGAGGTAGAAGGTTATAGTATAGCAATGACCTCTGATGTATTTCCTACACAGACATTTACAGACGGTTCTGCTTTAGGCTAGAGCTTTCCAAATCACGAGTCGAGTTAGAAATAATCAGAAGGGCAAATTGATATTTTAGCAGAGAAGATGACTCATAAAGCAAAGGTCAGTGCCACAAGAACAATATGTAATTAGCAGAGTCCCTGAAGAAAGGAGAGGAGACAGGGGTTGCAAGGTGCATCTTGGTAAGTAAAATAAAAACAGACACATGGTTATGTTCAGGGCAAAATCTATAAGCATGAGCAGTTTTAGAGAGATGGGTGATCATTTTTTATAAGGATGTCATAAACAGGTGCCAGAGAGGAAGCCATCAGTGTTAGAGGGGATGCATAAAGAGAGTCACAGCCCCAAGTGTCAAGCCTGGGAATGAGTAAGGTATGCTTGAATTATATATTATATGCATCAATTAACACTCTCAAAGCAAATTATACCTAGGGCAATAATTAAGTTTCTTTCAAAGAAAATCCTGAGATATTTATTTGGGTATGAACCAGTAATGAGTCAATCCATTTTTTAGTTCCATGAAAAATGGTGACTCCATTGTGCTCAGGCCTCATATGAGAGACTACACAGAACAGTTATGAGCAGCAACCTATCAAGTGGTTAATGAAGTATTTACTCACCAACACAACTCTCCTTTCTTGATGCTCTCTTGTCTTATCTTCCTTGTGCTGACAGAAGAATGTTGGTATGTTCAAAGAAAGCAAAGAAGGTGCTGAGAGACAGACATTTTTCATAAAGCACTGGTTTGTGGTTTCCAGGTCAGACAAAAGAGGTTGAGATTGCAGTCACGACAATATCAGTTATTTAAAAAAAAAAAAAAA
>JANHMN010000011.1:25536607-25584258 GCA_030674055.1 Rhabdomys pumilio
CCCCCCCCAAATCCCACCCAACAGTGGGATTACAAGTGTGTATCACCGTGTGGCTTTTTTATAAATGTGGATTCTGGGGATCAAACTCATGCTCTGGTGATTACAAAGCAAATATTTTACCTGATGAGCTCTTTCCCCAGTCCTAATATTCCATATTTCTTTTATAAAATCAGTTTGTAGGCTGCAAGCATACACTGTGAGTAGACGTTTCTGCAAGGTACAAAATGCAAGCTCAAACATAGAGTGTGTTTCTTTCTTTCAAATTCATAGGCCTCAGAACTAGAGTCATTCTTTTCATAAGGCCTTATTGTAAAGACACATGAATAAGAAAAGGAGGCTAGAACTGCTCTAATCCTTGATAGAAGGAATATGGAATGCTGTAACAATTGTCCACTGTAACAAACTACTGTGAATTTGGTGGTAAGACACCACTGAGGTCTCTTCTTATCTAGTTCTGGAGTCCAGAACTTGAAGAACTCTTTAAAGTGTCCCTCCTGATTTCAGCTCATTTCTTTGGCTCTCCAGCATTCCTGGACTTGTGGGCAGATAACTCTAATCTCTTCTCCCGTCTTTATTTGACTTTCTCTGTGTGGCTTTTCTTTTCTTTTTCAACTTTAAGAATTATTTTTCTGACAGCATTAGTGTCAATCCAGAAAATCCTAGGTAATTGCCTAGATTCAAAATTCCTCATTAAATCTAAACAAATAAACAACAATAGCAGCAAAAAAATGCTTTCTTTTCAAATGTAACAATTTTCAAGTTTCAGAGATTAGGTGTTAGCTTCTTTGTATACTCATTATATATCCTACTACAGCTACTGCTACCACTAGGTAATCTTCAGTCACTAGAGCTGGCCTATCACAAATAACACAGACGACGACATCAGGAGTGCATGACTGTTCAATCTTGCCAGCCTTTCTGTATTCTCCCTCAACATCAGCAGCAGTGCAATCATGATCCACTCAGCCACACTCCACAGGCAGCTCAGGACACACTGGACTCAAAGGTCACTGTACCTGCAGTGGATAGAATAGAGGGAGATTTGCTCTTGTTCTTTTCTGTAAATAATTGCTCTTGTGAGAGGACCGACGAGATGGTTTAGTGGCTATAGCAAAAAAGCTTAAGTACTAGACTTTAGATCCTCAGATTTCCTATTACTTCCTGGTAGGCATGGCAACTTGCCTGGGATTCTAGTGCTGTGTTAGGAAGCCAAAAATATGGGGTGCCCAGAGCAAGCTGATTAGCTGTGCTAGCCCCTATTATTTGCTCTGGCTTCAACTGAGAGACTTTGTCTTAATTAATATGAGTGATGGAAATCTCCTGAAGTCAACCAGTCACATCTATATACAAATACCTGTGTGAGCACAGGAACACACACTTTTATTTATACTAAAATACAGATACTTCTCTAAACACACACACACACACACACACACACACACACACACACACAAACTGCAACAAAAAAGAAAACAAAATAAGATTCTGCTGAAATGTTTACATTACTTCTTGAGCCCCATCATAGAACAGGCCTATTGATAGAAGCATCTCAGCTTTGTTTTCCGAACTCATCAGATCCCATCGATGCTAAAACTATGTGAAAACTAAATGAGAGAACATCACTCTATACATTCCAAAGACCATCCTGAATGGCAGGTATGGCTTTATGTATATGGAAGAGTAATTGATTTTATTATTTTAAGTCTTTGGAATTCATGGGCTTCATAAAAAATGCAAAGGCATTGCATTTCACGTGTAATTTTTATAAATGATAATAACTTCAAATGTAACATAAATTCGTATTTAGAGTTCGCAAAACCTGAAGTGTTTGTATTTCAAACCCTCAATATAACGAGAGGTGGTGAGAGAACTGGTACCCTTTGCTTTAACAGCTCCTTGGTTTCCTAACAGGTTCTATTGTTTACCAGGGGTTCCTAACAACTTTTACTCAAGCATGCATAATTCTATGAGATGTAGTTAGTAATGCCTATTTCGTGTCTATCAATTTTCATCTTTTCAGAATTATACATTTTCAAAGGGAATTCTATTAGCATGTTTTACAGCACATCCATGGACTGGGTAGGCAGCAGTGTCATTTCATAGATATCCAGAATGTTCGATGATGGTCTCTGAGAGCCTGAATTTTGTTTTTATGATTTATTTTATTTTTCATTAGGTGTATGTGGGGGGGGGCACTGGGGGAAGTGCCTGTGAGTACATGAGCTCCACAGGCCTGAGGCATCAGATCCTCTAGAGCAGCAGTTAAAGACAGTTATGAGCTACCCAGGGTGGGCACAGAAAATCAAACTCAGGTTTGGTGTAAGAACAGTATATGATCTTAACCACTAAGCCAGCTCTCCGGTGCAAGGCTGTAAATTTTAATATGCCTAAGAATTGCATCTTCTGAAAGAGGTACTCCAGACACTCATACAGTAGTGAGCAAGCGTGATCTAGGATCAATTGACCGCACATTGGGGAACATTTCCCTCAGCAACATTCCAGAACTTCCACTTTATAATATTCTGTAATGCAGCATAGTCAGCACACAAAGCCAGTTCTGCAGATTATAGCCAGGACACATAAATAGCACATTTGTAATTTGTTTCATGGTGACTTAACTAAATGACTAACTTCAGTTGTAGTCACATCCTATAACCAAATCAATGGGATTTTAATTTTAATAATCTGAAAAATACCTTAGATGGAGAGCCTTCATGGTAGAAGAGGTCATTGTCTTATAAAAAAAAAAAAAAAAAAAAGACTATGGAGTTCTGGTCTCCTTGATGTTTGCTTTGCCCCAAGATATCTGTCATTTCTGGATCCATGTCATATATTTCAATTTTACTTTGTAATCCTCTATTAAAGAAGGATCACACGGACTGTTTCTGAAAAGATTTGGGACTTACATATATACAAAAGAACCCAGAGAGCTGCTATGGACAGAAATGAGCTGTCTCTTTGGTCACCATGCTCATTTCTGCATCTAGAGAGCCAGTTAGTTGCAAATAGTGGCCACTATAATGAATTGTGTTTAAATCATGCTATAACATCATTTTTTTGTCTGCATTCTGCTAAGTAAAAAATAAATAAATAAATCTGGGTGTTAGAGTGATGAGCCTATATTTGAATTGTGGTTTTCTTTATAGGGATTTCAGAGCAAAAACTTGCTTCAGAAGTTCAGAGGGAGAGGTCATTTGATAAGACCATAATGATCAGTTGTCCCAGGAAACTAGGACAGAATTGGCTGTATGTAGCAAGGCCTGCTCTGACAGAGAGCATCAGGATGCTTTAGAAGTGGGGTGGGCTTGCTGCTTTTTTATTCTTTGCCCTAGAGACCACTTATTACCAATCTGTATTGCTTCCTGGGATGACTTTTCTGAATCTGTCCTCAATAAAGCACCCAGAATCACACAAGAAATACAAATACAAAATACATTTGTACTTAAGATAGATCTTTACATGGGTCCTACCTCAAAGCATACATGACTATTACAAATTATTAAGTATTTTTCATTTTTAACCTGCCAAGGTATGTTTTCTTCAAAGTAACATCTATCCTTCCAGTTGTAATTTTAGTCACATTTTGAAGAGTTTACCTCACATAAGTTATAATTACAATAGAAACATCCTGAAGCACCTGAATGGTATAAATAAAATGTGCCCTACTAGGTATATCAAGCTTTAGTCTCTGAAAATGGCAAGTGGAAGATTTTTTTTGTAACCACCTACATAATAGTACTACAGTATTAACTCAAATAAAACCTCAATAAATTTGAAACCAAAGAGAAAAAAATTAAGATTTTTCACAAAATTATAATGACCCTGAAGCACTGGTAAAAAATAGAAATAACGTTAATACTGTGACATGAAATAACATAAGTGAAATTATTGTATATTTAATAGCACATATCTAAAAGGAAAACAAAGTATAACATATCTAGAAATTAGTTACTGTGATCACATGTCTGGTATGCATATTAAAAATGTATTAGGAATAAAATCTCCAACAAAATTGCCAAGCAATAGCCTTTAGAAACAACAAACTGGAATGAATAGAACAGTAAAATAAATATGTCAATCGTGAAAATTCTGCTATTTTAATTTTTAAAAAGTACAAATACTCATCATTCAAGAAATAATTCTACTTTTGTGTTCACATAAGCAAACATAGTTGAATGGTGACTGTTTTCTAGAAATGAAATAGGATAAAAAAACTTGTTAGGAAGAGAAGTGGATTCATAAAACGTGGAAGGCTGCAAGAGGAGCTGATATGTAGTAAATATAAGCTAAATGCATTATATAAATTATGCAGTTGTCAGTCAAGGGATATATTTGAAAATTTGTGAGGGATGGGTGGGGGAGGAAGAAGCTTGGGGCCTCTACAGTGCTCTGAGTGTACATTGTGTAGACATTGCCTCTGCATTGAGATAATGCCTCCTTTTAAAGAGGCTCACAGAACAGCTCAGGAAGTTAACTAAGTTTGCAAGGTACATGAAGTTCTTGAAATATAATTTCTATCAAGCCCTGGAAAGGTTGATTGCTGAGGAAGTAGGCTTATCAGAAATTCTGCAAGTTGGACAGAGAGCTACATGGAACCGACTATCATGAGTCATTACCTATGTAGGGGTGGGCTTTTCAGTGACTTAGCTGCCTTTGGGTCACCCATATTCTTGTAAACAACTCCAATGAGCTTAGCTGCTGCACTAAGCAATCTGCCATCATCATATAAAAAAATGAACAAATTTATATTCACGTCTTCCTCATGGAACAGAAGATACAGACATGGGTGGGCCAAGGAATGTTTTCCAACTGCCAAGGCTTGTGCAGAACATTTTATACTATATTGATCTTCAGATTTTTTTCTTACTATTTGTTTAATTATGAAATAATTTAAATGTATATACATGTTAGTAAAAACAATAAAAATGTTTTTGCTCACATACATAAGAAAATAAAAGGGTATTTTGGCTTATAGATTAGTTGGCAGGAAACACTATATGTTAATATTGGTCAAGGTTATAAACATATATGTTAAACTTCCATTCCAGACTAAAAGGCAACTTAAAATGCCTTTACCTAAACTGACACAATGGAGAAATTCATAACATGATCAACATCAAATTCTAAAAGAGAACTGAAGAGCATTATTAGCAAGGAGAGAGGAAGGTCATTCTCCTTCTTCTCTGGAAAAGAAACATTACCAGTAATCTTCTTAGAAAAAGCATATGATGTATAGGAAATGTTTTTCAAAGAACCGCACGTACAAACCTAGAAAAATGAAACTGCATTATGTTTATACATGATCTGACTGTATGTACAGGGCTATGTAGGTCAGAAAAATCTGGAATAATAAAGACATCTTATGAGGTGGTTGATTAGAATATTAATAGGTACCTCATTTAGAGACAAGTAATTAATGAAATAAAATTACATTTCAGTAGACCAGTAAGAGAGACATAATGTCATATAATAAGCTTAAGTAGAAAGGTATGAAGAAAATTCATTTGATATAAAGAAAGTTTTCAAACTTCTCTCAAGTGCAGAAATGGACTTGGGTAGATGATAATGCAAAGTTTGTTATAACCTTTAAAACTTTTAATATTTTTCCAAAAATAAGAAAAATTATGTTTAGTGTGTAATGTGAATCTCATAATATAAACAAGACTTTGAAAGACTTTCAAAATCACTGCTAACTGCTACTTAGGGTTGTCAGAATTTCCAGAAAAATTTATAAAATGACTTTAAGAGAGTAGACAACATTTCAAGTAGTATGTAATCTTAAAGAAAATTATTTAAAAACAATAGAATGGTCATCAATAAAATGAGAACAATATGGAACTCTCTATCTTAAGGACAAAATCAATTAAACAAACAAAACAAAAATAATTATGGATTCTATAAATACTGTTGAAACATCTATCAATGAGAAATTGATTGATTAGACCCCTGAACTCATACTTTATTACTTGTGTCATAATAAATTCTAGATATATCAAATGTTTAAATATCACAGGAAATGCCAAGATGCCCAAAGAAATCAAAAGTTATCTTATTTTAACTTAGAACTAAGTAATATCTAAAGAGACAACATTATAAGTAAATAAAATGATTATAATACATTATACTTGGGACACAGTTCATCTACGTAGCTAAAATGGTAAAAACAAAAAGATTAATAATAACAGGAATTAACATCTAGAGAAATAATGCAGGCTAAGAGCTGACTTCTACAGTATACAGAGTTTGTATGACTTGAAATCTTACAGAAGGAAACTGATAGGTAAATATTATGAGAAGCGGCAATAAAAAAGAAATGTAAATTAATGTCTATCATTCTCTGAAATGCATATTTAAATAAGGCATTAAGAAGACTGGCAAAAATATAAGTTTCTATAACATTGAGAATTGAGGGGCAGATTGAGAGATATAAATCAGTGCACCTGTGATGAGAATATAAACTGGTACACATTTTTAAAATAGATTTTATTTTATTTTGTTTTGTTCTGTTTTATTTTATTTGACTATGTATGTATGTATGAGGAAAAGGAGAATATGCATATATGTGTACACATGCATGCCCATAGACATGTAGAGGGACTGCAAAGTTTATAAGATCCCTCACACCTAACGTTACTGTCACTAATGGACACCCGACTGGTTACCTAAGTGTTGAGATCCAATTTCTATCTGCATTATGGCCAAGCAAACATCACTAACCAGTAAGTCATCTGACCAGTCACTGGTCACATGTTTAAAGAGAGAATTCAGGAGTACCCAGCAAGTTTTTGAGCTTATCTATTCTCTGAGTCATCTATTCTCTCCTTAGTGTGCACAAATGTGTCTGTAGTATGGACGACTTGCAAAAAAAAAGTTTCTAATAGCAGGAAACTGAGAAACTAAATAAACATATGCAAATTTGACAATTATTGAACTTGGATAAAGAAAAGTGTGTGGATACATAAGAAGTTGTCTCAAATTATATTGAAAAGTAAAGAAAGTAAGCATGATTCCACTTGTATGAAAGCTGTATAAGAACACGCACTCACAGGAATCTAACACTAGGGCTTCATCTGCAGCTGAAACATGGAATCAGAACATGAACAAGGATCATTTATATTCTCCTGCTTTATGACGATTTGACTTGTTATTTAAGCAATGAGTACTGTATTGGTTGCAAGCAGAATAACAATGACTTTTAAATCAGTGCATAAAGAGTGAGGAGTTCGTATTCCTCTGCAACTTGACTACAGTCTCAGAAGTATTAGAGATATTAGCAGAGAAGGGGGGGATTGGTGGTAGCATACTCCATGATATTTGCCAGTACTCTCCATTATGAATTTTTACTGTACAGAAAAGTAGGTTCTCTACACTTGCTACAAAGAATGCAGATAACGGAAACTGATACAGGAACTTGGAAGAAGATATAAATAAAAGCATACACTATACATGTACAACATTATTCTAATGAAATCCATTATTTTGTCCAATGAATGCATGCTAATTAAAAATGTAACTTCTAGTAAAAACGGGAAAGAAAATAAATGAGAAAATATTAAAGTCAAAGGATCAACGTGCAAAGTTTGCTTTTTATATTCTCCGAAAAAACCTCATGTAATCATTAAGCGTCTCAGACTACCTTTTTCATGTCTAACTTGAGAACAATAGCTTTTGACAATTCAGAGAGTTATAAAAGAAACTTTGGGAACTCTGTTATAATAGAAAGAGTTTTGTTTTGTTTAAAGGAGACCCGTCTGCCTTCCTTTCAGCTGTCTTTCCTGTTGCCTAGGCAGATAGTCTTAATCAGTAGAATTCTCAATCAATGGAGGAAGTGCTTCCAGAATTTGCACTATTTTGACCTGCCATGCATCTGTAAACAAAGATTTTTTTAAAAAAAAGTATAAAACCTTGCCAGGCAGTGGTGGTGCACGCCTTTAATCCCAGGACTTGAGAGGCAGAGGCAGGTGGATTTCTGAGTTCGAGGCCAGCCTGGTCTACAGAGTGAGTTCCAGGACAGCCAGGTCTATACAGAGAAACCTTGTCTCAAAAGGAAAAGAAAAAAGAAAAAAAGAAACCTCATAATGGTCAGATTTTAACTTCACTATTTCTTCATACTAAACATCAACCAAACATATCTTCCCTTTGCTCTCTTTTAAGTTCTGGCATCTATTTGTTTCTTTTAGTTACTATTTGTTCATTTTTAATATTTTCCTCATCCTGTTTGTTGACATTACTGAATTTCTACTGAAGATACGATCTGAGCCAGTCAGTCTGTGAACAATGGTGTATTACTTCCACCAAGACTAGAGACTACTTAAGGAAATGAAAGTTGTACGTGCAACTAAACCCTGGAAAATCATTGTCTAACTTTTGCCAACGGTAATGTTTTTGCTCAGAGAAGAGATGATATTATCCTTTGTTAATTTGAAGGTTCTATCAAGAGTAAATATATAATTTACCTTGCTTATAAGAATCAAAATTTTCACAATATATTCATAACATATATATTATATAAATATACATTATGTATTTCTGGGCTGTCAAAATAACTCGTTTTCAAGCCTTTTCTTTATTATTTCCCATAATGATCTTTTCTCTTCATCTGGTCATCTAGTATGACCTTTTTAATTACTTTCCCTTGTGTCATTACATAGGAAATTGTCCGCTCTATCTATGGCCTTTCCTAGTTCTTCTCTCTACAGCTAAAGGTTCTTTCTGCTGGACTCCTAAGTAAGCTCCTCCTCCATACTGTCAATCAGTCTTTGTGACAGCTATTGATATTCAATTCAAAGGCGTTGGTTGCAAGTGATTAAACTCCTCTGACCTTCAGTGATTTGCTCTTTGTCACTTTTACTTTCCAGTTAAAGAAATGCATTCATTTATTCCACAATGATTTTACTAAGTACCATTACACACAAGGAACTTTTATATGTTTCGGGGAATTCAGAGATAAAAATAAAATAATAGAATAAATATTAAAAGAATACAATTCACTACTCTGTTGCAGCAGGGGAAAATATACCACTAGCAAAGGAAATGGGTGCATTTTTCGGTTACCTAAATGATAATAAATGCTAAGAGGAATACAGGTGAAGAGTAAGGAATTGGCATGCTGGGAGCAGGGTACAATTGGGTTACAACTTTCAATGAAGACGAATTTCTTCCTCTAATGTTCCAAGTATTTATGCATTTGTACATTTGTCTCAGGAAGATGATAAGTTCCAGGGCAATGGAACATCCATAATTAATGTCTCTTGTTGCCTGCTGTGAGGAATATGGAATAGTGAATGAGAGTTAAGTTTTCTAGCCAGAATAATATTGGACAATAATTTCAGATCTGCAACTAACTTGCTCTAAGAACAAACAGGTTGCTTTCTCTCTCTGAAGCCCTATTTGCTCCTTTATAAGGTAAAGCCGTCTACTCTATATGGTTATTAGGTGCATGAAATTAGTATGCTGGCTGACCTATCGTAAGTACTTAACCACAGGAAGCTAGTCTTTATTATATATAAAAATTCAATATGCAACTGTATTGTTTAAATAAAAGATGGGTATTAAAAAGTAAATGACGTATTACGTTAGTCACTAAAACAGAATGTATTCTCATAAACAAAATTTCGGAAATGTTTTACTTTCTCAGACATACTTTATATTGATACTATATATATACCTAACTACACTTGCAAAAACAAAACAAAATAAAACAAAACAAAAAAACAGAAGAAAAACAAATAGAAAACCTACATAGTCAAAAGTAGTTGTTGGAAAAATAAATTCTATGCAAGGTCTATATATTAACAAATTACATAAAGATCTTGAAATAATATTGCTTCTTGGTATTGAGCTTTGTACTGTTATTATGTAAAATAATGACCTCATTTTCCAAAATTTATACCTAAGAATTTATAAGTAAATGATTGAAATACCTGCCCCTGACTTCCAACCATTTCAGAGAAAACGTTTATGTATTCATAAAAACACGTATGCATATCTATGTTTATATGGACACAAGCACCTTTGGAAATCCGAGTTAATGCACATGCTAAATGTTACAAGTTTTATTAATTTGAGATTGTTTGTTTTTTTTTGACCAGGCACTATGGTAGTATGTTTCCTCCTGGAACTCAGTTCAGGGACTAAGCATGGGTGAATTGCAAGTCCAAGGCCAGCCTGGGCTTCATATAAACCAATCAATAAAACATATAATGATTTAAGGTGAAGAAAATCACATATTTAGAACTACCCAGCTGAATTCATTTTAGGTTATTCTAATTTTATTGGTAACAGAGAAGAATCATAATCTTGAGATGGTAGAGCATATTTCTCCTTTGGTCAGGCCTGATTCAAGTACTACTTTAGCCACATCAGTCTCATAGTTCTTCATAGGCTGTTTGATCTGGTGCTTTGCAAACTGGGGATCTGTAATAAACAGTCTCTTCTACTCCTTTAGTCTTCTTCACTGATGACTCAGTGGCCAGGGGAACTTGACCATGATGTGATCCGCTGAGCTTGTTTCACCAGAATTGTAGCATCTTGGACCACTGGAACTTGGGTGACATGCTGACTATTTGTCTTTGGTGGTTGAAGGTGCCATCTAGCATTGCCTGGTCGCTAAACTCTTGGCTTTGGCTTTGAGATGGGCTGACATCCATACTTTATTGAGAGATGTATTGAGCCAAAATCAAAATTCAGAAAGCCTTAAGGGAAGAAATTATGATGACGAATGTCATGTCCTGTCCTCAGAAACTGATTAACAAATGCCAGTTTATAAGAAAATTAGAAGTCATGCTGTAACTGATTATGCAAATTCTCTATTTTGTTTGCCTTAATCAGGGACAGATGCATGTGCAGCTCTGTTGGGAAGTGTGCCTCAATTCTCTGAGTGTATGGATCTCAGTGTCGTTTACTAGAGTCACATTCGAGCATCCAACACCTTCCAGTGTTCAGTGTCATACTCTCAAGTTATCTTTTTAAAATAAAAAATGAAGATACAGGCTTTCAAACTTCTACCTTCTTTACATGTAACTAATTCATTGCAATTTTATATTCTTTTCTAACTAAACACAGAAATTTTCTAAATTGTAGCAATTCCAGAAAATAACATAGATGGAGTAATTAAAAGAAATGAAAACCAAGTCACACAATGAACACCACCTTTTTTATGTTATCTTGTTTGTGCAACTTGTAAATAAAACAAAAGTTTCTCTTTTAAGATGTGAAGAGCTGTTATTTTTCACCTTTGGCATTATTTGGAAACAACCACACACTTGTATAATCAGGCCTTCACACACACACAGACATACACACAGACACACACACAGACACACACATACACACACACACACACACACACACACACACACACACACACAATCTCTTTCTTGTCTATCTAGAAAGACCCCTTTTCTAAGAAAAAAAATGCCCAAATAAAAGCCCCTCTAATCAGTTACAAGAGTACTGTACCAATTACTTCCCTACAGGGTGACCTTTTCATCTTTTAATGGCATTTTGGAATAAAATCGCCCTAACAAGTTGGGAGTGCTATATGTGTCACATTTTCAGTTCTATTTTTTTTGTCTCTTGTTGGCACTGAATAAGGCCTAATATATTCATGACCTAATTAGGGTAATTTTTGAATAATAATGACCTCCTGGGGGAAACTTTTTTCCCCTTGGTATGATTCAGACACATTAACTAGAACAAGTGTTTCTTCATTTCTAAGTGTTTCTCTGGTTATTGGAAGTATTTTTTGCTTCATTTAAAATGGAAATGATGTAACAGGAGTCCCTCCTTGAAGAAAGAAAAAGCACTTTGTTTGAGTTCTTACAATTCTTTCTTCCCTCAGAATGCCCTGTTCCTGTTACATCATGGCTAAGGTGTTCACCTTGTCTGTAATTCTCATGGATGCTACTGGGTCCAGGAAAGACATACTGTCACCATCAGAGGAAATCATAGATGATGCCAACAACACTAACTACAAGTGTGCCTCTTAGTTTCTGAATCACTTGCAGAGTGACTATTATACCAACCATCTTATTTGCTACTTTATCCTTTTCCTATTGTAAACATAGATGAGCGGGTGTAGAAAAGAAAACCAATATGGACACTACGTAGAACTTTATAGATCATCTTCACTTAAACATAAAAAGTAGTTGTCTTTTTATTTGAATGAAGTGTATATGATTATTTTGATTATCTTATCTGTATGTGTGTATGTATACATAAACTTTCCCACAAGAGACCAAAACTGCTGTCAGCAGAGGACTCCTGGCTTTCTCTTCATTGGAAGCTCATGGTGTCTGCTTATCCATTTGCCCATCAAATCATCCTGCCTCATATAATGTAGCTTGTCTTTCTTAAGTGGCCTGGTACTGATAGTCTCTTCGGATTCTCAGTTGTAATAAAATTACTAGTATTCCTGAGCTCTGTGTCTATGTCTCCATTCAATAGAAATCTGGGCGGTACCTTGTGTTGCCTCTCTTCTGTATGTATTTTCCACAGTTTTTAGTTAAGTCACAACATGTTTCTGTGCCTCTATTAACCCATCTCCAAATGGGGATCCACATAGCTACCTTACAGGAGTGTTGTGAGGCTTCTTATTAATAGATGTTTTAAAAAATATGTATTCTCTAAATGAGTAAGAAAGTATTATAATCATTGCTATGGTGATAATTAGAGTATCCTATATGTATCCTATGGAAAACAAGATTAGCCCCATTGTTAGTAAACAGATAAAATTAAGTCAATAAAAGATCAATGAAGAGTGAAAACAAAAGAAACCTGGTCACTAGTTAAGGACCTAGATATTGTCATATCTGTCTTATGGAATGACTGCAGATGTTTTTTTTTTTCTCCAGATCCTATCTAAATTAAGTCGCTGAGGTTGTGTTGTGTCCCTGCTTCTCATTTCCTCTTTTAAATCATTTTCTTTGATCTATGTTTGATATCTTTGCCTTTCTGCAGTTCTTAACAGACATTTCATCTACTACCATTTTTTTTTCATTTTAGTCATGTAGTAACCACTAATAACTGGTTCATTCTCTTGCATCCTACCTGTATTGCTGTATGAGATTTAAATAAATCAATAACCCAAAGACTAAAGTCTGTACTTCAATAATTCCTCTAATACTTCAATGTCACTTACTCTAATGGGTAAAGCCAGCTATCAATGCTTTAGCCCCACTTAAATCAATCCACTTTCACCGATTTCCTCAGGGCTTCATCTCTCTTTTGTCTTCAGGGCAGAGGGTTTTCCAGCATAACCAATCCTTTCTATAGATCCCCACACCCCACTGGCCCCCCTGATACTTTATTCTTATGTATGAGACAAAATTCAAAACCTACTAAATGCAGACCACTGATCTCATCTGCCTCCAAAGTGCAGAAGTCTGTCTCGTAGAACAACAAAGTCCACAAACATTTCACTTTATGACCACAAATTTCAAGAAAGCTTTCAGTACTCAACAAAAATGCTGTATTTTACCAGGCAATTTAATTTATAATTCACTAAGGTGGGTATTTTTCCACCTCCTTCTTATTCATTTTTCCCTCATTCCTAATGTGCCTTACTTGTAGTTTAAAGAAAAGAACAAGAGTGTGTGCTTAACATAAATGCGGTTTGGAATCCTAAAGAGGAATTGGTGTGTAGGTTGTGGATGGATTTAGTTTGAAGATATGAAGGTTCTAGACACAATCTATATAAAATATCTACCTCTACTCAAATATAGCCTGAAACTGCTTTCTTTAACTCTCAGTTGGGAAGGGTGAACAGAAACTGTACTGGCAACTTTATAGCAAAAAGAATGAGTTTAAGCAAGCTTTTTTTGTGGAGCTCCAGATGAAACATACCAATTGGCCTGTAGAATTCTACAATCATGTGTGTCCTGACAGCTAAGAGTATAGAGTAGACGGTAAGAAAGGGGGTCTGGAACCAAAAAATTATTAGAAAACATTTGGGTTCCATTGAGAAGCATGTTTGAGTTTTTCCCCCCAAAAAGATCCTTTCAAACTTGGATAAAACCTCCTTATATATTTAGTTTACATTCCTCTTTTGTGATTTCTGAATCTGCAATCATCAGTTTTAATACATATGAGATCAGATTTTAACAACTAAAGATTAGCCAAAGAATATAAGAGACAGAGATGATGTACTGATGGACGTATAAAGGGACAAAAGAAGTGGCACGTGTAAGAACTGCAGTGTTTGTTTGTTTGTTTGTTTGTTTGTTTGTTTGTAGCAAGTAAAAACACACTTAGAGTCCCTCATATATACTTATTTTTTTAGATAAAAATCAATTGAAAGCATATGATAGTACAAAATGTTTTTAGTACTTTTGTAAGTACAATGGTAACACAGGCTTCTCAGGGTCAATAGTTAGGGAGACAACTGTTCTAAATGCCCTGTCTACTGTTAAATGAAGGTGATAATGTGTTACCAACAAAAAAGTAAAATGCCACTTGTTGAGATAGAGGTCAGAATATTACTATCTCCAGACTTAAGTTGATGGAACCTGGCCTTGGGGTATTAAGCTGGTCGTTACGAGTTCACAAACGGCTAGAGAGTAATGCAACCTAAGAACATAAGTCATCTTCATGAAAGTTAGAAATATGTTCTTTGAGAGAATGTTGAAAATGTTTCCTGTCAATGAAATCCAAAGAACTATTTATAGACAAATCACAGTGGCAAACATGTTTGCAACCTATGTCTCAAACTGCAGAGGAGCAAACAGGAATTCCAAATGTCTTTGGATCTTCTTTTCCAGGTGTTTTTCAGAAAGGCACTATGAATGGCCATACGTAGGGTCATAGCTGTATGAATTCTGCATTTATAGGTCTGTTTAAAACAATATGTAAATATTCAAAGTAAATTCTAGGCTATTTGGGCAAACATCATGAAGTGTAAATATTGCTTCTGAAGTACTTGGTGTATCAATCAGAGAAGAAAACCTTTCTCCATAAAATTATTTCATTTGCAATGACATCAATCACATTGTTAACAAAAGTGGAGTTAATTTTATTTTGAATTTTTTTGTCATTTTTTTGAATATGACATGTTTGTCTCCTCTATTATTCTTTTGAACTTAATCCCCAGTGCCATAAGAAGTGGGGGATTACTTGCTAGGTCATGAGACTTTAACCTTCATGAATGGGATTAATGTTTCATTAATTGACCAAAAGAAACCTGATTTTTCTTGTTATCATTTCTGCCATAGTCTTTGGAGAATATTCCGGAGAATAGTTTTTGGCCTTTCTTTTGAACACATACCAAGGCATCATCTTATAACCAAGAAGGGAGCTCTACCAGTAAATCTGCTAGAGCTTCAACCTTGGGCTTCCCAATCTCAGAAACACTGAGTGACCAATCACCCTTATTTATAAACTATCCATTTATAGCACTTTATAGCATCACAAAGATATTGAGATAAATACCATAATCACCAAAGGGAAAACAAAATTCTTTCCACTGAAATTGCCCTGGACTAACTGGAAATTTGTGGCAGAAAAAAAATATCAAAAGAAAAAGAAAATGAGTCTACTCCAACATTTATAATATGTGTAAAAATTGATTCAAGAGAGATCAGACATCCAAACACAAAAGCTGAAATTGTCAATCTCATGGGCAGAAAATAGGAGAATATAAGTAATGATAAGACACTGATGAAATTTCTCACATTTTAAGGAAGCCTCCAATCATAAACTGGCTTAAAACTTCTATCTATCAACATTGACACCATTAAGAAAATAATAAACAGACAGCCCATAAATGGAGAAACCTTTGCTTAGAACAATCTACCAAAAACATTGTAGCCAAATTATTTCAATTTTTCTGGTAATATTTTCAGTATTTTGCCAATGGAACAATGCACGGATAAGCAATTAAATGAGACTAATGGGGGTAGTACTTGAAGACCGATTCACAAGGAAAGGAATGAGGAAATGTACTATGTTAGTGAAGAGAAGCAATTACAGTCATTTGTCATCAAGAAAATTAAAATGATAGCCGTGAGACAGTATTTTGCAATGAGCAGTGAGGAAATAATGTTAAACGTTAAGAGAGTAGAACAACTGTTCTCGGTTGTGTTAGGTGGAAGGAGAGTGTCACTGTACAAAGATAAAAAGAACAATAGCTTCTCATGGTAGACTTGCATGTGCCCTGTGTCCTAACAACCCCACTACATGAGAATTCAAGTATCTACCCTTGACAAGAGTGATTATAGCAATGTTACTGATAGTGACTTAAACTGCAAAATCACTAATGTCCATAGCAACGAGAACAAGTAAAGAATTCTCGGTATATCTCCCTCACAGAAGAAAATATCAGCAGTATGAGAGAAAGTACAGACAACAGTAACAGACACATCAAAAAATATTTTGAGAAAACAAAACAAAACATTTTGTGCAAAATAATTCAGGCACCAAAAAGTATGTCCCATTGTATTCAATATAAGGGGGATTCTAGAACAGAAGGCAAAACCGTGAAATGCAGGCAAAGGGACTTGATGTGGGGATTCACTAAGAATTGACATTTTTATATGTAGAATGTGAGTATTCTCCAGTTTCATAGACTAAAAGTTTATAGGAGTGTTTGTTGAAAACTCCTTATAGCATTCACTTAAAATCTAATATTTTGCTCTTTAATATTATACCTGTACTAACGTGCTGAAAATAAAAGTACCTACAGCAACTGAACACTAACTGAGATATTGAAAGGCCATTCTCTCATACCATAACCTATCAATTTCTGTGCTATATCTATGTACTCATCCAATCCCAATAGCAGGAGGCCAGATGACTAAGTATACTTAGACTTTCTTTCTGGTGGCCACTATCTGAAAACAGCTAAATCTAAACCCTTGACAAATCTCAGCACCAAACCCTTGCAGACTCATGGTTTTTGAGCCTTTGGAAATCTATTTATAACCTAAAAAACCCAACACAATATTGAAAGGAAATTACCATGTCTATGTTGTAGTTCTAAGCTCAGAAGTATCCAAAGGTTCACATGTAATATGAGGAGACTTGTGTCAGTTCAAACTGAGATGATTCTCTCTTTATTATGCTTCTGAGTTTCTAACTTCTTCCCAGTTATAAGCTCTCTTCTAGGCCTATTTTATTAGACAGGAGAAATAAAACAGACAGAATGAATATGTACATACATGTATACATATACGCATTCTCATATACATGCCCCTGTAGGCTACCACTGGAAGGTACAGTCTAGAATTAGGGCAGATATTCTTGCTTCAAAGTATCTGGACTTTGGGTAGTCTCCCAATTTCATATATTGAGTCAAAAAGAAAAAAATCCTTCACAGGCATAGCAAGCCACTTGTGCTTTAGTTAGTTGCAGATGTAGCCAAGGTGACAACCAAGAATAGCCTTCATAGTCATCTTCCTTCTCCTTAGTCTTGCTTCCCATATAGGTTTCGAACCCATAGTGCACAAAATAAGTCAACATAAAACTTTATTAATCAATTTAATTTGTTAACATATATGTGAATGATCTGTGAATATCACTGTGGTAAGTTCTGCTTTAAAAGAAAATCATAACTTCCGCTTTGAAGGTGGTTTGTGTTCACTTGAACCTCTTGTATAAGTTCTTACACTGACAGCAAAGTTAGGAATAAATAAACCCTATGCCCAACTAAGAGATATATTTTCCTGAAATTTGAGTGTTATTGAACTGACCCAATCGATTTCAATTCACCTTCCACTGGATTCTCAATCTCTCTGAGGGAATGAGAACCCTATGGTCCTCTGTACCCTTCAATGTTACTCTGACGACTGAATGGTTGGGACTATGTGGATAATGATCATAACAAAATTGCCAAAATGTCCTGAAATGATGGTTAGGAACATACAGAGAAATATAATTGTTAGAGTCAGAAATGCCCCCAATGACTTTGCTCTCTCTTTGTAGAAAGGTTCTTTTTTTTTTTCTAAAATACATGCCTCTGGAAAGACAAGTAGTTCATGTTCGCTTTTGGCTTTTTCTCTTATAAGATTAATTTAAAGGGTGGAAAACTCACAATTTTAAAATAAAAATAAGTTGTGTTTTTCTTATAAAATCTGTTCAGAACATAACTTAAATAACAGGAAATCAAATATGAAGTTCGTGTACAAAAGACAACATATAATTTTCTAAATCTACAGGGGATGTTTGTTTGTTTGTTTGTTTGTTTTTAGTGTTTGTTTTGTAATGCCCACTTAGAGCGAGGGAATGCGCTGAACTGTATCAAACTCTTCCATAGTGCTGAGTTTGCCCAGTGAGAATTTGGACAAGCAAGGGATAAAGATTTGTCACTTTATGCATTTTCCTTTAGATTTCTTTTAAGATGTTGTGCAACACAAATCAGCCCCAATTCCTCAGCAGGTGTATAGGTATAAGGGCCTGAGTATTTATGACGCCGTCTTAAATTGCAATCATCTCTTTAGCTCATAGTTTAATTGCACTGGAAAATTCACTCCTAAATAGAGCCATGAGATGTGCACGTGGATTATGAATTTATGTATGTGGATTATGGTGTTATGCATTTGAGAGGGGGAGAAAAGCACAGATGGTTAGGCTCCATAAACTACTTCATTGATGTATCAAATAAGCCCAGGTACAATTTAGGCAGCTGGAAGGAAACACAAAACCAAAAGGAGAATGAAAGATTTGCAGATCAAAATCATTGGATTTTGAGGCTGAAATAGGAAATTGGCTTTTTAGATTTTTTTCTCTTCCTTGTTACACAGTTGGGATAAGCATATCTTTCCTCTTTCCAGTTCCTTCCTGTATGAATTACAGAAGAAATAAAGGTCAGCCCCTGAGAAAGCAAATGAAATTATTTGTAAGCAGATATAAAATCACAGATGCTCTTCATGCTCACTGAAAATGGAACATCATTTCAAGTGCATGAGGCCCTTCTACAATATTAAGAGTTTCCAAAGGCCTGAACAGTTAGATACTGGACCTATATGCTAGGGAGGTAGCCACCTATCAGAGAGGAAGTGAGTAGTACATTTCCACATTCATAGCCATAAAGACTTGGAAATTTGAAACCCAGAGTGGTGTCAAGGGAGCTTGAACCAATTAGTAAAGTTGTGACTGAACTTTGATGTGCATTTGACTGAAAGCAGCTGAGGATTGGTTCAACAAAATGCCCACCATTCAGTGTTCTGAGGCTCTAAGCCATTTATAGAATGCATCTCTTCAGAGAAGTAGAGGGTCTTACAGTTGAACTACTGCTCCTACTTCACTCTGAATCACTAAAAGGATTGTGTCAGTCAATCCATCTCCCTGTAACACTTTTCATACTATATCATTTGGGAAATAAGAAAATGACTAGTTCCTAAGTAAAGATACCTTCCTGAGAATAGGCAGTGAGCTGCTAAGCCTAGGCAAATTTACCCTGAAGAGCCATCAGCTCGAAATCCAGCACCAAGTATATTAGACCCACTAGTTACTTCTATGGAGGGCTTGTGTCATAGAGCACTAGACATGTGTAAAACTGTATTAGGGAAGGTGCATAGAGAAAGCCTGTCTTCATAAGGAGAGGCCGCCATATTCACATGAACTTATACACCCCTTTTATGTGAAAACAGGTCGCAGAATTCAGCATCTATTCGATTCACCCACATTTTCCCTATTCTCATATATAAGTCTCTATGCCTCGAGATATAACAGGAAAAAATAAACCCAATAGAATTTATGTTACAGCTGAGTAAACAGAAAACTTTCAAGTAAGTGATATAGATAAAATATAATTGTAGATAAACATTAATGATAGGCAGGAAAATAAAGCAGAAGATTCTGACCTGCAATTGTTCGGTCACAGATGGAATTTTTGCAAGATTGTAAGCAGACATGAAGAAATGATAGGAAGAACATTATTGACAAAAAGAAGCCATCTGCAAACACTGTGAGGACCGAATGAGTTTGATGTGTTCAGAGACATCAGAAGCCCAGGGTAGTGAGAATGAGAGAGACAGGGCAACACTTGCAAACTTCAACAGACAGCACCTGTTTCTTCATAGAGTGGCCTCTCTGGCTGGTTTTGTTTCGTGTTTTATTTTGTTTTAACTTGACAGTAGGTAGGCATTAAAATCAAGACCTTGCACGTGCTCAACAGCCTCTTTATCAATGAGCTGTTCCCCAGCCCAAACAGCTGCCATATACAATTATGAAATAGAGGCTATTATGAGCTACAGGATGGGGGCAGTAGAAAATAGTGCCACAAAAGGAAGGATATAAAGTGAACTACTTTCAAATGTCACGACATTACAATGTGTGAATACACAATCAGGCAAGGATGGAAAAAACTAGGGAAGTTGCAAGTTGCTGGGAATCTAAAGAAGTGAAGAGGAAAGAAAATAAGGACAGCAGCTCTGTAAAGGGCAGTAGTTCTCAAGATGATGGGCAGTTATTCAATTTCTTGTTTTAACCTTAAAGTATCATGGATTGTTGATAGGTAAGCTGTTGTTGTTTGTGATAGATTTTGCATCATGGGAGATGCTACCATTTGTGAATACATTGCGATAAATGTCCAGAGAAGAAAAGAGTAAGGACATCATGATCCATAAGTAGGTGAAAGGAAAATCTACCTAGTACACAAACACAGAGCTTTGCTCCAGATGCCAGAGCGACATTTCATCAATTCCTACAGGAGGAAAGGCAACACCCATCGATCCTAATGTGGGCAGGTTAGAAGATGTGAAGGGAGACAAGTGATGACGGTCGTCTATCAGAGTGCTTCTATTTTTTTCAATTAAATATTGAGGACAGAAGCCAATAATGAAAAATGTTGACTCTTACTGAGTTTTTCCAAAGAGAGAAAAAAAATTATGAAAGAGTCCTGTCACTTAAAGTGTAAAATGGTGAATTTACCTGAGAAATATTGTACCTGGAATATATGCTTGTACTTTAGAGCAGGCAATTGATCAGAGTCTAATAAATTCTGTTCCCTATGTATTACACTCATACCAAGACATAGAGTGACATCTTACAAACTGTAATTTCAACATATTGGAGGAAAACCAACAGTGAGTCGGTATTAGCAAGAAGTCACAATATCTTAAACTACATCAAAAACAAGGTAAAGAATGATCACAAATAATGAAGACATGGTAACTAGCGGAAGGCTGGGCTCACTGACTTAAGCATTAAAAATAAAATAAGTAACTTTGAAGAGTAAGATATAGGAAGAAAGAGAGGACTGATTTAAAATCAAGGTTGTGAAGGTGGGGTAACAGTGTGTGGTAAAACCCATAAGTCATTTGTTGAGATTAAGGAAAGAATCACTGCAGATGGAAAGAAAAGTTCAAGCTTTTGAATTAACTGCCAGTCTGGGGGCAATTGGGAAGGTGGAGATGGTAAGGAGTGTACGCTTTCTTGCCCTAGATAGTAGAGTCCATGTATATAGAACAGTAAATAGTTCAAGTCCATTAAAAGAGGACTAGTCCAGTAAGAAGCAGTAGAGGGTGATGTGGAACTGTGTGACCTTCGCAGGCTTCAGAGTTGTTGGGGGAGAAAAGATGGGAGAAAAAGTTGTTGGAAAGAAAGATGGACTGCCATGTCATACAGATGGGTCACAGTACTCCAGGTCAGGGCTTCAAAAGAGCTGTAGGACATGCAAGGAAACAAAGACTTCTCTCCAAGGGCTACAGGTATACCTTGGCACCAGGAATATGTACAATTTAGTTAAGAGTATTGACTGCTCTTCCAGAGGTCCTGAGTTCAATTCCCAGCAACCACATGATGGCTCATAACCATCTTTAATGAAATCTAGTGCCGTCTGGTCTTTGGGCATACATATAGGAGACTGTTGTATACATAATGAATAAATAAATCTTGAAAAAATGTGAAGAAACATTTTTAAGAATGCTTAACCCAGAATTGCTCCTGTCTAAAAGGAAACACAAGGACGAAGTATGGAAAAGAGACTCAAGGAAAGATCATCCAGAGAGTTCCCCACCTGGGGATCCATCCCATCTGCAGACACCAGGCCCAGACACTATTGCTGATGCCAAGAAGAGCATGCTGAAAGGAGCCTGATACAGCTGTCTCCTGAGAGGCTCTGCCAGAACCTGACCAATATAGATGTAGAGCTTCCAGCTAACCATTGGACAGGGCATGGGCACCTCAATGGAGGAGTAAGAGAAAGGACTTAAGGAGCTGAAGGGGTTTGAAACCCCATAGGAAGAACAATAATATCAACTAACCAGACCCCCCACCCCTAGAGCTCCCGGGGACTAAACCACCAACTAAAGTGTACACATGGAGGGACCCATGGCTCCTGCTGTATATGTAGCAGAGGATGGCATTGTCAGGCATCAGTGGGAGGAGAGGAACTTGGTCCTGTGAAGGCTCAATACCCCATTGTAGGGGAAAGCCAGGGCAGTGAGGTGGGAGTGGGAGGGTAGGTGGGGGATCACCCTCATAGAAGCAAGAGGAGGAGGTATGGGGTAGGGGATTTGGAGAGGAGAAACCAGGAAAGGGAATGACATTTGAAATGTAAATAAATAAAATATCCAATTAAAAAATGGATACCTAAAATGAGGAGGACTTCAGGTCTGATTGGATGGAGGCTTCTGAGATCAGTCCACATGCTGATGGATACCTGAGAGGCTTCAACTTCTAGGAGTGAATGCTATGAACAAGGCAGAAAACAAAAGGGACCATACTAGTTACTCTTTTCATCTCTGCAATCCAAGAAACAAGAGAAGGTGGATTTATTTGGCTACAGGTTTAAGAGGTCCACCACACTTCTTCCAGCTCAGCCTTAAATTCAGAAAATTATACAAACTCCCAGAATGGTGACCCCCTAACTGGAGACTAAGTGTTATTCAAATAAATCTGTGATAGTCTATTTCACATTCATACCATAACAGAGAGTTAAATCCTGGTCCTGGTTGTCCTATTGTTTAGAGTAGTAAAATAATCACTACCTCTTTAATCTCAAAGTCGGTATCTTGAACACTAATAGAAAAAGCAAATGGAATGACATTCTACCGTATTTACCAGGGAACCATTGTACTTCAAAAGCACAGGTAGCAAAGCCTCTGTATAGGTTATAGCATCCAGTGTCATACCATCTATGATTTGCAATGAATACTCTCTTTCGAGAAATATCCTCAGGAAATGTAGTTGTAAAACAAGGTCTGAATTAATTAAGTCCAATTAGAACAATGCAGTTTTACGCCATCTTTCTACATTTAACACAGAGAAAGAACCTGCTCAGTAGATAGACTTAATAGATGTAACTTAATAGAGGTACAAATTTCTTGGACTTACTAGAGACTGGAAGGACTGTACTCTTCCTTGACTTGGATAGTAGAGTCCATAAGGTTTGCTTGGCATTAGTACAAAACTGCCTGTACTTCATCAAAATACATTCATGTTTAGGAATAGGGCATGAGAAATGAATCCTCACTTTAAAAACGGCACAGTTCCACACTCTGCACGCTCACTTGAAGGGATGGTACTATTTGTTTGGCCAATTTAGCTCATCATATATTTTCTGCATCTTATGGTCTTCCTAGCCTAGTTCCTGATATGTAAAAATGTCTTCAAGTCTCTACTGGCTTTATGAGGATGGCAAATTGACATATTTGATAATAACTGTTGCATACTCCGAAAGAGCACCCAGCGTAATATGCTATGTATAGTTTAATACACATCCATACAAGTACACATGTGAGCACCCAAGCAAAACTGCTGAGCGGTATTTATTATGTCTCATGGTCTCATAAGTATTTAGCATGTGTTAACTCATGTAAACCTAGAAGTCACACTTTGAGTTTCTACTATTACTTCTACTTTATCGAGGACACAACTTTGCTGAATACTATACACCAAAATTGTGGAACAACCTGAATCCAAACCTACAGATTTTGGGCTATAAACCAAAGTTTTTAATGTCCTGCATACTGCTTCATAAACTCCTGTGAAAGAAAAATACCAATTTTCTTTTTCAGCTTCCTAAAATCTTGGTATGAATCCTTAACCGATTGCCCATTTGTCTCTTCACAAGGTTTTATATCTGCTATTCCAGCAACATATCTCACTGGGCTATTGTCTGTGTATTAAAATGAGCGATATGCAGGGTTTTATTATTTTTAGAGAGCTCCTGTCAAGATTGTGGGCTTTCTTCCTTCTAAAAAATAGCAAGAGGAGGAGGAAGAGGAGGAGGAAAATTAACATTCTTTGCTTATTCACTTTGCTGCAATTTATGTAATTTCTCATTCAGTCTTCACAACACTTTTGAATGTATTTATCTCATTTTTCAAATAAAAAATTCAGTTTAAGGAACACAGATAAGTTTTCCAGGGAAAGAGGAAGAAATAGAGCCAAGATCTGAACCACAGACTGATACCTGACCAGCTAGACTGTATACCCTGCTTTATGCTAATGAGGAGAATAACTCCATTTTCCTATCTGTTTGGTTGTGATGCACCTTCACTGGTATTACAAAAAGCAATAGGAAAGATCTTTTGCATTGCCTTTACAAGAGACAGTCAGTGCTTTGATATGCTGTAAGATGAAAGAGAGAGAGCTAAACACAACACTCTGCACAGGACTGATGCTCATCTCGCTGGTCATAAATTAGACATGTGGATGAAATGCAGTTTATCAGCCCTTCCCAACAGAAGACCTCAAGACTGAGTCATACTAAGAAATGCTGCTAAACCTCAGGAATATATAGCATGAGGGGAAAATGAAGGGAAACACTATACAAAATGACAATAGCTACAAAATGACAATAGCAACCAAGGACACAAAACAAGCCCCTTGAAAGTCATTAACCTTGACATAGCCCAAATCTTGTTCAGATTCTTAGCAAGAGAAATTAGGAAGGGTTAGGAACTGGCATGAATCTTCAAAGCAATGTGACAAGAGACACCATTCTGTATCCATAAAAGACCTAATTTTTTATTCCCTAAGCCCAATTGGATTCATATATTGTTTTTAAAATGGGGAAGTCCAGATTCAAGATAGCCGTAGTTTCTACTCTTAAAAGGAACTCAAAGTTTAAACAGATATGATATTTTTTTTAGTGACAAAATATAGAAGAATGCATGAGGTTTTACTCATGTAAAAGGTCCCAGAATCTGCACAGAGAACATGCATGTTGGCAGCATATTTTTGGCCATTTCCTAATATAAGGAGAACTTTTCCAACATGTTATAGGAGACGTCTATCATAGTGCTAAGCATACAGAGAATACACATTCATCATTTTGACTATTTCTGTCCAGCAGACAGACATGTTACTCATTATGAAAGAATTTCAGGTCCAAATAATTCTCATGATTGGGAGACATAAAAAGCTTCTGTCAGCTCATTTTAATTTACAGTTCATATATTATCGTGGGAAAACATTTGCGAATTAGTAGATGGTAGATGATAACGAAAGAGAATAAATGTATTATGTGTACGTGCAGAATGGAAATAACTCCTAATACCTATTGAATAAAACTCAATAGGCCCAATAAGGTAAATTGACTAAAATATGGATTGTGTCTACATTTAATGATAGAAAAGCCAATGTTTAAATTAGCTCCTTATTTTTCTGTTACACAACCTGAGATTAATGTCCTTGGTTTTATCACATGAAGAAAGGTATTTTCAGAACTTCATGTTTTCTTGCCCTATATCTAGGCTTTTTTTTTTTTTTTTACATTTTAAAGGTAAACAAATATATAATCATATTTCATTAATGTATGCATACTCATATATACTATTATTAATATATGCATGTAATACATTTGAGTTACTATATCTGAAACTTCTATATACATGAATTTAATCATGGAGCAAAGACATCTAACAACCCATTAAATATGTTCTTAATATGTATAAATTTTTCTGGTAATTATTTCCTAGATAATACAGTACAATAATGATAGTACATTAACTCTCACGAGTGATTTAAAGATGGTTTTATGTATTAAGGAAGGTGATGTACATAGGTTGTGATGCAGAAATATAACATCATTTGGTATAAGAGACTCAAGCCTAAATAGAAATTGATATGTTGGGAAATCCCCTTTGAATATGAAAGGATAACTGTATATAAATTTGATATGCATGGTGTTTCTGTTTGTGTCTTCATGTGTAGCTAGGTATGTAAGAAGGTAGATTAACAGATACAGAGACTTACAATCTAGGTTATTCATAAAAGGACTTATGTGTTGTATCTATTTGCCACTCAGACAAACAAACTATAGATTTCTTGTATATTCAGGATGTAAAGATAAGTTTTCACCAGGCAATGGTGCCACATGCCTTTAATCCCAGCACTTGGGAGGCAGAGGCAGGTGGATTTCTAAGTTTGAGGCCAGCCTGGTCTACAGAGTGAGTTCCAGGACTACAGGACAGCCGGGGCTACACAGAGAAACCCTGTCTCAAAAAATCAAAAAAAATAAAATAAAATAAAAGTTTACTGGAGGTCCCCAATCAGCATTCAGTCTACATTTGACATCTCAGTACATTTCTTTTTGTTAGAAGTGAGAGCTGGGGTTAATGGAGTTTTGGTACTATTATATTATGTATCCAATGATAATTTCAAAGCCGTATGGATATTTTTCTCAGGTTTTGACTGAAGTTCCCACTTATTTATATCTGACACAAGGGAGGAAATAATCATTTCATGACGATTCATGTCACAGATCTATTTTAAGACTCAGGATGCAATATGAAGTGACCATCCCATTATTGTTGTATCCAAGATGAGACTGAGGCTGCTTCCCATTAATCTGGCTACAAAATTTGCAGCAATGAGCATGCTCCTGAATTAGGCTTCCAGCTTTGCCATTTGTTCACAATCTGACCTTGAGCATATTCTTAGCTATTGAATGGCTTTGATTTTCTTTCTTAAAAAGATGTTTTAATGACATATAATTTCTATTGTCACTGAAGGGATTAAATTCGGTAAAGTCTGTAAAAGAGATCTGGCATAGTCTCCAGCATACCTACTCTGTCACAAACATTCAAGAGCAGATACCAACTAACTTCCCTCACAAATTGGTAAATTAGGGACTGAATGTGGTGTGTTACTTGGTTTGATGCAAAATGTGGAACAAAGGCTCCAACAAGAATTGCTGATTCCCTGTTTTACCTGTTTCCCAATTGGCCCTGTTTGGTCAAATATAAAGTATCTGATATATCCTCAAATACGGTGTTTCTGTGTTCTTGAAATGAAGTTGACTAGTCTGCTAGGGGTATAAGAGCATTAACCATTAGGCAATGTTAGGAAAGGGAATATAGTTTCTGAGTTTGTCATTAAGCAGGTCTCAGCACTCCCCTCTTGAATTTGCATCAGGTTGGCTGGCTAGCTGTATTTTCTTCAATGAAGAACCATTGATCTCTCCTCTCTTTCTTTTCTTCCTTTCTCTCTCTCTTTCTTTCTTTCTTTCTTTCTTTCTTTCTTTCTTTCTTTCTTTCTTTCTTTTCTTTACTTTCCCTTTTACTTTATAACCTCCAGACATTATTTCATTTCTCAAGCAATTATTGAACACCTTCTACATGCTAGACAAAGCACTATTTGAAGCCTTGCACAATACTGAGAGCCTTCTCCTGCCCTCCCCCCTTCTCATTCCCAGGTGCATTTTTGTAGTTGTATAAAAACCAAATACATCAGTCTCTCAGATTCATGGCAGACAAATTATTTATGAACTCTCTTCCATGGACCTGGAACATAACAACTTCCTGGTGACTGACTGATCCTTTATGTCTTCGAGGAAAACTAGTTTGTAATGATCTGAGTTGGTAAAAACCTCACAATGAACTCTTGGCAACTGAAGACAGGTGAGATAGGAGAAAACAGAAACACTACTAACTAATGAGCTCATGTCATACCCCAGTTTACATAAGGCCCAGGGTCTTTTCTTTCCTGCCTCCCAGAAAGCAGTGAGCCTTACCATCCAGGAGCAGAGCACTGACTAATTAGGATGACCCAGCGTGAAGAGCATGGCCCAGGGACCGAATTTATGTCTCTTTGAGGATAGGAAAGTGTATTCTAGAGACATGCCATTATGTACTAAAATTAAGGGAAACTCAGGTTCAGCGTGATTCTTAATGAGAGCTTGTGTTTATTTTTCATTAGTGACTACTTCCTGACCCAGTTAACAAGAAGTCAATCTTTCAGTCATAGAGAAAAAGAGTGGAAAATAAAAAAAAAGAAAAGCTGTGAAAAAATATTCAAAATCACCTAAAGGAAAACTCATTTTTAAACCATAAAATCAAAATTATGATAATTGAAGATATTATGTTTAATATATGCCAATCACTGGTGTCATAGTGTAGAAACAGGGATCATGTAAAGGTGAGGGCAAAACACATAGAATTATATTCTGGTCTTAAAACAAACCAGAATGAGCTATCATTAGTGACAATTATTCTAATCAATCAAAATATCTTATGACTTTTAAAGTCAAACATCCAACTTTTTTTTCAGTCTGTGCACTTATGAATAACCAAACGTATGTGTCCATTTTTGTTAGCATCAAGTTACCAACGCTTTGGAAAGAATTTGTTCTTTGAAAAGCAAAAGTTTTTTGCTCTATCAAAATCAGTCTTTGTAGATTTGTGATACGTTTCTCAACCTCAGTCTCTTCAAGTGTGAAATAAAGAAAATGTCTTGGATACCTGTAGTGTTCGATGTATGTCAACTCTGTAAGCTTACTCATATATATATAACATTCAACACGTCTTTCTTCTATGACTATCCTTTCCCCAAACTTACAATATGTAGATAGATGTAAATTGAATAATGTATTTACAAGTTCCTTCGCTGTCATATATGCCAATCTATAGTAAAGTAAAATTTTTTTCTGAGGATGCTTACAGATAACAGTAGGTACCTGAAATTTTGTTTTACATTTCAATTTAGTGTAGATAAAAATATTCCATGTTTGTATGATAATTGGATATCTTATGTTTATAGTCTGTGTGTATTCAGCCAGCTCATAGTGATTGGATTATTTCAACTTTTCTCTTTTCTTGGTTTGGAGATACATAATAGACAGTTACAAACGATGATATTTCAACTGTATTAATAAAACACTAGAGATGGTTTCCCCTGGCTATATTTTCATACCATTAGTGAATATTGCTTTGTCCTCTCCACATTTTCCAGCTTCACATAAGTTGTGTATTTCAAATGTATTATTATTATTATTATTATTATTATTATTATCATCATCATTATCATCATCATCATCATCATCATCATCATTAGGAGATATATATGAATATGTATGCCCCCTGAGTGGAGCCAGAGGATAATTTTTAGGAGTTAGTTCTATAGTTTCATTGTTGAACTCAGATCTTCTAGTTTGGACAACAAGCACGTTTTTTTGCCCACTAGGTCATCTTATAAGTCCTTTGCTATCTAATTCAATATGGAAAAAATACTTTTATCTTCCATGCAGATGTGTGATATCATGTCATATTTGTCTTTCTCTGCTTGGCTTATTTTACTTAACTTAATGTCTTCCAATTCTACTAGATGACCTCCTGTCTTGACAATTGCAGGTACTGCTGTAATAAATCTAGGCCCACAGGTATCTCTTGGCCCAGTGATTTTTCTCTAGTGACAAAACAAGTAGGAAGGTTGCTAGTTCAGGGGGTAGCTCTGTTTTTTCTATAAAGCCTGTACTAACTTATATTCTTCCCACCAACTGCATGTAAGATTATCCTTTCCAGACAATTTTGCAAGATATTGCCTTCTTGATAATAATCAACCTACAAGGGATGAGATGACATTTCACTGTGCTTTAAATTTGTGTCTTGTAGTTTGATCCTTGATACACTTTGAATTCCTTTGTGTATGTGATAATAAATGGACACGTAGCATTACTCTTGTATTATAAAAGCTAATGCCAATGCTGTTCATACTACATGTAAACTGAAATTAAGAAAATGCTTTCCACTTATTTTATGAAGTCACCATGACCAAGTAACCAAAGCTAAACAGGAACGTGACAACAGCTATCAACAAACAACAAACAACAAAAATTCATTCCATTGAAACCCACATTGTAGGACACTACAGCTAGGGAAGCAGGAAGGCTAATTCCATAGAATCCACCTCAGCTCCTCCAAAACCAATAACCTAGTCTTACCCCAACTGTGTAACAAACCACCTGCTGCAAACTCCTACCCCTATTCCCAGTGGCTCACTGAGATCTTCCCCTCCAGACTTCTTTACCACAACTCAATGAATAAACACAAAGGACGCTGCATACTCATAAAAGGAAAAAATGTATCAAGAGCACATTGTACTTAAAGTTTACCAGTAAAATCAAGAGCTTCTGCATAGCAAAAGATACCCTCATTTGACAAAGTAATAGGCTACAAAATGGGAAAATCTTTTTACCTACTACATATCTAATAGAGGACTAATATCCAAAATATATAAAGAAACCAAATAATTGTATATATCAAGAAAACAACACATTGAAAGTGGGTTATAGATCTAAGCACAGAATTTTTAAAAGAAGAAACTCAAATAGCTGAAAAATACTTTTAAATTTTTTCAAAATCTTTTACCATCAGGGAAATACAAATCAAAACTACTTTGAGATTTCATCTTATACCTGTCAAAATGGGCAAGATCAGTAAACCAAATGACAGCTCACACTGGTCAGGATATGAATTTAGGAGAACCCTTATCTGTAGCTGCTGAGATTACAAACTTTTACAGCCATTATTGAAAATACTGTGGGCATACGTCAAAAAGATGGGAATCGTTCTACCTCAAGACCCAGCTATATCACTTTTGGGCATGTATGCAAAGTATGCTTTATCCTGCCACAGAGATGCTTACTCAAGCATGTTTGTTGCTGCTCATTTCAGATTCATACATTTGAAACAAAGTAGATGTTTATTAGCATAATAATAGTTAAAGAAAAAGTGGTACCTCAATAGTGTTATTATCAATAAGTAGTGTTATTATCAATAAAATAGTGTTATTATCAATAGTGTAATAGTATTACTAAGCTATTTAAAAAACAATGAAATGAGATTCACAAGGAAATGAATGGAACAAGAAAAAAATCATCCCGAATGTGGTATGCCAAGCCCAAAAGGAGAAATATGCTATGCATTTGCATATATGTGCATATTAGCTGGTAAATCAAGCTACAATCTGTAGAAGCATGAAAGATAGGTATAGGGGAAGAAACTAGGAGGGGTTTCTGCTAAGATCTTGCTAAGAAAGGAAAATAAAATATAGTTATAGATAACTGGGGAGGGCTAAAATGGAGTGGAGGAGGGAAAAGTGACATGAGGGAGGGAATATGGGAGAGACAGCTGAAATTAAGGTCCATTTGAAAAGTAGTATGGATACCAAAATTAGTAGAAGCGTCCAGAAATATATACACACCTCAAGGTACCCTAACTTGAATTGCCAATAATGGGAGGGACCGAGCCCCACTGACCCCCTGTTGACATCCAATGGAGTTTCCAGTCCCAAAATTGGGTTACTCCAACTGAGTTGATGGCCAAAGAGATACCATGGAATCCCCAAGCAATTCAGGCTGTGGCCTAGCCTTTAAGTTACTTTCGACAAATGGATGGCAAGGGTTCATTACTGAAGAGAATACAAACACAACTCATTGAATATGGAGAAGTTGAACTGGCTCTATATGGAGCCTTCACTCGATGTTCTAGCATCCATGGTACAGGATGGTACTCCGCGTGATATCATATTAGAAATGTAAGTGACAGCCCAACCACAAAATTTGGGATTGGCAATGGTGTCTTACCTGCAATATATGTTAGTGCAATGGTGGCACAATGTCTTTGGAGGTAACCAACCAATATCTGATTTTCCTTAAAGCCCACTCCATAAGATGAAACCCACAGTTTACTCTGCTTGGATGACAAAGAATGTGAGACTAGATAGCCTAGGTAAACTAGGGTAAAACCAAACACTTTTTTCTAGTAAAAAATAATAAATTTTCTAATAAAAATAAATAAATTAATAAAATATAGCAATTAAATGACTACTAATGACATTCTGCTATACTCAGATTAGTCCCTTTGCTCAGCCACCGTGAGAGATGCCTCCTCCTGCAGCACATGGAAACAAATACCGAGACCCACAACCAAACATTATGCAGAGAATAAATGACCTTGGTACATTAGCCCTAAAAGGAATGTCTCTATCAAATGCTTTACCCTCAAGACTCAGCTTGTATTCTGTAGAAGAGAAGGCCGAAAGATTATCATAGCAAAAGGGCATGGAGAACACCAGGAAAACCATATACTCTAAATTAATACAAGCAAAGCTCCTATGAGCTCACAGAGGCAGCCTGCACACAAACTGCTTGGGTCTGCACCAGGTCCTCGGCACTTACACTATGACTTCTAGTTTAGTGTTTTTATGGGATTCCTGAGTGTTTGGATGGGAAGCGCTCTGATTCTCATGCCTTCTCTTGGGCTCCTTTCCTTCTGTCTTTGTCCAATTTTGATGTGATGGTTTTCTTTTAAGTTTTTAATTTAATTCTATTATTATCCCTTAGAAATCTGGTTGTTTTCTAGTGGGAGACAAAAAGGGAGTAGACTTGAATGGGAGGAGAGATAGGGAAGAACTGGAAAGGGTAGAGAGGAAAAACATAATCCAAATATATTATTTGAGGAGAGAAATCTGGTTTTAGTAAAAGGGGAAAAAGATATTATTATTCCAATACATGAGCTAGCACACCCACTTCTGCTGGTCAGTTTATATGGACTCTCTGTCACAAATAATATTAGTGCCAAAGTGTGGATGCTTCAATTCTACATAGAAGGCGGAATTAAATATTCACAGGAGGTAAAGGGAGGGAGGAACCTGTGTGGGGAGTGGAAAGGAAAGTAGGATCAGGTAATTCAAAGGACAGGAGAGAAGTACAGAGGGTCAGGAAATTGAATAGAAATAGTAGCAGTGGGGGATGGGGAAGTGAGTATAGCCACTAGAAAGTCCCAGATGCCAAAGAAGTGAGAGGATCCCAAAACCCAACAGATATGTCTTTAGCTGAAATACTAAACAAAGGGGAGATAGAACTTGCAGAGACCACCTCCAGTAGATAGGTATGGCCCCAGTTGGGGGATGGAGGCACCTGAAAGATAGAAAAATCTAAGCTGAACCCCTGAACGCTTAAAAGCAAAGACATAAAACCTGTAAGTCAAACACTGTGTCACCTCAGTCCCAGGAAATTAGCTAACCATTAAACACATGGCCCTAACTAAACAAGCCCTAAGATTAATGGTGTCAGGATACTATGGGCCCGAGATTAGCCTGGCTGCGCTTTGAACCAACAGCCCTGAGACAATTGGTGCCAGGATGCTAAAAGTTTGAGATAAGCCTGACCCCTTTGAACCAGAACTCATGATATACGATGTGAAACTAGTCTGAAATAGCCAATTATAAAGTGACATACCATCCATCTTAAGAGTTTGAGATCAAATGTATTGATGACCTAGTGACCTGTTCCGCCTCCTTCCCCCTTCCCTAACTCCACCCCCACCTGGTATGTAGATCCCCCCTTAAAAGCTGTAAACTTCTTTGGTTCGGGGCTGAATTCCTCTACCCCTGCGTGGGCTAGAAGTGAGGACAGCCCTGGCTAGCCAGTAAACCTCATGCAATTGCACCAAGTTGTGTTTCCCGTGAGTGATTTGGGGTGCGTCTGCAGTTCTCCACAGATCTTATGAGGTCCTTTTCATTTGGGCTTTACACACCCACCCATCTCAAAATTTTTAAACCCAGAAATGTTCCTGTCCAAAGCAAAGACTGACAAACATGGAACAGAGTCTGAAGGAAACTCCATCCAGAGACTGCCCCACCTAGGGATCCATCCCATCTGCAGACACCATACCCCTATTTAATTGCTGATGCCAAGAAGCACTTGCTGACAGGAGCCCAGTGTGGCGGTTCCCTGAGAGATTCTATCAGCACCTGACCAACACAGATGCAGATACAGCCAATCATTGTACTGAGCCCAGTGGCCCCAATGGAAGAGCTAGGGAAAGGAATGAAGGAAATGAAGGGGATTGCAATCCCATAGGAAGAAGAACAATATCAACTAACTAGGCCACCCAGAGTTTCCAGGGACCAAACTACCAACCAAAGAGAATATATAGAAAGGGATCCATGGCTTTAGATACATATGTAGCAGAGGATGGCCTCATCTGACACAAATGGGGTGAGAGGCACTTGGTCCTGTGGAGGTTGATGCCCCAGCATAGGGGGATGCTAGAGCGGTGAGGCAGGATGGGTGAGTGGGTGGAGGAGCACCCACTTAGAGGCAAAGGGGGAGATGGTATAGGAGGGATGGGATTGTGGAGGGGTAGTCAGAAAGGGGGGTATTATTTGAAATGTAAACATATAAAATGATTAATTTATGATAAAGAGAACAAAAAACCCAAAAAAATATTAGTGTAAAGCACAAAAACGAACAAACATCTTAAATTATACATCAATAATTACAAATGTGCAGCACTCAGCATGGAGCAGCTAAATATGATAAAAGCCCAGTGTACCATGATGGATGAAGTAAAGCTGAAAGCAAATGTTTAAAGACTTGAAAGACTAGTTAAACACAATACTGAAATCTTGACCATGAAAATTAAGGTAAGGACATTCTAATTAGAAAGGACAAAGTAAATTTGTGTTTATATAGAAAGAGACCTATATTACCAAAACAAATATCTTTTGTATTACCCATACAAAAGATTTGTTAGAACTTACAGAATTTCAGTTAAGTGGTTGATACAAAATCAACATACCAATGTCAGCAGCATTTGAATATATCAGCAGGAGAAAGCCAGAAGGAAAAAATGAGGTCAGAGTGTTACTCACAAAAGCCACAAGAGCTCTACCTCCCTAAGAAGAAATTGATTTATTTTGTTTCTTGTCTAATTGAGGAAATGGGCTTAATGTAAGACTGAAAGAGAGCTAAGGAAGAGCAGATTGATTGAGAAATTAGGAACTGAAACACTCAATGACAGAAACTAGCTTGTTCTGATGGGAAAATATGATTGAGTGGAATAATTAGCTGGGCTGAAACTGGGAATACAGGAGAATGTGTGAAAGAAGAGCATTAAGAGAAATTGCTTGTCCTCACCAATTATTTTCAGGTGCTGAATATCCTTAATAATTTTGAGAAGGTATGTGGATGACTTTGGAAGACTAGTTAGAACTGGTTTTTTGTTTTTTGTTTTTTTTTTTTTTGTCTTTTGGTTGTTTGTTGTGTTTTGGTTTTGGTTTGTTTCTTTTTTAAATCCTGGAATGAGCCAGGAAGTGGTGGCGCGCACACCTTTAATCCCAGCACTTGAGAGGCAGAGGCAGGCAGAGGCCAACCTGGTCTACAGAGTGAGTTCCAGGACAGTCAGGGCTACACAGAGAAACCCTGTCTCAAACAAACAAACAAACAAACAAATCATGGAAAGGACATTATAAAACATTGTAGGTGAGATACTGAGAAATTTTTTTAATGTTTCTTAGATGCTATTTTGACTCCAAGTCTTATTGTAAAAGACACAATGCAGCTGAAGCTCTATTTTCAAGCTATAGTAGAGTTGTATATATAGTACATTGGAATTAATTCCTAATGCTCATAATATACTTCCAGTTCTCCAGTAACCATCACTTCAGTTCCTGACACCTAGAAACTAGAAAACCCATACCTGACTCTATTCCTTACCTCATGGCATCAGATCAAACCCAGACTCCGTTGCTCTTAATTCTCTTTTACTTCTCATTTCAATTTCTTCCATGCTTATACATGGTGATTGTGTTTATTTTACCAGCACAATAAAAATGAGAAGTGACAGAACTGGGGAGGGAACATCATAGATCTGTGAGACAAACTGTTGACTTCGGTAACTCTGCTAAAATAAGTTATGAAGTCATTTTGCAACAATAGCTCCAGAAATATTTTTGCAATCATATTGCTTCAGCTGGTCACCAACCATGGCATAGGTGTGGTGGTCTTTCAGCCTTCTCAACCCCAGATGTCATCGTGGATAAGGTAAAATTTACAGAGATGGACACAGGGTCAAACATCCTACAGATTGGGAGTTCTGTGTGTCTGTGGCTATAGAATTATTTTTTAAAGAATTTTGTATTTTACAGCATGTTCTCATTTGTTATTATTTTTGATCTTCTCTGTAACCCTGTGAAGCAAGCAAGACAAAAGTCATGGCCTCAAATAAGGGGTCAAGTTTAGAAAGATTAAGTTAGTTGTCTGAGCTGCACATAGCTACTGTGGCAGAGCTTGTGGAAGTGTCTGGACTTGAGATTTGAGTCCCTTTCTCTATTAACTGTCAGATGCTTTCTCTGGGTAAGTCTCAACAAAGTCACAGCTACTGCTCAGTCTTTTTTCGTCTTTGTAATCAATGACCCCATAGACTTATTTGATCTCTTTCCTAGGGTTGGCTTTTCATTCACTATACTTTCAACAAGGTCAGTTCTAGAGAATTCACACGCAAGAAAAAAAATTCACAACCTTCCTTAAGGACAGTCTTACCTGCACAAAATCTCATTTAATTGCATTGTATTAGAGCAGTTTACCCAGATTGTAACTAATTAAGGAATAGGAATAATTTGCCAAATCTAGGGATGTAGCGCAGAGGTAGAATGCTTGCCTAGCATGTAGCAGGCCATGGGTTTAATACCCAACATTATATTTTTTTCAAGAATAATTAGTTTTAGTTCAGAAATGGAGACTATGAGGCATGGAGTTAACTGAATCATCTATCAGTCATATTTAACTTATATACTTTACCAATGCTACGTTATGACCTTTGGAAGAAAAACTTCAGTTCAGAAAGAAAATATCACGTAGACAAATGAGACCAATTGGCTGGCAAGTAGCTTTTGTTGTAGTCAAAATGTTGGCTTTGGCTTAAAACAACTGAAGATGCTTTGAATTCTTTTTTTGAAAAGACACTAAACAAAGCAATACCCATGTTTTGAAATGATTTATTTAAGAGTAAAAGCTTAGTTTGTGTGACAGAACACAGGCATCTCTTTTTCATTTGTTTGTGTCTCTTCATAACTAATACAAGACAGGAAATCACTATCCTAAAAGTATGTATAAATAAATAAGTAAATAAATAAATAAGGCGTTCTTTACAGACATATGACTAATATTTTCTCATTATTTTCTATACTTCTTAATTTATTAAAAAACTTGTACATGTAAGTCCAGCTGACTCTTAACTAGAAGCAAGGCAGAATAGAGGCCACATTCTAGAATGATAGATAGTTCATATTCTAAGAAGCAATAGGGTTGGCACACTGGCCTTTGAATCCTGGGGAACTTGCCAAGTTGCTCAGACATCACTAGTCATTAATTTCAAAATGCGTCAATGCTCTCCTGATAAAATAAGAATGAGATTCTTCTTGAAAAAAATCACAGTATAGATAAATAATTCTGACTGTTCTGGGACTGTATGCTTTTGAAAAACAAACATTGGTTAGAGACTGATTTTACAAATTTTAAACAAATAACATCATGAAAATTCCTCTTTAGAGAAAAAGGCTTTCCAAGTTAGAGATATACATTATTTATTTTTCTTTGTTTTTTAGAATAATAGTGGTAGTTACTGGGATATCTTCTTCACTATATTTTTCAAAACCAGTAATGATTATCCTTTTCTGAATCACCCATAAAAACTGAAACTTGCCCAGGTAATTCAAGTAAGAATGTCTACCATTCCTTACCTGCAGAGGTAGTTCAAGGCTATGAGGAAGATAGACATCACTTTAAATTCACAATATAGGATTATAAATGTACCTATATGTATTAAACTTATGATAATGAATAAGGAAAACACAGAGCTCAGTTTATTTTCCCACATTATGAAGCAACAGTGTGAACGTTAGTATTACATTGTGACCTAATCTGGGAAGTTTTTTTCACATAAAAGGTAGTAAATAAAGATGTATAAAATTGTCTAAAGCATTATGTGTTATAAGTTTTGGGTAAAGAGTATGTAGAAACTTTCCAACTCATAAATGTGCAATCTCCAGACTCTGTTATGTGGAATATGGTCATGCCTTGATTTATTAACAGCATTATTTTTAAGCACAGATTTTCATACTCAAAATAGCTTAATGAGATACTATAGAAAGTCTGAAAATACAGATTTGCATAATAAAGACATTAAGAAATTAATACAAGTATTCAGCAAACTTATTTGGTTATAGGATTTATTCCCATAAAATATTTACTAAGTCCTTCCCGACTATAATTTGGAAGGTGATAGCATGGAATTTTAGAAAGTTCGAAAGGACTTTGAAATGATCTGATTAAAATGCCGTGTGGGTTTATTTAATAAATGATATTAGGGTTCATAAACCTTGATGAAATTGGTCAAGATCACATCAATAACTGACAGCAGACTCAAGGTCATGACATAGAATGACGCCTTGTACATTGTGTACCAACAACAGACATAGAGAAATCCCTTGGCTTACCGTGGATACTCACAAGGGTTTTGTATGACAGCAGTCCATAACTTTTCCTTTCCCATTGATTCCAATTATCCTCATTTTCCTATCCTCAGTGTCAATGTGGAGAGTTAATAACATGACCATGTTGAATTAGAAAGTAGCAAATTCTAGCTACTAGTCCATCTAACTAGATTCAACACGTATCAGATTTTCTGGGCAAGTGTTTATTAAGTTCCTCACATAAAGTAACACAATAAGGGTTGAAAAACTTTGGATGCTCTAATCCTTAAGGAGGGAAACAGACTGTAATGTTAAGGAGCTTTGAGTAGCAATAGGAGCTCATTAGTGATCTGTGGCAAGCCTATGAGACATATATATATACAGAATGTACTACAGTACCAGATTGGATGCCCAAAGCAAAATACATGAAACACCACATGGTTTGAGCTCATTGACCTTGCTTAACGTAGCATCATACTTGGCCTCATTTTTTTCTACATTTTATAGTTTATGTTTCATTTTCTCTAATAATTGTTAACAACTCTGAGGTCCCTTCTTACATTCACTAGAACAGCTAAGATAAAAAACTCAAGAGACAACACATGCTGGCAAGGATGTGGACCAAAACGAACACTCCTTCATTGCTGGTGCAAAGGCAAACTTCTACAACCACATTGAAAATCAATTTGGTAGTGTCTCTGAAAACTTGGAAAAATTCTACCTCAAGACCCAGCTATCCCAAAACTGGGCACATACCCTAAAGATACCACCATCCCACAAGTTTTAAAAACCTAAAATTAGAAACGTTTCTATTTATACTGTCATAGAATGAACTTTATGGCATACTTGCTCATCTAAATAATACAGACTTCAAGATCTTTGTTAAAATTATCATTGAATAGAGAGTGGTCCTGAAAGCTTAATATTCAAGTCAGTCATGGCAACAAAATAAGATATCAGTTTAGATTATTTTTTAAGTACTAGGAATATAGTACAATGGTTGGCCAAAATTAAGATATATCAATGTACAAAATCAGCTTGGTATGATTCCTTAACCACACCCACAATCACCTCCATCTTCTCCCCTACAGAGAAAGAGAGAAAGGAGAGAGAGAGAATTTGATAGAGCAAAAAAAAAAGGACAATTACACAAAATTTAAACCATATTATGGAAAAAGAGATTAATTTAATGCAATGTAATCACTGTCTCTTTAATAAAATACACATATACAGCAGAAGACTGCCAAGCCTGTGTTCACTCAGAGATGATGCACGTAACCCTCAAGAGACTGGAGGCCCAAGGGAGTTTAGAGGTCAGGTGGAGAAGGGGGTGAGGGATGGGTACAGTCTAGCATAGACGGGGTTGGGTTGGAGGTATGGGATGTGAAACAGTTGGAGGGGTATGGGGGGAATAAAATCTGGAATGTAAATAAATAAATAAATAAATAATAGTAAAAGGAAAAAATATAATATGATTTATGGACTATTCGTATACCCTCATTCAGTAATTCATTGTTTGGACAGACAATTAAATCCTTTCTTGAGTAAATGCCTCACTGCTAACCAAATGATTTGTTTTATGAGAACTTCTACATCTTTTTGTTTAATGTAAGTTTACATGATCTGATCCTGTCAAGCCTCATTCATCCTCCAACTTCTCCCAAATAATACATTCTACCACCCTTTACTAAACCTTCTATTCTCTTCTCAAAGGCGATTAACTCAAGACTGAATCACAGTAATGCCTTCCTTATGTGCATAGGGAGAGGGCCATCCACTGAAGCATGGTTATCCCAATAGGGACTATTTCCTTGGAGAAAAATGAGCCGCCCTTTACAGCAGCCATCAACTGCCAAGCTTCTGAACTAGGGTTTGACCATCCTGAGTCCTCTCCCATGTATGCTGGGGTTTTGGCTGGCTTAATCTTGTGTAGGTCATATACAGGCAACCATAGCCACTGTAAGTTCACAAATTCAGTGGCACTGATGTGTTCACAAAAGAGTGTGTGTGTGTGTGTGTGTGTGTGTGTGTGTGTGTGTGTGTGTGTGCGCGCGCGCCACAGGACATGTGTAGAGATAAACAAAATTAACTTGTTAGGGTTGATTATTTCATTTCACCATTTTTGTTCTGTGTATTCAAATCTCATTGCCAGGCTTGGGCGGCAAGTGCCTTTACCTGCTGATGAATCTAAGTCTAAATCACAAGTAAGCTCCTTAGCATAATACATCTTTAGATATTATTTCCACACTACTAGGTAATATTTATATTCTTTTACATATTTATGTATACTTCACTCCCTGATACTCAGCTCAACAAGTCCAAATTTCTTTTTGTTTCTTTCATTATAAGATGTTAACCTGTTAAACTAAAAATTGGGCAAATACTTGACTGAACATTTTCCTTTAATATCACTATGTCTTATATTAAAGCAATATCTTAACTGATGGCTAGTTCACTGAAAGACTATACAGCTCTTTCAAACTTGCAATATTTTCCAAAACAGCATCATCATTTCTCATTCATCACACCTTTATGCTGTATTTTAAAAATTTCAAGATATCTAATATACACGTGGCTTGTATCATTCAATCATATCTATTTTAAATAGTCAAAAGTGCTTCAGTGGAGCCTAAAAACATTATACCTAACACACCTAAAGTGATTACAAATTTCCAAGCTAATACGTTTTCAAGAGGTGTCCTTATGAGATAAGTTTAATTAAGCAAGGTGTTCTATTAATCATTTCTAATTACTCATGCAAATCACAGACACTCTGCCCTGTGGTTTAATAGCCTGATTTGATCCCAAGTGCAGCTGATGTCTGAGGCCCATTGGGCATTGGAGTGAGAATGTCTTCACTGATCTTGTTACTCTATAAAGATACTCTAATGATTAGAAAATCATAACTGTGAAGCATAACAGTGCACACTCACATATGGTTAGTTGTTTGCATTCTGTCCAGAGTCCTGACCAGAGGCATGTCATTTTATCTTCCTAGAAACATTTTTTTAATTCACTCTAAATTCAGTGCTGATAAAAAGAAGGTACCCTATGGTGTACACTATTAGTATAAGTAAACAAGCATGTAAAAGAATACTGAATGTGTTCAATATGAGTCCATATTTCTTCCCTAGGATAGTGATTCATATTTTAAGTATGAAGCTAATGAAGGCCATTCCTGATCCATACATGCTCCAAATTTTAATAAAAGACCACAACGGTAAACACATTATATTTACACATCCTGAAAAATATTTCTAGTTTAGAACACAAAAAATATTTTTTGAAAGAGATAAGAGTAGTCCTAGAAGTGATACTATAGAAGAAGACATTTTGTAAATACATGGACTCAGAGATTAGCTGGTAATATTCCACACAGGTTTTATTTCATAGTACAGAATTTCATGCAATTTTTCCTGTTACACTGTAAATTGTAAATTTCCTTTTTGTAATCTTTCCAGGTAGAAATACTGAAACTTCAAATATAGGGATATCTTAGCATATTAAAAAAATACTAGTATTTGTCTTACACACACACACATGCACACATACACACACACACACACACACACACACACACACACACACACACACACATCTTCTTTAACACACACTGCAACCAGGGCAAAGCTGTGGGCCTAGACACATTCTCCACCTCCTTTTCTCTTACATACCTTCTCTTCCCATAATGCTCTATTGTTAAATCTGTCTTGGTGTCCCCTTGGACATTCCTAAAATCAAAATCTGCTGTCTCAAATGTCTTGCTAAGTCAATTTTTACTGGGGTGTAAAGGACAAATAAAGTTAAATTTGCATTTGAATAGAGATCACTGCATTACACTAAGTGAATCAGGCTTTGACCTGAAATTTTAGGCATCAGCAAACAGATGACAGTACACCTAGTCCAATGGACCTGAGCCCTCCTCCTAGGATCCATAGAAATCATATGAAATATAGAAACAGTGATCACAGGAGTGATCCTGGGACTTTGTTTATTACCTTGCTTGTTCTCTGACTATTTGTGTTTATTGTCTTGTTTGTTCCTTGACTATTTGCATCTATTGTATTGCTAGACTCTCAACCTAGAACTGACCTTAATACATGCTTGTAATTTAAATGGTAAAAAAGAAAAACAAACAAACAAAAAAACAAGGTCTCAACCAAACTAGAGTATTTTAGTATTCATGAGCAGAAGATGCTTGTTCTTAGAGACATAAAGCAAGCAAATCAGAATAAGCATAAAACCTACTATCCTAACTGGAATAGTTTACAATGTTTTTAAATAAACTGTTATTATTTTATAGGTAAATGTCCTTAAAATAAAATGCTTTGCTTTGATAAAAATAAATGTGTATTCACTCATTTGACTACCTGCAATAGGTCTGTCCTCTATGGACAGACTACATCTAAGTAAATTTATAGTCATGTACCATTTTATCTTGTACCCTTGGAAGTTTGGTTTCATTTGCCAGTCTCGGCTACTATCTGAAGGTATCAAGAAAGAGAATGGAAACACAATCTACATTGTCTTTTTAGTTACAAAAATGTATGATTGATTTAATGCATGTGCATTACATGACATATACATGATTAATGTTCTTGATATGTTTGATAAATTAAATAAGTACTAACAAGGCTAACTAAATCTTTGTGTTTCATCATATCTGAAGTTCAAAACCCCTAATCTAGTCCTTCCAACAGATTAAACTATAGAATTAGATGGAGAAGTTAGAATGTAACTTCTCCTTTGAGAGACACCTAGTAGGGATTAAAAATGTATGCCAATAAATAAATATTTGAAATTGTGCAATGAATGCTGATACAAAACTACATTCACAGTTCCTACCTTCCTGATTTCTCACACTCTCAAAATTTCCTGTTTCATTCATTTGTACAAGGGTTCTTTTGACAGTTGGAGGAGGAACAAACCAGCTGGAGAGTAGATAAAGGACTTTGCAATGGACATACAGATTTTAGTTCACTTTTGAAAAACTAGCTGCTGGTTGGATTTTGAGGTCTGGCTTCAATGGGGAGTGGTGGTCAAAGAAGCATGGAGATTCCTTAGAGTTTAAGTGGGAGTTCAAGTTAGGCTGCCTGGCAGAAAGCACATAGATTAAAGAAAAAGTCAAAGAAGAACCCTAGAAACATACTCTCTATCAGTTACAAAGTAAAGAGAAGGGGTGCACAGGAACATGGCATACTAAGCAAGAAAGAACTCAATGTCCTTGTTTCTGAAGAAATTGCAAGTGTTGGAAGCTGTTTCTGGTAAAACAGGGACTGAGCAGTCCAGGGGAATTTTATCATTGTATTTTACAATCTTTGCAAAAGTAGTTTTAGACGTGTGTTAGAATGAAAGCCAGATGTCAAAAATGAAGGGAAAAAAATGGAGGTGGTACTGCGGGTTTGAGATCTGCTGAGCAAAACAGGAAGAATCAGCTTGGTAGCCTGAATGATACAGTCTCTCTGTGGCCTATTTGCAAAAGCCTACCGCTATAGATGGAGGTTGAAAGGCCAACAGCTCGTCTCTCATCCTCCTAAATTCTGCTTCCTTTAATACTGAAAGTGCAGCAGGTAATATCGAGCAATGGCCTGAGGACAGAAACCAAACACGTTTGATGAGTGATGTCCAGGCACTGCCAGCAAGCAGAGCTGTCCCAGTTTTCTGCTGAGGTCAGGACATGCCATGTGAATGGACAGCATCAAAAGGGAAGCCATAATTTAAATGATAAGGGGGAGTAGTAACTAAAAGGCTATATGGAAAACAGAAAAGTGGCAGGTCTTTACTGAAACCTTCCCATAGAGATAGATCATAAAGAAAAGGAATCTCTCTGAGATGAAGCAGAAAGGATAGACCCAAAAGAATTAGAACAGGGCATCCAAGAGGAAAAGTGAAGCACTGTTACTTTTTTTATATGGCTGTGATAAAATACCAGGTGAGAGCAACTTAAGGGAGGACTGGTTTTTTCTGAGCAGATAGAGACCATGGCAGCGAAAACATGGCAATAGTTGGTTCCATTGTGGCAGGGAGTGTATACCTGGGACAGTTCGCCTTGTAATCTTTTGGGGGTGCAGGGAGCAGATTGTAGACAGGAAGAGGACTACATTTTTAAAAGCTCAAGTCCAGTGGGATGTAAAGTAAGTAAAACATAAAATAAAATTTAAACAAAACAAGCAAACAACTAAAACAAGCAAGAAAGCAAGAAAGCAAACAAACAAACAAACAAAAACAAAAATAACCCCCCCAACCCAAAACAACCAAGAAGCTCAGTCCCTGTCTTAGTGGTCTAAGTATTCTAACAAGCTTCAACCAAACTCCTTAAAGTTTGATTTTCGATGAGATGGTGGCTGCCAACCAGAGAGATTCATCCAGGGGAATAAAAGGCAGTGGCTGATGGTCCATGAATTACAGAACAGCAAGTGATGGGTTGGTGGGTGACGAGGTCTCTGAAACACTAGAAACTCACTTTGTATTTTCCAGAGATTATGAGGTGAATGAGGAAAAGATCATAGTTCAAGGGTAACTGAGTCAAAATCAACTTTGCTGTTATTTTGAGTTGTTTGTGGGTAGAGCCCTTGCTTACTTAGGAAAGAGAGGCTTCTTTTTTTTTCCCCCTAAGATAAAGTAATTGAGGAAGTAAAATGACTTTGTATTATAGAAAGTGAGTCTGAGGGGGACCCAGGTAGTGCTAGATACAAAAAAGAAACCCAATGGAGAGGATTGGGGTAAAGTTCAGTGGGGAATGAAGGGAAGGGACAGTTCCTCTTTTGAGACAGAACCTGAAGGAAGAGAGATTTGGTGAAGCTCTTGGCTGTTTGAAGCTGTGAAGAGGTTATGGCTCCACAGACATGTTGGGAAACATGTGGGGAAGATCCTTCATTACTTGTTACTCTGTTTTCTTCTCAGCTCAACTGATTTCATAAAATGTGCTGGACATGTTTTTTTGTTTGTTTCTTTATTGAAGATTTGGGCAAGTTTGGAAGTTTCCTGCTGATCTTCTTACTCCATGAAGGAGAAAGCTACAGAGCATGCATGCACAGGCTCCTTCTGCTATGATTCTCCAGATAGTCTTCTTTTGTCTGCAGAGATAACAACACAGTAACTCATCAGACATGAGTCTTGGGGGCCCCGAAACAGGCTTGGTAGAGATTGAGCTATCTGGGAGTATATTTTTAAAATTTAATAAAAGTTTTGTCATAGGATAGCTCAAAAATTTTTATATTGATTATGTGTGCCAGTGATAATAGTTTTGGATATATTTGCTTAAATAAGATCAAGTAATTTTACCTGTTTGTCTTCAGGTTTTCAAATATGACTACTAGAACATCTTGAGTTATTTAAGGTCTTCCATTATATTTGTATTTATATTGGACAGTGCTGGGACGGCTCTAAGATGGTGTATAATTCACTTTCTGGCTAGTTAAAATACATTCATTAAATGCTTCCACAACTTAATTTTGAAGAACAAGTATGGGGTATTTAAGAGCCACCTTAGTTTGTGCAAATCATACTTTTTATGATGTATCAAAGAATGAAATATAATATATATATGTATATATACATATATACATATATATGCATATATATGTATGTATATATGTATATATGTGTGTATATATATACATATATGTATATGTATATATATATGAACAATTTGTGTAACAGTTGGTTCTCTCCTTCAACTGTTGGATCACAGAAATGGAATTCAGATTATTAGCATTGACAGAAAGTGTCTGCAGTGCCATAATGCTAGCCCACAAATAATGGCTTTTAAAGTAATAAGGTTTTAGCATTTTCATCAGATAACACCAAAGTGACATTTGAACAGTGAGAAGAGATTAGGCTTTGGAAATCCCTGAGCAAAGTGCTCACGGATAATATCAGTGACCATTTAGTGAGGGTCTGCTATAGGCTAAGACTATGCTAGACATCTTCAAAAGCAAAACAAACAAACCCAAATCCAGGGCCATTTCCAATCTGAGTTTCCTTCACCCTCTCTGAAGCCCAATAATAGTCAACCTCTTACCAGATGCCTCAGTTGCTACTAATTACATTTCTGGTGCTTTAAAAAAAAATAGAGCATGTTAGACTTGGTTTTAAGGCTCAAAACGTCCCAGCTGGCCTTTGAGACAAACTTTCTGAGATGTATTGTTAAGGTCACATGATTAATAAGCTCTCAGAGTTTGACTCCCATCCATCACCCTCCCTCTTCCTATAATGCGATATCAGGTCACTATTTTTTCCTTCACATAATTGCTTTGTGAGCTAAATGACCTTGAGAGATGTAGCTCTCAAATTGAATCTTACTCCCTCCTTCTTTTCTCTATGTGTTAAACCTTTCTTGTTCTCACTTTCTCCCTCCCACCCTTCATCTCTCCCTCCCTCTCATCTCTACCTCTATATCCCCCTCCTCTCCTCTGCTTGTCTACTTTTGTATAAAAGTTAATACTACAACCCACTCCTGTTTGTATCTGTCACTCAAATTCATCTTCCTCAGCTGGTTCTATCTCTCCCTCTTTTGCCCAGTGCTTCCATTTTTCTCTAATGGATGAAAGTTGTGACCTCCTATTTGGCCCCAAGTCTCTCCAGGTTTCCCAGAAATGTAGGCATAGCATATCTGAGAGGCAAACATGCTATTTTTCTAAATATTTTTAAGCAAATCAAATATACATCGGAGCAAGAGAGAAATGTGAAGTAAACAAAAGACTCAGCAAACATTTTCTTTTCTTTTTTTTAAATAGTTAATCTGAATTATTTAGAATGGCTTCCAGAATAAGTACACACACACACACACACACACACACACACACACACACACACAAAGCGGACGCTGCTGCAGCCTGTTGAGACTAGTGCATTTTCTATATCATGGCGTTTTGCAATATTTAGTTGAATATCTTCATAGATAATGCTTTTATTACTTCCTTCTTTCATTTAGGAAGCATGGAAAAATACTTAAAAAAATATTATATTTGTTGTTAGATTTGTGTCACACTCTAGACATGCTTCACAATTTGAATGGAATTGTGTCATTGCATATTACAAAACCAATCACTTTCTAATAAACCACCTTCATTTGAGGCTTACAGTTGCATGAACTCATTTGTTTGGTGTGGTTTTATCTCTTTAAAAGCAACAGATCCATGGGTTTGTACACAAAGAATTGAGAGTTTTGTAAATACCTTTACACACACACACACACACACACACACACACACACACACACACACACA
>JANHMN010000011.1:25601742-25658481 GCA_030674055.1 Rhabdomys pumilio
CTCTCTCTCTCTCTCTCTCTCTCTCTCTCTCTCTCTCTCTCTCTCTCACACACACACACACACACACACACACACACATTTTGTGATTGTATTGTTGTTCACTTTATATATTCCAGACCTGTCATGCTGAACTTCCTCTCCCTGCAACAGCTGTCATAGTCCCCTGCCCGCCTTCCCTCAAAGGAGACCATTGGAGCAAACAAAAACAAACAATGTAGGAAGAGAAATTTCAAAGAGTATTCAAAGAAACCTGTTACATCAAAGGCAGGAGAAAGGTCCCCCTGGAGCTCATTACTGTAGTCAGTGAGATAAGGAGACTAGGAGATGTTCAATGGATCCCAGGAGATGGAGAAAGCAGAAAGAGGGTGGGGCTGCGGAGCTCAAAAGAAATGCAGTTTAGATGTTTTGTTTAAACTCTGAACTCTATATATGCAAAACTGATATAGAAACAATGCCAGTTTGTCTGTGTACTCATAAGAGTTAACTTTGCTGATATCCTAATCATACTCCCAGACCATGGAGAAGGCGTCACTCTAGAGAAAACAGGAGCAGGAAAGGAGCTAGGGACCACATTCTGCTGCATAGTGGCAGCTTAAGTGATGAGCTTCTGTGTCTTTTGGAAGTTCCCTACAGGTACGAGGACAACCAGGGGGCATCTGCAGGAACTACCAGGCTGTTCTCCCTTCCCAGTAGTTCACTTTGTTTGACTAGTAAAATTTACAGCTGTGGGCATGCATTTTAGGGAAAAAAACAGACTAGACATGAAAAAACATTGTGACAACATATTCCCTTTTCTGTTGAGCACGTCCCTACTACAGTTACTAACCTTATTTGTTCTTTTTTTCCCCCCTCTCTCTACTTGTTTGTCTGACTCATTAAATTTTGACCATTATATTTGAGGAAAATGGGATTTTTCTTTAGTGTTTTGTGTGATTTCTCTGAACTTCTCTCTCAAAGAGTCAGTTCTAGAAACAAAAGATACCGAGTAAAATTACTTATGAACTTAGAGTACTTTTGATTGGCATCTATTTTCAATTTTATTGTTCAATATGTAAGAAAAACATAAACTCTTGATTATATGTGTATACATACATATATATATATAATTATATTATTATATATGTATATATATATTATTATATATGTATATATATATACATATATAATATGTATATATATAATAATATATGTAATATATAATATAATAAAATATAAATTATATGTAATCATGTGTGTGCTTGTCTATGTTGTGACTGTGTGTGTGTGTGTGTGTGTGTGTGTGCGTGTGTGTGTGTGTGTGTGTATTACAAACTTTGGTAAGTTTGGAGAAGAGTAATACCACTATGATCATAATACAAGACAGTATCATAATACACACACACACACACACACACACACACGCACACACACACACACACACAGAGCTACATACAGATACACACACACAAACATACTCAAAATACTTACTATGTACACACACAGAGCTGCTAACTCTGTGGATCAGCTTTCATCTTTCAGGGCTAATAATCATTGACATACTCTAACCCCACAGTTCCTTTACCTAGAATATTACCTAGAATGATACAGTATATGACCTTGAGTTTGGCTTCTTCAATAAGGATAATACATTTATCCATGTCATGACACAGATCACTACTTTGTTATTACTGATTTATATTCCTTCAAATAAAAATAAAACACTTTATCCACCCATTTTGTAATAGAGAAAATTTAGTCGCATTCCCATTTGGAGGTCAATCAAGGTAAACCAATTTTTTAGATGTAAGTTTTTAATTCAGCTGGATACATATCTTAATAGAGACCACCTAAATAAATGGTCATCATGATAAAATTACTTTTCCTTAGTGCCAGCTATTCTCAGTTTCTTTCCACAATAAGCCACGTTTGAAAAAGCTGGTGTTTCCAATGGCTATTTCACATTAAAATCTTATACACCAGATCATGATACTATTTCCAACTGAAACTTTACTATAAAATAACAGTGAGTGGATGGGGGGTTAATTTTTATTTATATATTATCAGAGAGATAGTGTTATTTGTTTTCTCTAAAAATAATTTACTTCATATGTATGCATATTTTGTCTGCACATGCATCTTTGTACTTTGTGTCCAATCACAGATGGTGCCCATGTAAGCCAGAAGGTGGGTTAGATGCTCTGGAACTGGAATTACAAATGATTGTGAACCACTATGTGGGTGATGGGAATTGAACCTGGGTCCTCTGTAGGAACGGTCAGTGTTAACCACTGAGACATCTTGCCAGTCATTCTTTTTGCATTGTTTAGCTATGGTAGCTTTCCTATGGTAGAGGTGAGGGAAGAAGGCTGAAATGCATCTCAGCCAGCAGGTGTGAACTTAGCATTTATATCTGGTTTTCAGGACAGGATGACACAATTTCGCCAGACTACATGGTATGTTGTTTTTTTATGACACCTCTGCTTTAATAAGGCAAGAACAGCTGAAGACTTTCCCATCTTGGTATCCAGTGTAGGATGTTAGTTCATTTGGATGCATTATATGAAAGGGTGACCCCAAACCATATTCCCAATTAATTCAGTACATAGTGTAAAAAGCTTACCAATACTATTGGAAATTTAATTTCTTTGAACCACGTTTCGCTTAAAGCAGTTCCATAAAGGTACACATCAATACTTTCTGAGTCTATCAAAGAATTTATATTAAACAACAATTAGATCATATTAATTGAAAATTGAATATACATTGCAAATTAATTCTTGCACTAACTTCCTGAGTTGCACTAACTTTCTGAGTGTTTCAAGTTCTGTTTATGTCATGTTGAGATAGGTCAAACATTAAAATGTATCATCAAACTCCGGATAAAGTCTCGATTTGTGTACAGCACAATCCCATGTCAGGACATTCCTCCAAGAGCTCCATAGTTTTAAAATGAGTTTTAGGGTACTGAAAATTCAACGAAAACCATGGATCTGCTTCTAAACAGAGAAGTTCATCTGTTTACCCATAAATCAAAATTTCCATACTGTTTCCACGAAGCAACAGAGCAGTTGAAGTCCATGTTCAAATTACTTCATAATCCAGGTGCTGTTGAAAAACTCTTGGAAAGGTTGCTTATGTGTACTCATATTGTTTGATAGTTGATTTAATAGGAGATGTGTGATACTTCCCCATCATAATGAGAATCTGAGTCCAACAGTTGACCAGGGCTTGTTTTCATATCACTTGTAACAGACACAGTACAGAGAAACAGTAGAAAGGCTTGTAGAGACTCTACACTTTGTAGAGCATGACCAGTACCCAATCTGATGTTTATAGAAGAGACTCAGAACACTTTGATAGATAAAGAAGGAAAGGAAGAAGGGAGATGGAGGAGCAGTGTGGAAGGGATAGAGGGAAAGAGATGTATATAATAGAAACAATAACCCTCTTCTAAAATTTGTCAGGGCATGGGTTGTGTTTCTTTTTGAAAATACTGAGAAAGTATGATAAGGAAAGAGAGAAAAGTTTCCTGAGTACAAGCCACTGTTGAATGAAAATCAAGCTAAGGACCACACTGTAGATATATTCTTTCCTGCTTCCGTAGAAGGGTAAGGGCCTCATTCTCATCTAACTGAGCCAGTTGCAGGTCAGATCTGTTACAATCAGAAGCAAACATCTAATATAGACATCTCCTTCTGCAGAGGGATTAAAGTCATTTTAGCATTTTACTCTGTTCTTTTGCTGGCCTACGTTGTCCTGCTAACCTCTTGACATCACACATCAGTAAAGTCATTAAAATAGCACAGAAAGGGGTTGCTACCTGATACTACCGTGTTCTTCCTCTTTGTCTTTTCCCATTCATTTCTAGCTCCATGAAACCAAACCTGTCTGAGGATTCTCATTGATTTGTTTGTTTATTTGACCTTAAGGTTTGCTCTTTTGAGATGAGATCTTTCTCCTGGAGGGAGGTATGTTTTAAGTCTATCATTTTACAGCTTCACTCTCCCAAGTGCTGATATTACAGGCATGCCCAGAGCATGTCTAAAGTCTGAATTTTAACTCTTTTTCTCTCACCAGCTGCTCCATTAAGCAAAGTCTGTTGTAACTTTATCATGTCTTATGATAAAACTAGATTCTTGGAAAAGGTACACATGTAACAAATGGGTATATTTTTCCAAACTTTGGAATCCAGGTTGTAGATTTTTATTCTTTTAAGTGTTAATACACAGAAGTAGAAACAAAGTATGTATGGTAGTGGCAGAGGCCACAACATTAAGAGAAGAAAGGAAGGAAGGAAGGAAGGAAGGAAGGAAGGAAGGAAGGAAGGAAGAAGGAAGGAAGGAAGAAAAACAAAAGAAAGAAAGGTTGATATTACCAGTGTGTGTCAGCTGTTGTTTTTTTTTTTTTCTTTTTACTATTCCAGTTAGGTTAATATGATCCTGAATGTCTCTAGGAATGTATGAACACATTGAAGAAGAACACGCTTCATAGTATACTTGATTTGTTGCCTTTCTCCCTCTACTTCTCTCTCACCCTCCACCAATCCCATATTTCCTAAGTACTTAAGCCCTTGCTTGTCCTTTGCTGTAAAGAGGAAATACTTAAAATATCCTAACACAAGTGATCCATGTTCTTATTTATTGTGTAAAGTATTATGCTATTTACTTGAGTATCTCTATTCTAATATTTGGAGTGTGAGTCAGGTCATTTGTATGGTACAAAAAGATTCTCCTGGAGTTTAATATTTTATTTTTCCCCAAATGCATTGAATTTCAGAGAAACACACACTCATATATAACATTTCATGATCTGTGTAGTATTTTTGTACGAGTCATATATTAAAACATGGAAACTGCAGTTCCAAAGGAGCTAGTGACTCTCCACCAAGGTCATATATCAAGTGGGATAATGGACAGAACCTACATCACTTTTGCTTATTTTATACTTCCAAGTCAAAAAAAATCCTGTAAGTTAATCAGATATATTAAATATATATGCATACATATATTATTAAATATATACTCGTGCATGTCAGCTTCCTAAACAGCTTTTCTGTCCTTGACATTTCATTAGTGCTTCCAGTGTCTTTGTGAGTTTGAATAATAGCTTTAATTTTATAAATAGAAAACCTGAAGCATGGTAAAGTGTGCAGTGAATTGAATATTCCTGCATTGGAGAGGAAAGCTTTAATCCACCAAGGTTCACAGTATTTAAACATGTCATTATGAAGCTAGTATTTTTTCCTCCGAGAAATCACTATCAGGTGGTTTTCATTCAGCTCTTTTAAATCATTAGCAATGTAGGCATAAACTATATTGGCTCTGTTTTTCTTATAGATGTTCAGGCAGACATACATGTGATATAAGGTATGAAGCCCCTTCACCTTCACCTACGATGCCCTAGGCTTCTGCATCTCTGCTCCCTTCACAAAGATGAAAAGCTCCAAATTTGACATGAAACAGAGTCCGCTGCCTTAGCAAAAAGTCCCACATATTCCGCGAAATTACCGAATTTACATTTAAATTGCTCAGTAGTGCAAACTGTCACTAACTGAGACGTTCTCAATAGGAAACATCACTATTTGTTGAGATCCTTTACTTCTGCTAGAGGTAGGTCCAGCCACAGAGTAGTTCAACCATACAGAGACAGGAAATCGGAATGTTCACGACTCGAAGAAGCAGGTTCAGGGATGAAACTAAGTTCCTACAGCAAGGGAATGTGAACTTCCAAAGGGAAATTAAGGGAGAACAGACCTCATGGAAGCTGTACTCACAGGACTCAGAATGTGATCTCAGAGTAAGATGACACCCACCACTAGCCCAGTCAGTGGAGTGTAGCATCAATAGTTTGAAGGAACCTCCTAGCTTTGGGAGTCAAACCAAAACCTATAGACCTTATCTTGACGCCCTCCAACCCCACCTGAAATGAAAATGAAGTGGTCCGGTGATGAAAAGTCCACCTATTTGATCATGAAATTTTACTCCATGCTGCTGGCTGTACTGCCTTCCCCAACGTGGTGCTGTGTTTTCCCAGGGATTCCATTTACAATTTTCTGGAATAGCCTTTCCATGGCTTCATTCCCAAAGAGTTTTCTTTTCACCTTCTCTGTCCAAATAGACAACACCAACTCTCCACCCCACGGGCTGAGATCTTTCAGCAATCATAAATCCTCACCCCCCCCAAAAAACCTTATATACACACTGCTCAGCGCTAATTTCTGCTTTCCTCCTTCATTCTCTTCCAGCCTATAAAACTGCCTACCCAGTCATTTTCTTCCCTGTTAAACACAGCATCAATGGATCTATTTCTATCTCAATTGCAAGGCCCATCTCAGCAGAGCTCCCTTCTGCCCCTCTTGCCCCAGCGGCATCTTTCCTGGAGATCATAATCCACACTTCGTTCTCATTACATATGCTCTTTTCTCCCCTGCACCACGGTCCACAATTCACGCTGTCACTTTCTCCTTTTCAAAAGTGACATCCCTCTATCCTGATTCTGAGATTCACTCTTACTTTATAGCTCAGGAGGCTTAATACCACTACTTAAGTTTCTTATTCAACCCTGAGTCTTGCTATCTTTGTCAACCCGCCCCGCTCCCATACGTACTCATAATGCTCCTTTCAAGTCCTTCCACGGGTCTCAACCTTGCTGAATTTTGGAATAACCTAAATAGAGAAGAGCGAGAGCCACTGTTATTACTGTCAAGAAGGAAGGAAGGGAGAGCGAGGTATCTTCCATTCAAGTTGGCAGGTGAAGAAGAGATGGGAGAAGCCTGTCAGGAGCACATGATTTCTGTAGCTCTCATGAAGAAAGAATTGACTGTGAATCCCTCCCTCCCTCTCTGTAACACTTTCTTTCTTTCTATCTTTTTCAGTTTTCAGTCATACTTATATTGGAATATTTAGTATATGCACTATATCAGCTTCTGAACCACTGAGACAAATATTTTAGTGCCACATATATGTTATTATATTTTAATTATGTTATATAATTTATATGATTATAATTAAATATATAACTAAATATAGTAGTATGTATTTTAATAAAATTTTATATAAAATTATGTACTTTTATAAAATACATAATTAACGTATATAATTACATAGATAAATAGATAATTAAATATAAATGCATAATATTATATAATTACATCACTGTATCTACCTCCAAAATTTTAAGTGTGATGAAGAGAATGTTATGTACTTTAGAACCACTTTCTCATTAAAATCTAAATGATCTCAATGTATGATCTCTGCATTAAGGAATAGAGATCAGTTAACAGCTTGCTCAAGTCAACAATAATCCATAAAGCCCTTTCATTACAGTCTGTGAGTCCCTGGTTAGGAGTAAACGTTTTGTATGTAAATGGCATTTTGATCAATTTTTGTGGAACTTTTTTTTCATTCTAAAAAGGTGGGTGGACTTCCAAAATACCAATATGCAAACTACCCTTTGATAAATTAGGAATCACCTGTTCTTTAATTGCGTTAGATACAGGGATGCTTATTGTCATATTATAACTCACTCCTAGCTAAACACTATGATTGAAAATACATTTTTTGTTTGGCTTCTTCATGGTGTTGGGTGGGGTTTGTAAATGCAATTACAATATCATATTGAAACAAGGTTTAAAAAGACAATAACTGCCAAAACCCCCGTATAAAAGTTGTGGACTTTTTAGCAAACAGCTACTTTCAAAGATTAGCAGTGTTTAATTCTCTAATTGTTTTAGTCATGAAATGATCTTTGTTTGGGGTTGTTCTTACTTCGGCTGCAGAAAGCAGCAAGAACTGGTCCCCAAGTGCGACTTGTGTAACCCCTAAAACTATCAGAAGGATAACGCTGTGGATACTTTTCCGTCTTCCAATCAGAAACGTCTAGCCTCTTCCCTTGGCCAATGAGAGAGGAATTTCTAGAAAACTGTCTGGGCTACAGGATGTACCAGTTGAATGAGTGTGGATTGCCTGTGCTTATCTTTCTGTGTTCGGGCTCCCCCTAGCTGCACAGAGCCCGCATTTCTTCGCTACAGCATTGCTCGGCTTCAATTTGAACTGCAGATTCTGAGCTCAGAGGAGCAAAGCTTTCCCTCCCCAGCCGCTCTTCTGAGGCTGGCGAGGTTGTAGTAAACATTCGGTAACCTGGTCAGAAGAGGGTCCTGGGGCAGAAAATGAAAAGCCCGGTACTGTTTGGGGATGTTTTTAGAGGCGCATTCTGAATGTCTACGAAAATAACGGCTCTTCCTCGTCAATATCTTTATTGGCTTTTGCCTCCAAAGGGACCAAACTGCGTGTGTTCGTTTTATTAAGGTGCCTCCATCTCACGTGTAATCTCTACCTTGTTTACATGAAGTGGTTCACTCTCGCAGAACCTACCTGCTGAGGGGTGGAATCGACCAGGAAGACTAGCTTCACTCAGACCCAAAGCCACCAGTGACAGAGTGGTCCCAGAGGCCCGCCTCCCGCTCCCCTCCCCCCTCCTGCTTCCTCCAACCAAAGCCACTGCAAAATAGTAGAGGCAACAGGAAGAAAGAAAATAGAGATGGTTTAGTTTTTCTCTTTCTCACCAAAGCCTGCAGTTACTGTTCCTGTGGAAAGACAACAGAAGACATCCCACGAGGCCGCAAGCAGCTTCAAAGTTCTGCCTTTGGGCACTGCCATAACACTGTTGCTTTCTCTTTTGTCTTTTGTCATTGTACTACAGGAATTAGGACGCATCAAACAGATGTAGCACAATATATTGGTTAAAGCTATCTATCCTGTTACCCACAGAGCAGGCTGCAGAGACAAAACACAGCTACTGGTGGTTTTTATAAATGCAATTAAGTGAAGCCTTTGAGTCAATTGTTGTGATTCGAGAAACTATTTTGAGAACTAGAATATCCAAACAAACAAACAAAAATCTGTTCCCTTGTGGGCTCTGCTCTCAAGGAATTTGTGACCGAATGGAAAACAAAAAAACAAAACAACAAACAAACAAACAAACATACTTGGAGCAGAAGAAGGTTAACCAGTGTGGAACCTTGAGGGAATGCCAGCTGCCAGGGGCATGTGAGTGTGAGCTCAGTTAGGAGAAAAGACTAGAGCCAACTTCTCTGAATTGTGAACACTTGAAGGGAAATTTGAACAATAGTCTGAGTTCTGACACGCTAGATAAGGGGGATTCTAGAAAATGAAGAGAAGCCACATCTTAAGAAAACTCCTAACACCTTCTAATTCACTTCTCTGTTCTTAACTATGCTGACGTTCCTAATTACCTACTACAAACGGACTCATTTCCTAGACATACATAGTTTAAAATAAATACAACTCATATATATATATATATATATATATATATATATATAGAGAGAGAGAGAGAGAGAGAGAGAGAGAGAGAGAGAGAGAGAGAGAGGAGAGAGCCCAAAAGCCTTACTATGGACCACAATTCCAATAATTATTATTAGCATAAGTAAGCACAGGCAATGGAGACATAGGATTTAACAGCTTAGCAGCTCACTTTCCAGCTCCCATCTCTTGCTCCTGTGACCATAAACTTGGAAGATGCAAAACCTCATCCTCCTTCCATGTTTCATCAAGTAAGCCCGTGCTGTAGTGCAGAGCAACTTTTAGGCAAAGGCAATTGCTACATTTCTACTATAGTAACGCAGCAGCTTTGCCAGACTATATGAGGGAGATTGGAGACAGATTATGCATACTGTATCTGTAAAAACCTGAAAGGCTGTGTCAAAACAAAACATCACTGTACATAGTTTACCTTTTAATTTTTCTCTAATTATTAGATGAATTTCAAACTGGATTCTCTTTATGAATCTGAGGCAAATTAGGGTCATCTATTTACACCCAATTCCAGTTAGAATATATGATTTTGTATTTTTTTTTTCTGAAGTCAAATATGATTCAGCGTGAACATTCTCATAGAATTTCAATTGCACAAAGTACTTTCTTACAGACCTGTGTGTATGGTGCAGTAAATGTAAAGAAGGTTAAGAAACTAAAGAGATTGAATTTTAGTGTTTCATAGAAGGATGCCCTCTCATGTTCATATGGTAGGAGTAAAACTGCAAGAGTATCTGGGCATGGCTACCTCTGCCTTCTTTCAATTTGAAAAAATTCAGACAGGGAGAACAGATACCATGAAGATACACCTAGTGCTCTCTGTGGCTTCTGAGTCCTTCTAGAATAAGATCCAAAACTGAGTAAACTGATGAGAGCTTATGGGCTGGTGAAAAATCTCCAACCATGTCAACTAATGCATTTAGAGAAATAAAAATGTCAATATTCCCAATTTCTGGGGGTTTTTTTGTTACTAAAGTTGGCTGTGCACAGATCACTAGAGTCAGATAGAACCTACCTCCTTGCCTACTGTATCTGTTATATTTCCATTTCTCCGATGACACATTATGACAAAGACAACTTATGGAAGAAAGAGTTTATTTGGGATCATGGTTCCAGAAGACTAGAGATCATGATGGGAGAAGCAAAGACTGGAGAATGCCGGAGCTGAGAACTCACATCCTGACCCACAGCCAGGATGCAGAGAGAGTGACCTAGAGATGGGTTGGGGTTTTAAACTCTCAAAACTCACCTCCAGTGACACAGCCTTCCAACAAGGACACATCTCTCAAACATCCCAAGACCATGGAGGACATTTATCATGCAAAACACCAGCTTCATTTTGTAAGGTGTGGTTCTAGTAGCTGCCCTCTGATCACATTGTAGCACTTTCTTTTTACAGAGAAATTGACTTCTCTAATGGAATTCTCTTTCTTCTGTCTTCTAGACAGAGTTACAATTGACTTCTTTTAGTTAGTGTATAGCAAAGTTTAACCAGGGTTCAAAACAGTAAAAACTGGGAAGGGAAAAAGGGGGTAGGTGGGAATGTGAAGGAGATGGGAGGGGGATTAAAATACATAGTGTACATATGTGACATTGTGAAAGAACAACGTTTACTGAAAAAAAAAAAAAAAACTTCATGCCTTCCAATAAGTCCTAAGCTGCAGGACCAGTGTGAGTATCAGATCATTGTCATCTTCTGTCAACACACAGAGTGAGACAGAGATAGAGATAGAAATAGATTAGAGATAGAGATAGAGATAGAGATAGAAATAGATAGGTAGATAGATAGATAGATAGATAGATAGATAGATATAAAGATAGATGATAGCTAGCTAGCTAGCTAGCTAGCTAGCTAGCTAGCTAGATAGATAGATAGAGTCAGAGACAGACAGACAGAGAGACAGAGAGCTCTCAAGAGAGCTCAGCTGAGGAAATTGCAGGTGCAGAGAGGCCTGAGAAGGTTTGCCATGTTTTTGTTTTTCTTAAATCATTCCTCACTCTAATACCTACTATTTTATTTCCACAGATTATAGCCAGTAAATTAGCATAATGACATTACCCAGATGCCTTTGCTGTTGTTTTCTTTCAAAGACCGGTGTGACTGGGGTTACAAAATATAATGGATTAAGAAAAAGAGAGGGAGAATTTCCATATTTAATATTGTTTCCAACAAAATTGACATAGTTTATGGAGCCAAAGACTATAATTTGATTTGCTTCTCCATTCCTGCTGCAAAGAGAAGGGGCGGGGTAAGGAGGGATATGAGAATGATGGAGCACAGAGGTAGTGAGATGGTGAAGCTGTTAGAGAAGCAACTCCCCACACATCAGCGAAGCCAGGTTTGTTACTGGTGAAATCTGGGTGTGCTTTGAATAGCATTTCAGGTAAATTAAACTTGGGACAGTTCCTAGATAATAGATACATGCATATTTGAGAAAATACCTTGATCACAGGGTCTGATTTGTGTCTTGTGCAGAATCAAAATCTCTGGTGAAGAACACAAGGCACAAGCATGCAAATTGCTTTCACTCTATTACATACACGCCAATTGCTTTAATATTGAGGGAAATATTCATAAATCCCCTTTCCTTCCATTGTTTTATGCTTCACTGCCTTTTTTCCATTTATGGTTTATAGATGGAATGAAGAAAAAAATGTGGACAGCAGATGGTAAGGAAAAAAATGTTTCCTAGAAACAAGATTGTGGAGTGGTTATGAGTCAGGTCCTTCTTCCTTGGGAAACTGAATTAATTCTGAGACCAGCCTCTTTGCAGATGTTTTATTGAACTTTATTTTGTTTTGGTGTGCTTTGAGAAAGGATCTTCTCAGGTAACCCAGGCTGGCATCAGATTCTCCATTCTCCTACGTCGTCCTCCTGAGTTCTGGGTTTAAACGCATGCACTCCTGCACATAAGCTCAGTCTTCCACTAGCTGCAAAGTCTTAGTAAATACTATTGCCTTTTAATAATAGAATACAAATACTTTTTAAAAATAATGTAAAAAGGGAAGAAGCAAGTTCAAGTGTCAGGAAATGGACATGTGTCAAAGAAAACCTAAAGAGGCTAAACGATTTGACGTAACTGTGTTGTGGGGGACTATGAAAAAGTTTTACGCCGGACAGTGGTGGCGCATGCCTTTAATCCCAGCACTTGGGAGGCAGAGGTAGGCGGATTTCTGAGTTCGAGGCCAGACTGGTCTACAGAGTGAGTTCTAGGACAGCCAGGGCTACACAGAGAAACCCTGTCTCAAAAAAAAAAAAAAAAAGGTTTTACAGGAATAATTAAAATTAAATATATATCAATAAACTTTGTTAGTAAGGCATGATATACAGGCCGAGACCAGGAAGGCTTTTGAAAGATCATTGTTCCTACATCTTAGATTTCAGATGTTAATTTTGCTTATTTTGGCTTGTTTTAAAGTCCTTGTTAGTGGCGGTGTGTGGGACTAGACATGTGTAAGTAGCAGTTACAGATAAGGAGCTAGTCATCCGCTCTTTGCAGGATCTAATAATGAATGAGAAAGAAGTTCATGGGCCAGCAAGTTTAAGGAATTGGAACACAATAGTAAATTCTGTAAAGACAAACGAGTTCACCGTGAAGCTAACAAAGGTTAAATAAAGAGAACAGAAAGTTACCTGAGACTTGTTTGTTATAACAGGCTAAGCAAATGATGCTTCTCTATGATCTCATTCTCTAGTTTTGTGGAAAAAAGGATAAAATACCAGGTGAGGAAATGTAATTTGCTACATGCAGAATTACTTATTTCTGCCAATACATTTCAGAGTGTGCTGTGAGAAAAAGCACAAGGTAATGCATAGGTAATCACTTCTATTGATGGAGGGACCTCCTCATTGGTAGTTTTTGGGGTTAGTGTAAGAAAATTCCGGAGAACAGAGAACAGATTGTGAACTCTGAGACTCTTACCTAGACACAACATTTTAGCAAAATTGTGAATCAAATAAGATATATAGTACATTTTTGTTAAATTATAAACTATTAGGTTAAGATTCTGCTTATTACAGTCTTATATAGCAGTGAATTATTCAAATAATGTTTATAGACTCTTAGAGATGTAGCTACATACATTTCTAGTATACCAGTATAGACATTTCATTCTGTCTAAAGTTTTTAGAGGTGTGTGTGTGTGTGTGTGTGTGTGTGTGTGTGTGTGTGTGTGTATGTATGTATGTGTAAGTGATCACTTAGGCTAAAATATGCATATATACAGTATAATAAATTTCTATAGATAATATAAACTAGATTAAATTCTGCCTTTTGTAGCACTTTGGTAGCAGGTTTTCTTTGATTAAAAAAATGTTGTAATTATACCCCAACAGCCTCAACCAATTAAAAAAAAAGGCCTTCAGTGCCTGCCCCAAGGCTTACATCTACTCACAAGCAATGAATTCTTTCAGTGAATAATTAATGGTTACTTAACAAAGGTTTAGAACTTCCCTGCCATTGTTTTGATTGCATTAGGTTTGCAAGGACTTTTGGGGCAAATGTAAAAGGCATTTACCCTAGGTAGCAGTGATTTATTTTTGTCTGTTTTTAGAAAAGCTTTTGTTTCATTATCATAAAGTAAAAAAAAAAATGGAGCCAGAAGAAAATGAAAACAAATCTAATTTCAGAACACCTGAAGCTTTGATTAAACTATCACAGGATGCCAAGTCCATTTAGTACTTACATAATATTATTTATTTATGATTTTGATTTATGTGGAACTTCAAGTGGGATATTTCTTGTGAAATTCATTCTTCCAGCTATAATATTCATGAATCAGCATAGAATAGTTTGCTTCTTGCACTGGTGTCTTGGTTCTTGTATGCCTGTCTTCCAGAGACTGGCGCCCAGGGCATGATCATAGGTTGAGGACCCCATGTCAAGTCAAGGAAACTAGCAATTGCTAATCTGAACTTACTCTTCTTCATGTGAGAAAACTTCCTTGGAGGAAACCTTTTTCGGTCAAACTGTCTTGTTGATTTGCTGCATCCATTAAGCAATAGCCTCATTACACTCTCCACAGGAGAAAATGTCTATTGGAAACCAAGAGAATTACGTCAGAAGGGGGCCAACACAAAACAATGACCACAATGAGAGAAGTGTGGTACAGATGTAATTAGAGTGTTTGGTCGTTAGTTCTTTTACCGCTAATGTTCAGGTACACTTAGAAGGCAATAATGGCTTTGTTTGTTTTAAGAAAACCTTATCTTTTATTCCTTGGTAGGTGTTTTCCAAGGTTCTGAGGAATAGGATCTATCTTAATTCTTGAAAATATCCCATTTAGCAAATCCCAATCAGTTGTTACCCTCTTCAAAAACTGAGAAATCCTTTCAGAAGACAAAGAAATATGACAGCCCCCTATGGTATATGTTACCTCTTCTAAATTATTACTCTAGCTCAAAGGAGTAGAACTTTTTTTTATCTAAATTGCTGTAAGATTGCCTTTAGCATCTATCTATCTCTTCTGTGAGTCGTCAGAAGATGACTGTGCTACTAATGCTTTTTCTGTAGAATAAGGGCATAGCCAGTGGGCACTGTGTGCAGATCAAACTTGGATGTGTAGTCCTGGGGGTTCTAATTAGATATGAGTCTTCCACAATGCTGACTGAGTGGGCAGTGGAAGAAAATGAGAAGAAGCCCTCAGTCAGAGATCAGGGCTGTAAGTACTTAATACCTGATTATGGTTCAGAACTTCAAAAAATTTAAAAATCTCAATTTTAAGTGGTCTTCAAACACACACACACACACACACACACAAGCACATATAGGTACACACAGACATACAAACACCTATATATACTCATGCATACACATAATCATGTACATACATACACACACAAACACACTCAAACAGATACACACAGACTCATACACAATCATACACACTCACATATATATCATACACATATATATCTATATAATGTATAATATGTATAAATGTAGAAGAATTTAATTGTTAATTACCATTCTGTCATGATATTGTGATTGATAATATTAGAATATTTAGACTAGACATGTGAGCCTGGCATGGTGTCTTTAATCCCAGCACTCAGGAGGAATGGTGTCTTTAATCCCAGCACTCAGGAGGCAGAGGAGGAAAGATGAGTTTGACGTCATCCTGATCTACATAGTGACTTCCAGACCAGCCAAAGCTGCACAGCAATACTTCATCAAAAGAAAAAAGAAAGGAAGAAAGAAAGAAAACAAGAAAGAAGGATAGAAAAAAAGGAAAGAAAAAAAAGAAATATTTATGCACTTGTCATATAGGTCTTTATTTTAGTTTCTGTTTCAGGTATTGAATAGGACATGCTTTCTCCTAATATTTTATTTTCTTTTACAGTTATTTACTTATTTATGTGTGTGTGTATGTATGTATGTATGTATGTATATATGTGTATAGGTATGTGTAAAATATGCATGTGGGGGCACATGTGTGTAGATCCGAGAACAGCAATCCATAGTCATTCCTCTCCTGCCATCTATGGGACCTGGAAATATAGCTTTGGTCTGTGAACCATCTACTAGCTCCCTATCACTTTCTGTGCTTACCGGTAAAACTAATTTAGACTGAAGTACTACTAAAACCCTATCATTGTGATTCACAGACAAAACAAAACAAAACAAACAAACAAAAATCTTGTCTAGTTTATTTCCAGGTCTAAATGCTGAATTTTTCTAGTTCATCCTTTGACTAGAAAGGGATGAGCTAGAAGGGATGCTGCCCTTCCCTTGGGAGCTTAGAGATTATTATATAAGAGTATGTGTGTATCTCTGCATCTCTCAATACTCTTTTTGCTATCCTTTCCAAGCTCATCATAAGAATCTGTTGATGCTCCTGAAAGGCTTGGTAAACTGAATGTGTGAAGGCACTGCATTGTTTTTATCCTCATCTTGAAGCACAATTGCCTTCCTCAGCGACTTTCCTCAGCTATTTATTTATTTCCTCTCTATTCCACAGAGAAGATTCAACAGCAGGTTCTATGTTCAAAGGAACACATTTTTTGTATGTAGGACCCTCTTTCTCTTCCACCTCCAGGCTACCTTACATAAAATATATCAAAAGAATTGCTATTGGGGTTACCCAAGAAGAAACAGGAATTCAAGAGAACCTGTAGAAGCAGAAATATGCTAAACATTTTTATGGTGTGTGTTCAGATGTTATCACTACATACATCAGGTACACCAGTTGGAATTCCTTCTCTTCTTCTTTTATGAACAAATACCACCAACTTAAAGGAGAAAGGGTTTCTTTTAGATCACAGTTCTGGAGAGCTGAATAAGTGGAGTTTGTTTGGTTTTTTTTGTTTTTGTTTTTGTTTTTGTTTTTGTTTCTGTTTTCAATGTTTCTGGGTTATAGAGATCAGAGCAGCACAGCACTATGAGTTTGTAACTGTCTCTATCTCACAGTAGCCAAGAAGTAGAAAGATACAGATATAGGTGGGCCAGGCAAGATATGCCTTTCAATACATGTACAGTGACCTACTTCCTGCCATATGACTTCAGTTTCTAAGTATCCACGTCTTTCCTGTAGTCTGTTTCAATTTAACGTCTGCCAGTGGAAATTTATTAGGTCAAAACTCTCATGATTATATTGTCTCTAGGAACGTCACAGATCCACCTAGAAGTTCACATTACCAATCTCCTAGATGTCTCTCAACCTCATCAAGGTGACAACCAAGATTAATTCTTGGATTATATTACAAAAGAAAATGAGTATAATGTAGTTTAATAGTTGAACCCATCTAACTTGATTAGCCTACGATTGTAGCTTATACCTTAGTGTTATTACTCTGGAATCTATTCACTTAATCACAGGCAGCACTACCTACAGGGCTAGACTGCCTCTAATGGTGCTATCCCAAACTGCCTGCATTTTAATGAGAATTAGAAACCTTGTAAATGTGGAAGTAGCCATCAAACTTCATTAAATGAATATTATTATTATAACCCTTTTAAGGCTAAATTAAAATATACTCGCCTGAAGTTCATTACCCATTAGAGGGTCAGTATTTTAAACAGTAAATATGACAGTGGCATTGTGACTTCATGTGTAGCTTGGACTTGGATCTCATTCTTTTAATTAACTGCAAAATTGTCATTTAATAAAAGTGAAATTATAAATGTACAGATAATCATATAAACATTAAGTACTATGTGTCCTTTCCATACAAATTTAAATATAAACATTTATAATGCAACATAATCTTATGTAAATGCTGACAGAGGCTTAAATATGCTAACCTCTTTGATATAGAGATTTGTTGAAGACATGACATTTTTATTTAGTAACACAAAGACTAATGTCTTGGAATAAAAATTAAGTCCATATTTTTTTCTTCCTTCTTTTATCTTAATCTTGAGATCTTCATGTGGGCTTTAAAAGAGGGTTTTATAGAACTATCAATTTCTGTTACATCTCTCAGAGTTTTTTAAATATTTAAAAAAAACCATGTAACCTTTATAATAAAAGAAAGATGACTCAAAATACCTGTGGTAAAAGACAGGAAAATACATATACAACATATACAAGTAACATCATAGATACTTAGCAGGTGGTACATGTGTGTAACAATAATTAATGAAGAGAAAGGCCATAATACATAGAGAAAGCAAGAGAGGGCATATGGAAAGGATTGGGGGTATGAAAGAGAAGGAGAAATGATATAATTATATTATAATCTACAAAATAAAATGATTAAAAACTTAATAAATAAATGAATAAAAGACATGTTTTTCCCCCAACTGTGTATACCTCATGAAAACTAGAAAACTGTTGATACTTTCCTAGCTGTGTTTCTGAATGTAGTTATCCTGGCACACATCTGTATTGTTCCTATCCAGACTTTTTCATTTACTAGTGTGTTGGCTCAGCCAATACCAACAGGGCAGTTACATGCAGGGCTGTAATGTGGTTTTGCTCATCCTCAAGCCTCTGCCATTGCTCTAGTGACTTCTATTGTATGATGGTAACAACTTCACTTGTCTCAGGCCCACTGAAAAATAGTTAATCCTTGTCCATAGATTGGGTGGGATGAAAGCTACCAACACTCACTATGGATGCTAAAATAGAATACAAACCAGTGACATCACGTAACAGAGAGAAATGCTAGTCTGTATATCCTCAAGGGTGCCAGTCAGGAGAGTGCTCATCTGGAGTGCAAAGTGCTATTTTATTTTCTGTTTGCTCTGGGGATTAGGAACCAGTTTGGCTCATTTGTCTTGTAGTGTAAAATGTATGATGTCCTGACGGTAATTAGAAGTTATTAATGGAGTGTAGTAATAGTTCTTATGGAGAGTATGGAAATCCAAAGTTTAGTTAGGCCAAGGACCAGTATATGCATCTCTGAAAGAACAGGAGGACATGATATTAGTAGTGATGCTGATGCCAGAGACTTCTGAGAATGAGGTATGGGTACCTGAAATACGGGAGCAATTTTTCCTGATGCCATGGCAACATCTTCAGATGTTGTTTGCTATTCTGACCTCAAGGTACCCTTTTGTGTCATTGGCTACATTTCTTCTGGCTCAGAAAGAACCAAACAAAACCAATGGCTAGGAAAAGATAGTGATTTTCTTTTGTACATTCAGACATGATTAGGAGCCAAGGAACATGGTCATTCTCTGTGTGGTCTTGTTGAATAAATGTGCTACTTACAGACAATGATTTGGTGCAATGTGGACTGTTAACTCAAGCACACTGTCCTTCCTGATTCAATATCTAGACTCACTATATATACTGGCAAAAGTTTTAGCCAATATCTATTTTCTGGATAAAGAAGAAAATGAATGATTAATTAAATGCATGCAGACATATTGCAATTTGAATTTTCATCTGCATTGGATTGAGACCTTGATCCTGATAGGATAAGTAAATAAAGTATAATTAGGATATTTGAATGATTGGTTTCAAGCTGAGTTATGTGAAAGCTGAGATGGGAGGTCAGGCCGTTTAAGGGCTGCCTGGGATAAAAGTGAGTCCAAGGCAGACTGAACTAATATCCTATATGAAAATTAAAGTAAATAAAAAAAAAGATGGCTGAGATCATCTCAGTAACAGAACACTTGCGTAATATGTGCAAAGTCCTAGTTTGGATCCAGAATTGTTAAAAAAAAATTATCACAAATAACAATAAAGCATCAGGTTTTACAAAATAGTTAAGACTGTGATGTAAAGAAAATGCAGGAAGAATTTGACGTGTGAAAAGAAACCTCAGTGCATATGTAACACTTAAGGAATGTCTGTTATATTACACATAATTGCTCTACTTTGATTAAGTTTATAAAGACAAATTTACCATGAAAATATGGTCAATGTTTTATTTTTTAATTTTTTGTTGTTGTTTTCTTTTTTCTTTCAGGTAAGTGTACAGACATCTGAAGTGTTCTGGAGAATTTGCACAGGTGGCAATTCTCATAGAAGAAAGAGGATGGCAGGGACCCTTGAAATGGTAATATTCCAGCATGTGCTCACACACAGGAGCCTCTCAGGTGGCGGGCAAAGCTGCCGTTTTCTTTTATATGGTTATATCTGCTTATTTCATTATAACTTGTTATACCTTCAACCCTAGACTGTGAGAGTTCTGTTATTTTGTATGTGCGTTTCAGAGCCACTTACAATCTAATGGAAAGCTTCTGGAGTCCATCCTTGTCAGGGAGCTACTTCTGTGTGGATTGTTTAAAATTGAAATGTTATTCTCAATGAATTATACAATCACACACACACACACACACACACACACACACATACACACAAACACACACAATTTTAATGCTGTATTATAAAAAAACACACTCCTAAATGAAACATACATAAATTCATATTTACATATATGTATATATATACATATATTTATATACATATATACATGTGTGTATGTATAAGAAAAAGAATATATATATATATATATATATATATATATATATATATATATATTCATGTTGAACAATACTCATGTTCAAACACCAAACTTATGCCTTGAAACTAATATGTCCATTTTCTTTACAAAAGTAAAATAGTTTTGGGGTAAATTGTTAGTATTTAATATAGTTATTTAGTATTTAATAGTTAGTATTTAGTATTTACTCACTTCAATTTTCATTATGAATAGCTTTTTTTTTGTCTGAAATAAAGCACTTATTTGGTGAATTAAGTATGAATACCTGGTTTCAAATGAAACTTTGAAACGTGAATATGTGTGTGCATGTGTGTGCGTGTGCCAGACCCCCCTATCTCTCTGATCTTGAATTGTTGTTCCTGAGACAAGGTGATTCCGTGGGATTTGAGACTCATGGATGAAGCCAGCTGGTATAAAACAAAGTAAAATTAAAGTTAATTAGAAAGGAATGTTGCTCTCATGCTTCAGAATATTCTGAAGAGGTACAACAGTGCAGATACTGGGCAAGAATAGAGTCAAAGGATTTTAAATGCATTTCTAGCTTTTGATCACAAGAAATATGTTGAAAAATTTGAAAGTCTAATCCACGAAATTTGAGAAACTATGAGTATTAATTTTATATTTTCTTACCTTTTATTTCTAAGCGTGCCAGATTTTATTCACAGGAACATATTTTATTTAATGAGAAATATAAAATTTAACCATGAAGAAAATACTTAAAATATTTCCAATTGTTGGATCACTTGGCTATTACAATTTGAATAAGTGACTGTCTCAACTACAGAGCATTAATTTGTTTGCATTGTGCCCAATAAAAGAGAATCTAGAAGTTGGTATATCTTGTAAATGCATGTCAAATCAATACTAGGAACCACAGCTACAGAAGCAGTTTCTTATCTAGAATGGTAGGAACAAAGGACAGGTATAATATTCTGCCTTATGTCTCTTGGAGCACTTTGCTCTCTTTGTGTTTTGGAAATGCCTGATGACTTAAGGTAAAAGAGCCACTGGGAGCATAAGGCATAAATCTTTGGGATGTTTGATCTTCATGATTGATCCTACTCCATGAACACATAGATGGTGCTGCCTATTGAAGAAATGAAGGAAGAGTCATAGGAAAAATGTGTGTACCCGAATCAAGAGGATATTGAACTCCTTGACTTTCTGCTTGGTCTCAGATAACAAATTTCTTTTGATTTCCTGACACTTATTTATAATTCAGAGATGCTCTGCCTCTTATATGTTTAAAAAGAAATACGCCCTCTCCACAATTGCACAGTGAACTATGGAAATTATCTTATATTAACTTTTTAATTTTTAAAAAAAATATATATTATCAATTTTATTCTGTCTCTTTTTCTGAAGAGTTCAAAAGCATTATACCCAACAATCTTGTCTCTTTGCATGTATGATTAAAAACTAGGCTTGTCAATATTATTGCATTGGCTGATTTAAGGAATTTCAGCTCTGAAGAGGGTGATCTGTTACATAACTTGATCGATGAATTCTATTTAAAAAGTTTGTTCACGTACTTGCATAAACCAATGCTTGATGGGCAGAATAATAAATTAAAATACAGTTCTTTTTTTTCAAAGGACTTTTCAGCTTAGGAGTCTATACTAGCTTCTTTTGCATGATAGTCCAGCAGTTCAACTCTGTGGTCTCTTCCCTGATAACCACAGTACTGTTTACTCACATAAATAATCTCCATAATTCCAGGAACAAGAAATAGCGGCCACTTCTTTAGCATGAGATTTCCTTTGAAGGTCAAATGGAACTGGCCTTTGATTCAAGTGGGTCCACCAGATTCCTATGCAACCAATACAGTGGTAAAGTGCGTTTTGGCTTCTCCATTAGCTTGGAAAATTAGGACGTGACAATTACAGTGCTTGTTTGCTGAGGTCTGATAATCATGTCGTGACATTTTTATGCTTCATTCACTGTTATGATTTGGACAGCTTCATGCCAAACACTGGTTTACACAGATTAATATTGTGTCACAGTATTATGAAAACAAGGTAGGCTAACAGGATCATATGCAGGGTTTAGAAGCATGCAGCGGGATATTATGAGCATGACATCTGCAATCAAAACAAAGAGTATAACATAAGAATACCAAACCAAAGAAGTTGACAATGGCGGATGCCAGTTGATATAAGAATATTTAGACTTAGGGTTCAAAACCTTTGCCTATGGTGATGGTTAGCAAACAAACAAGATTTAAGGTACTTTTTAGAAAATTACACGATCTTGCTTAACTTTTGGTATTTTAACTTCTTTACTTTTTGGTGTACTCCCTCATTTATTCTGTTAGTGATTTGGCTGATAGACTTCTTTCAAGTGTGATTTATATTAGAGATGAAAATTCATGAGTCATCATTTTAGAATTAATTTTAGAACATACCATTCCAAGCCCACAAATACTATTATTTAGGAATTTAAATTGACATAAAGTGAACATTTTCTAGTTCTCAATGTATGTTTCAGAAAACAATTGTCTTTTTCTCAAAATGGGAAAATGCTTTTCTAGAAAGTGAAGCAAAGACAAAACCAGGCTGATACCATCCAGTCTGCATGCAGCTTCCAGTTCAGCAGCAAGTTTTAAAGAATGAATTTTAATGTGCACGGACCTATTAGCACGGGATCAGATTTCTAACCAATTGATTGGACATGCAAAAAGAGTCTGTGTCCTAGATTTAAAGTCATTACACAGTCTTCAACACAGCTGTGCAGCAAGCCTTTCAAACTTGATGGATTTGAACACATTGAATGGTGCTGAAGGTGATTGGCTGGCGAATTTCCTTCAATACAATTATCAATAATAACAAGTTTAGTGAAATCGCTACTGTGTTGTTCGGCAAGCAATTATGCATCCTGGTTTTCATAACTATCAGGTGTGCACAGGAGAGAAAATGCACATTATCTAAGTAGATCCATAGCACTGATAGTTCTTCAGTTTGAAGTAGATACACCCAGTTTTAGGCTTTCCTTACCTATCCAGGATGAAGATAATCCTGTCTATTGAATTTCCTTTATTTCCTTTCGACCAACCATTAATTTTAACTTTTGCTATCGCTCACAATTTATCGTAAGTATATTTCCAGAGAATAAATGATGAATTTTTGCCTTTATTTTTGATTGTTACCTATTCTTTATCTTTGGAACATATGGTCACACAAGCATGACTTACTTTTTAAAAATATTGTAAGTATGAGCTACTAAGTGTGTGTTATTGTTTCATGCAGTCAATGCAGCTGTCAGTCATGACAAGAGCTGCATTCTTCATTTTCTTCTCCTTCAGACTGAGAGCAGACAGACATGCTTATGAAACCAAACACTAGCAGGCAATAAATAACATTGAAAGCAAACTGCCAGGAAAGTGATTGTTTTCCTATACAATACAGGACTAGTGCCTATGGTTCTCAGGGAAACATGCATTATGGCAACCCAGTTTGGTGTATAGCTCTCTATTTGTTCCATGCAAGGAATAAATACAAATAACTATATGGTCACAAATTTCAAGTTGCTACTTCCCCTGCAAAGGTAATCAAGTAATCTATATAGACTCCTAGGAGCCTCAACAAAAGTTTGGAGTTGAAAACACAGAAGGTAGTAATATTTGTTGGAAGATAAAAGGTTCCCTGACTGAGCCAATGAGTCAAGCAAACAAAGGAGAAAACAGAAACAGTTGATTTGCAGTTCAATGTAATTGTGTTAAGGAAAAAGTCATTCTTGTCTTTTTGAGTAGGAGGAGACTACTTTGAAATACAATATATATATATACTCTCTCTATATATATATGTATACACACACACACAATATATATATAAATACAATATATATATATTGTGTGTGTGTGTATACATATATAGAGAGAGTGAAAGAGAGAGAGTAGGAGGAGACTCTTGAGCAATATATGTATACATATGTATATACATATATATACATATATTGTATAATATATATATATTTATGTATATATACATAAATATAATTTTTTGCTTCATGTTAATGGCTAAAACAAGCAGTGGGGAAAACCTGGTCCTTCCATTCAAGAGAAATAAGATATGCAACCAAAGTTGATTTATTGAAGTCCTGCTAAAAATCTAAGTCAAACACAGCTAGCATGCTAACAGAATATTGACAAGAAGGTAAGAGCTTTAGGGAAATGTGCCTATAAAATAAAGATGCTTTGATAATTGTAAAGATTTGTAGATTTTTATTACATTTCATTAATAATCTGTAAAACAGCCACTCTTTTTTGAGAAGCCCACATACCTCACGGAAATTTTTTTCTCTCTTTCTTTCCTTGAATTTCTTTGCTTAAAAACCAAAAATAAAGCATCTTAATAAACTAAATATTTCAAAAAAGAAATTACCTAAAATACTAGGATTTTTTAGTATTTTTGAGTCAGGATTTTTTATGTGCCCCTAACTGGGCTGGAACTCACTATGTAGATTAGGCTGGTTTCAAATTTAGAGAGATCTGCCTACTTCTGCCTCCCAAAAGCTGGGAATAAAGGCAGTCACCATCAGATGCAACCCCGGCTCTATAGACTGGATTTAAACTTTGTTAAAATGGGGTTAAAGTGAAGCATTTTAATGCAGTCAAGAAGAAAACATTGTGGTACACTTCCATAAGCATGTACTATTGGGGACTGCTTCAAGGTGCGTAGAGTCCTCTTCTCTGAGGAATTGACAATTTGCAAAACAAACAAACAAAAAAACAAAAGCAAAAACAGAGGTTACCAATGTTCTTGTCACATAAGGTGCTGCTGTTGAAAGATTGAGGATTTCTTGTGAGACCACTGGAGAGAGCTGATCAGACCTGCCTGTGAGACAGGAAGGAAGGGACACTTGGAAGTTGGAAAAGTTCCAAGTTCATTAGGTAGGGAAAAGAGAAAAGAACACAGAAGACGACAGAAAATAATATCTCTTTGTGTTTAATTGTCCAGTAATCCTGTCTGCCCGAAATGAAATCAAGGACGTGTATAACGTACTATGCCCTATTTTTAAACTTGTTTCTTCTTTTGTCCATCACTTTTAGGACTCTTTTAATATTATTCCAGTGGAATGGTAAGGGGAAACTGACTGGCTTGATGTATTCTTAGATAAGCTTTCTGGCATTGTTGAATTTCCAGAAATTATTATCCTTCCTGAAAGAATAAAGATTGAACAGAAGCTATTAACTTAAACTATCTTTAGCCATATACATTAACCACTCCCCGCAACACCCAGAATAGGATACAGCAGGCAACATAATCTACTGAGTCTTTTAAAATCTGGACCTCCTATTAATTGCTTTCTTGTTCACCTCAGAAAGAGAATACTTTCAGCATATTTGTTATTTAATGACATATTTACTTGGGTGCAATATACTGCTGTTCATTTTTTTGTACAAAGACTTACTTGATCTTCACAACAACTGAACGATAAATCCCCCTTTCCCTGTTTTATGTCTGAGAAAAAAAGACACATAGAAGATAATAACTTGTCTAATTTATTCATCTAAATTTGGAGTTGGCTTTGGAACTGAGAGATATTGATGTAGGGGCTGTACTTTTAACCATATTCGATACTGGCCTGCTCCTTGTCAAGTGGACATTGTATAAACATTTAATATGTTTACATTGTGCAAGATGATTGTGTGGAGCTTTTAATGACTTCCAGCTTTTTAGAGAATTTACTGCACTTTCGGATGATTATTTCATTTCTATCTTAAACACATCCCTATTAGGGTAGACCAGATGGAGAGCATATATCATTGATGAAAATACTAAGACTCGGGAGGTTCAAATTGATCAGTGTTTCACAGTTGAGAGCGATTTAGAGTTGAGTCTCTGTATGGTATTTTGCAGTTCTGTTCAGAAAAGAAGAGCAGATACTGCATGAGCATCATTACAGCACGTGAAGGGAGGCTTCATTCTATCCAAGACTCATTCAACATCTCCTGAAGATTCAGTAAAAATGCTCAACAACCAGACCAGGCTTAAAAATAATGGTTAATATCATTCCCTCAAAGGCTGAAAGAGACAGAGCTGATCATGTAGAAGTTAGCGGCTTCATATTACTAATCATTTTGACATTAGTTTCCCAATTTTTGTAAAAATAATTGCATTGGTGTTTTGATGGTGACTTCCTTAAATCCCTGCTTTGCTTTTGACAGAATGGATATCTTCACAACATTAATATTTCCAACCCATGACCATGGGACACGTTTCTACCTTCTGCTACCTTGCTCCAATTCTTTATTTTTCAGTGTCTTAAAGATTTCATTTATAAGTCTTTTCACTCCATTTGTTAGATTTATTCTAATATATATTTGAGGGCTATTGTGAATTGGATTTTTTTCCCTGGATTTTCCTCCCCTCTCTCTATGTAAACTGCACCCATATGTACTTTGGTTTTGGTAACATAGAAAGTTGACTGCCCCAATCACTAGAAAAGTTAACCAATTGCAGCAAAGTGGTTCAGCTGATAAAGTGCTTGCTTTGTAAACGTGAGAACCAGAATTTGATTCTTAACTCATGGGGATGGCTGCTTATAATCCTGGCTCTGGGAAGGCACAGACAGAAGCATGAGAACCTGAGTTTGACCTTCAACCAGCCTAATCCAGTTAGAGAACTCCATGTCTCTTTAAGAGGCATTGCCTCAGAACACAGCAGTGGCTGCTTCTGAGCAAAAGATTTGAGGTTTTCCTCTGGCCTCTGTACACATGTGCAAACACATGAAACTGTGCATACACATCTGCATTCATGTATTTTCACATACTCACACAGGAAAAAGTTTAAATAAGACCAGAAGTTTGTATATAGTAGAATTTTAACACTCTTATATCATCACTGCTAATTACATCGTGATAGGAGTAACATGAGTCGCTACGGTGCTTCTGTTTTAATGATGAATGTACACACAGCTGATGATAAGTGTTGATGAGAGGCTCTCGGCTGTTAGCATCAAATACTCATTTCCTATTTCTGTACAGCTTCCTGTCTTCTTCCAATAATTTGGCTTTTAGCAGAATATTAGAGAGGTAATATATGAAAGTAGAGGAAAGTTTGTCTCATCCCAATGCTTGGATTCATGCAGTGGTAGGAAAATAGTTGAAACCAGTTTGGTTTTTTTGTTTTTGTTTTTGTTTTTGTTTTCTTTTTGTGATGGGAGATTAGAATAGGATTTTGTGGTTGAAATTTAAATGTTCTTTACATGTGAATTCTAGGCTCCCAGTTGATTAAACTATTTTGTGAAGCTCTAGAATTTTTGGAAATGGGGCTTATTTGTTGAGACTGAATCACTAAGATGGAGAACTTGAAGGTCTAGCTTTTACTGACTTTCCTCCTGTCTGTCTGCCTTCTGTCTACCATGATGTGAACAGCATCCTCTAAGGACAGTACAGCAGCAATATGATACTCTCCCTCACTTGGAGGTCTGGAAGTTATGGAGTAAAACTCCCTGGACTGACATCCTTGAAATCATGAAGCTACATATATCCTTCCCCCATTAAATTATTTATGTCAAATATACCTTGTCACAATGACAAAAAGGGAAATAATTCATAGAATATATAAGATGTTGCCTCTAGGATTATAATCAACTAATTGTCTCATTATTATCATTGATGGCAATATGTGCTCATGATTTCATAATTTGTTTTATTATTGTATAAACACAGTCAGGAATGCAAACCGATGCAGCTTAATCATATGTCAAGTTTATTGTTATGAGCCACAGCACACTTCTGACTCCTCTTCCTCCTCCTCCTCCTCCTCCTCCTCCTCTTCTTCCTCTTCCTCCTCCTCTTCCTCCTCTTCTTCCTCTTCCTCCTCCTCTTCCTCCTCTTCTTCCTCTTCCTCCTCCTCTTCCTCCTCTTCTTCCTCCTCCTCCTCTTCCTCCTCCTCCAATTCCTCCTCCTCCTCCTCCTGTTCCTCCATCTTTTTCTCATTTTTCTATGAAAATTGAGAAATTTCCCCATTCCCCTGTACTAGTAGTTTGGTAAGCATACACAAACATGTGCCTAACATATCGATGGTAATATTTGGCCCTGCTACAAAAAATAAAAAATATGACTTCACGATCAGTCTCTGGAAAGTAAGACCTTTAGCTTCTTCAGTCTCATTTTTTTTCACCTGAGGTATTTATTTTTATTGGATATTTTCTTTATTTACATTTCAACTGTCATACTCTTTCCCAGTTTCCTCTCCAGTAACCCCCTATCCCATCCTCCCTCCTCAAGCTTCCATGAGGTTGCTCATCCACTCCCACCTCTCTACCCTGGCATTCCCCTGAACTAGAGAATTGAGCCTTCCCAGGACCAAGGGCCTCTCCTCCCATTGATGTCCAACAAGGCCATCCTCTGCTACATATGTAGCTGGAGCCATGGATCTCTCCATGTGTAGTCTTTGGTTGGTGGTTTAGTTCCTGGGAGCTCTGGAGTGTCTGATGGGTTGATATTGTTGATATTGTTGATATTGTTAATCCCCTCTAATCTCAGAACCACTGATCATTGCATGAGAAAATTATTGAGGGAAAATGCACAATGGATTCACTGTGTTTATGGTAAGAAGAGACTTCAACAGTAAGTAAAGACTTGAAAAGATGGAACTAGGCTTCCTGTAACCTTCCATATTTGGCCTAACTTCAACCATACTCCAAACCTTAGCCTGCATCACTGCTTTTTTAACACAATAAAACTCATGGAATTCCTTCTTCCCAAAATATAATCTACATTTCTTCCTAGTAATTTCCATATTTTTTGACCAAGACTCTTCTTCAATGGTTATTTTAATGGTTATTTAACATTTTCAAACAATAAAACATATTCCATAAAATAATGAAGCAATTACGCGCACACACACACACACACACACACACATATATATATATATATATATATATATATATATATATATATAGTCAGTGAATGGAGAAATAAAGGTATCACTATTCAGTGAGAATGTCTTGCCAATTATAAACACATCAAACTTGATATGCATATATGGTCATTTTACTTCTACATGAATTTAAGCACGATTTTTCCAAAGTAAGACTTCATGAGAACATGCCAAGCATTGCTAAGAACATGGAGCTTTTTCTTGAGACCTATGATAGCTAACAACGGACCTGAGTTTGGAGAAGTATGGAATCATGCTATCAGAAATTAGCTGTGTATGTTTGGGTGTTGCCTGCGTCATCTGTTCTAACTTCTTCTCATTTACTTCCATTCAGCTAACAGAGTCTGAGAAAACAAATAACTAAGTTTAAAAAAAACCCACATAATTTAAAAGTCAATAATGCTCTGTGCGAATCCCTAAGTGCCTTAGTGCAGGATTTTATGGAGGAGATTTCTGCTTTCTCTGAAGCCTTTATCACAGACTTCTGACAATCTAAACTTTTTGGATAGGTGAGAAGTTATAGTATTTTTATAGTTTAGTACACATATAGAATAAAAATGCAGATACAAACAAAATTTAAATTAAGAGGTAGGCATAAACTAATCAAGACTATTTAAAATATAATTTAATATAATACTATTTCATATTTATTTTTCTATTACAGACTTGAGAGGTGAAGGCCCAGCAGATAAGAATAATGAACAAAGGTCTAAATCAGTTACTGTTTGCACTTCAAATGAGCTAGCTAATTGTTCATTTATTTGTGTAGCAGTTGTTGCCTTGATTATACACCATTAGTGACTATTAATAAATGAAGCTATGTTTTCATTTCCCTGAGCAATTTGGAGTCCCATAAATTGTCACGTTTTTATTTAAGAAATTCAGCCTTCTATATGCCTGATCAAGAAACACATCCAAGGCCTGTGGTGTGACTGTGAATGTAACATGAGAGCCGAAGAACACAAACAACAAAAGGATAATTTATGAACTTTCTTATCTTCGCTGAGGGTGATATTTGTCTTGAGGTGTGTATTACTAGCAGACTCATAAACTACAAAACTGTTAGGATACATTTTGTTTGTTACTGAGAATAGTAATGAAACACCAGGTGATACTTCTGATGTCTTTATTCTCTAGTATTTTATACAGTCACATTGTCCTCTCCTCCAGTAAATAAAGAGGGAAGGTTAAAGAGTTAAGAGTGAGTATTCTTCAGGCATGTGACCCTTGAGAGGACACCCATGCTTGTAAATAATGCTAAGTGCACCAATGGGTTTAAGTAAGGAAGAGACAGACAGACAAACAGACAGACAGACAGACAGACAGACACACACACACACACACACACACACACACACACACACACACTCACACAGAGAGAGGAGAGAAGAAACAGAGACAGAGAGACAGAAACAGAGAGGCAGAAACAGAGACAGAAAGGGAGACAATGACAGAGACAGAGAGAGATTAAGAGAGACAGACATAGACACATAGAGAAAGAGACAGACAGACAGACAGACAGACAGGGAAACACAAAGAAAGAGACAGTACAGGACTAGAGGGAGAGCATAAATGAGAGAGAACAATAGTGGGACAGATAAAGAAACAATTGGAAGGAGAAAGAGTGGCAGGTAGAGTTGATCAAAACATGTTATATGCATGTATAAAAATTTTAAACAATGAAAATACTCCATAAAATAATGAATTAATTGTTTAGGCAAGATTATACTGGAATCTTTAGTCCTCTACTCATTGGCCATGAGATCTAGAACTTGGCCATTCTTAGTCTAATTTTTATCCTTTCAGAAAGGAAGCTAATTTTTTATGTATCTTGGGAAATAAATGAGGACATTATAGATAAAGGGGTTGGAGAATGGGGACCATTCAGTCATACAACTTCTTTTTTTTTTCTATTAAAACATAATATATAGTTTTAAAAAATATACTAATGTGGATGACAGGAAATACAATATTAAATTGCTTTATAATATTCACTTTCCTTGATGAATAATGTTTTAAAATATATTGAATTTATGGTAAATAACCTCTAGTACTTAGAGGCTATAGATTCAGAGTAGCATTTTGCTAGATGTTGCCTAGATGAATGCTAACAGGATGTCTATTCTTAATAAGTCTCAAGTGGCAGAGCAGTTTTTTGTAGCATAGGTTTATATCCATTCATAAAAATGAATGTGTGAAGGGAAATGTCACTCTAATGTAGGTCAGAAGGCCTAGAATCTGGTCGTGAGCTGTGACACTCACTCTGCAAAGGAGCAGTTTGCTTCTTCTCTCTGGCTTTCATGTATATTATGCAGAAGCAGAAATAAATGATTTCTGGGTCATTCCCCAGCTGTGACAAGACAAAGCTCTCGAGCTGTGCTCCATAGAACAAAATTTTGTTGAAGTATTTCTTTTCTTTTAAAAAGTTACATTTTAAACAAGCTTGAGTATACTGAATATAATCTTCTCCTTAGGAAATTCATGAATTAAAGATTCCAGACTCTTCCCCATTATATACACTCTTATTCGTATTAGCTTCCTTTACAATTGGCATTCATTAGTTAAGGGCAACATCTGCTAACCTTATGAAGCCATGGAACACTTCAATCGAGTGTGGAGGGTGTAAGAAAGGATTCATAGATCTTTCCAGTTTAGAGAATGTGCAGTAGGTGGTCTAATGCTTTCAAAAGTACCCAATTTTACAGTTTTTTCAAAAATTTTCCAAACCTAAACTACTTTCTGAAAATAATAATACCATGAGGCCAAGTAGGTAAAAAAAATCACTCAGATGGAATTGACTGTATCTTTATAAAGTAGATTGGGTGAGGTGTTCAGCATCTCTTTTCTTCAGAGACCAAAGAACTCTGAACCAATTTAGAAGCAGTGGGTACTACTTAAAGACAGCAAAACTTGCTTTATCACTGGAACTTGGATAGCAATGGAGCTTTGGGGTCTAATTCAGCTCTCTCTTTCTCTGTTCTCTCTGTGTCTGTGTCTGTGTCTGTGTCTGTGTCTGTCTGTCTGTCTGTCTGTCTGTCTGTCTCTCTCTCTCTCTCTCTCTCTCTCTCTCTCTCTCTCTCTCTCTGTGTGTGTGTGTGTGTGTGTGTGTGTGTGTGTGTGTGTGTGTGTGCAGGGGACAAAGCTGTCAGTTTTTACCATCTATGTTGTTTAAGAGAGGATTTGTATTAGGATTATATAGAAAAATAGAACTAACAGAATGCATATATACTGCAAAAGTTATTTATTAAATTGGCAGTCAACAGTGCTATCAGCCAATTCATTAGGCTAACAACCCAACAGATACTCAAATCTACCAGGCTGGAAGTTTTAGAAGTCCCAGTTTGTGGCCTAGAGGCTTCTAGAAGAGACAACAGTGTTCACTCAACATTAGAATAGAGAAGGAGGAGTTAAGTTTGGATGTTAGTGGAAGGTGGCAGCTACAAAACCAGCAACTGGCCAAAAGCATTCATTTGCAAGGCACAAAATGTCAGAATAAGATAATAGCTGCTGATCAGGGCACCGATTGTATCTGAGCTGTTGCCAGAAGGTAGTATCCATTCTGAATGATGGTCTACCAATTCCAGTTTAATTCATACCTGACACCATGGCATGAATCCCAAAAGAACATATCTTAGTTGATCCCAGACTCCATCAAATTGACAAAATTAGCACCTGCCTCAGTTCCTTTTATATTACCATGACAAAATACTATGGCCAAGGTAACTTGTAAAAGAAGAGTTTTAATTTTGGACTCAAAGTTGCAAAGGGTTAGCGTCCATGATCATCATGGCAGGGGCCATGGTAGGAAGCAGACTGGCATAGTGATGGAGAAAGTAGCTGAGAACTCACATCCTTATTTACAAGTAAGAGGCAGAGAGGGCAAACTTGGGAATATCATGGGATTTTGAAACCTTTCCCATAGACATCCCTACTCCAATCAGGCCACATCTTCTAATCTTTTCCAAACAGTTCTACCAACTGGGAACCAAGCATTCAAATACATGAGCCTATGAGGGAATTCTCAGTCAAATGACCACACCATTATGAGTTCTCTCATTGTTCCAATTGCTTATGTCAGGCTAGCTGGATTACAAGAACTCACTCCTTTACACCCCTCAGCTCACCTTACAGAACACTAAGATTAGATGTCTAGCTTTACATGGGTTCTGAAGATTCAAACTCAAATCCTTGTGATTATGTGGCTAGCACTTTGCCAAATGAGCCTTCTCTGTAGCCCATAATTCACCTTTAATTCACAGTTGCCCTTGAGTTTTCTATAATCTTGAGTGAGTTACTTAACTTCTCATAGTATATAACTCCCAATTTATAAAACAGAGATCCATTTAAACACTCCACATAAATCATTGTATTACGTAAAATAAATGGATATGACAACATCTTGAAAAGCTGTAAAGTTCTGTGCAGATAGAGTTATTAACAGTTTGTTCAACGGTTATTTCAAAAATTACTGTCTTTTATGTCACCTTAAGTCCTAAGTCTAGAAAATAATAGTTGTCTTGGAATTTTAGGCCTGGATGCTCTTTGAACACCCCCCCCCCAACAACTTGCTTTACTTTACAGAAATCTGCCAAAGCAGAGGAAACTGGACAGTTTTCCTGAGGGCAAGGTGCTAGGAAAAGCAACAAGTGTAGAGCTGCTCTTCTGATCCCTGTCACAAAGTTATCATTTACCACAGCCCCTTTGTTATTTCCATAACTATTCCAGTACTTGCACAGTAAATATTTGGAGTCATTGAAAGAGACATGCATGGGACTGGAGTGTTGACACAGTGATACAAAGCACTGGTTGCTCCTCCAGAGGACCAGGGTTCAATTTCCATAACCAATATGGCAACTCACAACTATTTATAACTCCATTTCATGGAGATCTGACTCGCTCCCATAGGCATACACGCAGGCAAAACAGTAACATATTTAAAATAAAAATAAAAAGCTATTTTTCAGAAAAAAGGGAAAGAGAGACATACAGATCCTTTCCTGCGGTGTGATATTTTTGTGTTGCAGGGATCAAACTCATCATCTCCCGTGTAACAGATAAACACTCAACCAGTGAGCTATGCACCAATCTGTGTTTTGTTTTTAAACTTTAATTTCTTCATTTTGCCATTAATCAGTCACATTTTCTTATGTATTTATCCATATATATGTATATATAATGATAATATATATACATATGTATATGTGACATAGGTTTTTCATATTTTCTACTCATTCTCTCTTTTTTTTTTTTTTGTGGTAAGATATGATTGCATACCCGGCACAGCTTTATATACTGAAAATTATCTAAGCCAGTGATACATCTAGGATGCTATAGGCTCTGAAAATACATTCTAGCTAGATTATTTATCAGATACATATATCATGTTACTTTAATCTAGTTAGTTCTTCAGAATATGAAGATGCATGGCTTGTAGCTAGTGGATAATTTCCTTATAAATAAGTCTCCTCAAACTTTCATTTCTTAACTGTAATTTGAGGAATACATTGGTCGTATTACAAGCTTATTTCTTAGTGATATTCAAAGTTGGTAATATTGCAATGATTATAAATTGCAACTTGGCTGAGCTGATCATAGAATATTTACTTAATAGCAAAAGTTGTGTCTATTAAAGTATGATAAAAATATCATTATTCTGAAATGGAAGAGAGAGATCCTAGATTTGTTGAAAGATCGTTGCTTAATTTGGAAATTTATACTGAGAAGGCTCTTCTAAGGTTTTAACAGTTATTTCAAAGTATTCTTGAATGCAAATACATTAATTTCCCCATTAAAAATGTTAATTAAGTAACAATACATGTATCCTTAAGTGTAGATGTGAGTATTGTTCAATCAAATTTCAGGAAATACACGTTACCAAATAGTTCTTTAGAGACAGAGGAAACTTCCCCATTACAATAACTTACTTTCCTGTGCTTTAATGGCTTTGAAGTCATGGAAGTGTCATAATGATATAAAGAAATGCTCTACTAAACATTGCTCACTCTATCTTTGGTTTCTTTTTCAGTAATAACCTAGCTATGCCCCCTGTGCAATGCAGTTCATATCTCTACAATTTTCATTTGCAATGCACAAGAAGTTGTAGTAGCATGCACTTGAAGATATCCTATAGACTGAAGGCATTTATTATTCACAGTCGTCAAATACCTAATTCTGCCAATTTCAGGTCATCATGGGAAGACTGTAAGTAACCTCAACAGAATGTGAAGAAAACCATTTATTTCTTCAAAATATCACAGCCAATTTATCTTATGCAAAAAAAAGTAATTCTTGTGCAGCAAAGAATGTCATTTTGCTGAATTTTCACACACTGAAAAAAAGTGATCATTGATATTCATGTTCTTTTCTGAAGATAATTACATTAGATCAGTCCTGGAACATAACATCTGTGTTAGATTAGGACGTACAGAAACAGACTAAAAGGAATTTTCTTTTTAAAATAAAAAAATTCCTTAAATGTTTCATTATTACAGTTTTACGTGTATAGGTGTTATGCCTGCATGTGTATAGAGGTACCAAGTATATACAGTGTTCATTTGCTCCAGAAAAAGGTAACAGATCCCATGGAACTAGAGTTACAGAATCTTTTTGTGAAACTACCCTGTTTCTCTGTCCTAATGTGACCATAAAAGATCCTATGTACATCATTAAGAGCTGTTCATCAAGGCACTGAGACCCTGCTATTATATTTTAACACATTTATCACCACAGTTGGATAGTCAATTTTAATTAGGGCATCATTTGACTGTTTGGTGATTTATTTTATTTATTATTTGTTTCATTTTATAAGGCCTAGAATTGAGAATTAACATGGCCATTAAAAGAGTCTTTGCATGCTGTTAAAAAATCCCTCACCCTGTCATTCTTCCCATGACAAGAACTCAACAAGCTTGGCTGCTAAAGACTTCTCTGTGATCTTATCTACTGATAGATCTCTGATTTTTTTCAAATTAAGGAGCCCATGTAGAATTTCTGGAAAGTTCCACAAAATTTAGTGGGGCATGTCCCTTTTACATCTATCTATCAAACCATATGATCTCTCCTGAGCTATAGTCCCCCTTATTTTTTCCCCTCTGGACCATCTACCTCTTCATTGTAACATGAAAGAAATTATAAACCTTAAAATGAATGCATAATAAGGTCAACTTGAACATTCTCTATGAGATTTTTAAATGTCCGGGCATTCTGATTTCCTGAAAATCAGGATCCATCATTGTGGGGACACAGAGGGAATTAGTTCTGATAACTGACTTCATACTAAAAAGTTGGGTTATGATAGGGAATTTATTTGAGCAGTTGGCATGAAGACTATTGATTATACAGTTTTCATTTGATAATGGATTTGGTAGTGGGGTGAGCACTATATACATTGATCACTACCTTTGTTGAATTTCTATCTATCATGTATTAAGGAATTATGTTCTTTCTGTCCACAAATCAACATATGATTGAGATTTGTGATCTTGTTTAAACATCTCTGTGCTCACTTCTGGCAACTAAAGCCTTAGGCTCAAATAAAAATAATTCTTCATGGATGGTTTGAGGAGTGTCCTTGGAAACCCAATTTGGGAGAGGTAGGGACACAGAACTAGGCAGAAGGTGGAGTTTGAGTAGCAATTCTATAAAAACAGAATTCAATCAGTGCTACAAGGTGGTGCGCAGCTTGGACAATCTCCTTTCCATACCTAGCTTGTGTATCCTCATAGTTACCCTCAGATAATAATCAGAGGCTTGGGTGTAGCACTTCTTTTTAGTTAATTACAACTTCTAGCATAGGATCCAGCCAGTAACTAAGGCTCCAGGCATGTGGGAAAGTGAGTGCTTGGTGCTCAATGGTTATCTGACAAGTGAAGTGCACCAGTGCTTACGCTATGTTGTTCTTTGTGTTGGTTTACATACTTTTTATCTTTCTGTCCAATCTTTTAAAATTTCCTTATAGCAGCCTATTATCAGCCAAGCCAGAAAACTACTGAAAATGCACAAACTTCAAAATAAAACGTTCCATTTTGCCTATGCCCAACACGCACATGCATGTGTTTGTGACCCATTACTGCTGTCCAGCCATGTCTCTAATCCTCTGACATTATACAAGTAGTAGAAACTGGGAATTATACAGTGTGGTTGCACACTGTAGGAATTCAGCTACTCCAGAGCTCCATGAAGGACTTCAGCATCCTACTCTGCTGCAAAATATTGACTCTAAAATACCTCCGGCCTGATATGGAGTCACAGAAAAGGCACTTGAAGCTCTGTTTCTTTCTTAACAATAAAACTGAAATTATACACCCAGGGTTTATTTGATTGTGAGAGGGGAGGAAGTACATTCAAAGGTGTGGGAGTAGACAAAATATTTACAGATTAAAAAATATCTTGAGAATTGAAGAGGAAACATTGGAAAAGCTATATATTCTCCCTATTCTTTAATGTTGAATGGATAAAACTCAAACTACTGTAAGAAGTATTTGTTTGGAGAACTCCTGCTTCATAGTCTATGATTTTAGAAAAATTAAATTAAATTTGCTACTAAAATGTGGCTCTCTACCAGTTTCCTTTTCTTCTATAGAGCAAAATATGCAGAGAACATCAAATAACCAGATTTTGAAGATATAAGTCTTGAAATAAAGAACAAGTTTTTCCTCAATTTTCCCTATTTCTGCACACAATGTATTAATGTAACATATATTATATGTAACATATGTTACATGTGTGCATGTGTGTGTTGATTATGTATCCTAATTCCTGTGTGTGAATGTGGGCATACATTTGCCATGGTACCTATGTTAGGTTAGAGGATAGTTTCAGGTATTGGTCTTATTCTACCTTGTTGGTCTTCATTGTTTTTCTACATATACAAGATGAGATGGCCATGTACTAGACACTTGTCTGTCTCCACCACCCATCCTCCTATAGAACACAGGAATCACAGATGTTCCAGCTACTCCCTTTTGCTTTTATGTTGGTTTTGGGAATCCTAATTTAAGTTCATCTCTTTGCATGGCAAATATTTTTATCCATTAACCTATCTCTCCAGATTCACATTAAGACTTTTTATACTTTATGCTTATCATTCTGAGTCAACATCAAAGTTAAAACCACCTAGTTGTGTGTTATACATTTTATACATTAAATGGTTTTTTGGTTTAATTGTGTTCCATTCATCTGAGACTTGCACACTAACTCCTCTCTCCACTATACAATACAGCATGGCTGATATTCACATCTCTTCTTAAATCTCGCATCCCATTTTATTTTTAGATCCATTGTCTCTTATTCTGTTCTTTTAGTCATATTGCTGAATCTGGTCCAGGGTATCTGTGACAGTAGATTTTAGTCTTGCAAAACAGCATTGATTGTGCTGGGCACACAACTTGACTTAATTAAGCAGCTGTGAGTAAAAGCATATGTTCATCTTTCTCTAGTAGCGGGGCAGGAGTTGGACATAGTGTTGTACATAGAATAGAAAGAGCAGGTATGCAGGTAGATATAGCTCTGAAATAATGCTTGCATTTTGTGTAGAATTTTACTTCCAAAACATAAGAGTATTTGGCTGAAATTATATAAACATATACTATCAGTGGATTTACACATGAGTTAGATATGTCTGGAGGGAAAACATTAGAACGCAAACCAGCAAGCCATGCTGAGTTCTTGTGCTGCTTGAAGCCAGCTGAGAAAGAGACCAACTGGATTCTTTCAGAACAAAAGAGAAGAATGGTATTTACCTATGACATTTCGCTTTGCCTAGCCTAAGTGACCAGGTTTAGTCAAATTCTGATAGAGGGAGGGGCACTTTGGTTTTCCACTAAAAGCTTTATAAGCAAGGTCTGCTGCTGATGGCAATTTGCTCATCTGAAGCTGTAAGTTTTAAAGCCCATATTTCCAGACTGTGGGTCACAACCTCACATGGGTTGCATAATTGAGTGCAGTTGTCATGAAATGAATAAAGGTGTCATTAGCTCCACCCACCAAACATCACTAGCCTGTGGAGTTTCTGGTAATGCTTTCTTATGTTACTTCATAAGACTTCACCTTAGCTTTCCCTCTGAACACACATGTACACTTTACAACACTTACTCTTTATGCTGTGCATATCAGGATATCTTACAACCCAATAAACACTGCTTGAAAAACAGGGGCTTGGGTTGGAGAGATGGCTCAACAGTTTAGAGCACTGACTGCTCTTCCAGAGGTCCTGACTTCAGTTCCCAGCAACCACACAGTGGCTCACAACAATCTGTAATAGGATCTGATGCCTTCTTCTGGTGAGTCTGAAGACAGCTACAGTGTACTCACATACATAAAATAAACAAATAAATCTTAAAATAAGAAAGAAAAACAGTGGCATAAATTTGATACTGTTGTATGCTGTGTCACTCAGTGTTCTTATTGAGCACATAAAGTGACTCTATGGACAAATACAGAAAAGACATTTAATATATTAAAATCACCATTCTTCAATATATTAATATCAGATTAGTATTATTTTGGGTTGTATTATGCTATCATGTTTGATTTTTAACAAATAACCATTTGAGTTACTGACTTTAGTTTCACACACTGATAAAATAAATTCAGTAAATTTTGGTCTGGAGTTGAGATAGAATTTCCAACAATTTCTCAAATGACATTAAACATAATTCTGGTATTTTAATCATATTCCTATGATGGAAGGGTCTTAGGATCAATGATTATAAAATCAAATATCAATGAACTCTGGGAACACTAAAGAGATTCTAAACCCTGCAATATGAGATGTGCAGCCAAGATTAGATCATGTATGTGAAAAAGCTTAAGCACACACAACTTATTACTAAGCAAATTTATCTTTAACAAATGGTAAAATTATACGCATACTGAATAATCATTTCAAAAGGAAGTTCTTTTTAATAAAAGTAGTCATTGAGAATTTAAACATAAATGCATGGTTTTTCTATTTTCTCTCTCTAATTCTCCTCCTAGTTCCTCCACTTGTAGCCTCCTTCATGCCTTCTTATTTTCTTAAACGTACTAGTATTTGGAATTACATATATGAATATACAGCATTTACCTCATTTTCATTCATCCTTCTTCTCAATTTGCCCTGTATCTTCATTCACAACTCAAATTCACAGCATCTTCTATAGTTATTATTTCAATATACACTGATGCATACAAACACACACACAAACACAGCCTGTGCAGTTGAGTTAGTGTTATTCATATGCATATGGGTTTAAGAGTACTTGGTAAACAATCTAGGATGGCTCCTGTCCCTGGAGAACTGGTCTTCCTTCCTCACCAGCCATTAACTACCTCTATCACTTCATCAAGTGTTGTGGCCTTGAGAAGTTTCCCCATCTCTTTTGACATACTTCTTGGTCCAGGAAACACAATTCTTCAAAATGTATTATCAATACATATTTTCACTTACATACACAGTCTATATGCCTACATGTCTTGGGTTACATTAAACTTTCTTAGGTGAAGAGGTATATCATTGGAAAAGATTCTAACAATTCCTTCCTCAGAGAGTGGGTAGTAACAATAGTGGAGAGTCATTACCTAAAATGTCAAAATACTACTGGAGTAACACAGTCAATAATAATGCGCATTGCCATCACTGTTACCAGGAATTATTCTGGGGGCCCCAGGCAAGGCAGCTAGACAAGAGAAAATACTTAAGACAACACTGAAGGAACAAAAGTTTAACTGACAACACAATATCATTGCTTACTTGTCTACACAGAAAAATAGTACAACACCCCCCCCCCCCCCCCCCCCCAAAAAAAAGGTTCAGTAAGTCTTATAGAAAGCAAATAAATGCATAAAGGTCACTCACATTCCTAAACTAGCAGTAACAGCCTGGATACCCTGAGTTGACCTCAGGTGATCTTTCTGACTTAGACTTCTAAGGATTGGGAATGTAGGTGATGCCTATACGCTGTGGCTAGAAATTTTAGTTATATTCAAGATAGTTTATAATAAGAAAAAAATAAGCCATTTAAGTTCAAAATATTAACTTAAGGAATATAAACTAAGGGGGATAATTTTAAAAAATATTTTCTGGAAAACTGAAAGAAAGGATGAGTACATGATAAAATATCCATCCACTAACAAAGTGAGTAATATACATGTCCTACACTAATCTTGAACATTTTCTAGTTAATATTGATAAGCTTGTGATCAACATTTCACTACTTATTTCTAAAATATGTCAAAAAACAAAGGCTCATTTCTTTTACATATATTTCCTTAACATATGTGTGTATATACATGAGGTCAAAGGACAACTTGTGGAAGTCAGTTACTTCTTTCCAACTGCTGAATTTCAGGGATAAAATTGAGGTTGTTGACTTTGCCATCTTGCTTGCTGGGAGATACATTACTGACTTCACAAACCAGTCAGATCATCCAGTATTTGTCTTTTGTGTCATGTTCATAATATCAGAGCATAAAACAATTGTCAGAGATTGGAAATTAAGAAAATGAGAAAATGTTTGTCAAAGGGTAAAGAGTTTCATTTAGGCATGAAAATTAGTTTTGGAGATGTGGTCATTGTATTTAATAGCAATTTGTATTAATAGAAAAATGTATTAATATCATTTTGTCTATCTGAAACCCTTTACAAGGATAGATCTTAAATATACAAACACACACAGACACACTTGCACACATTCAAGTGCAGACATAAACACAGACACAGAGAGAGACAGAGAGAAAGAGAGACATAGATATAGAGAGAGACACAGAGAGAAAACAAACATGTAATGTGTGGTGTACCTGCAAATTTAATTAACCTGACTGTGGTTATAATCTCACAATATATACTGATATTGACACATCATAGGTTAATTAACCTGATTGTGATTGTAATCTCACAATGTAGACTGATATTGACACATCATATATGTTTTAATTCATATATCTGTATATATGCACATATGCATATATGTAAGGCATATCTCAATAAATCTAAAGAGAAAATAGAGATATGACCCCATGGATACTTAAAGAATTTTGAAAATAAGATGACAGTCTAGAGATTGGCAGAAAAGATGTTGAAACAAAACATAAATGTTTCAAGCCATCTCCATGACTTTCAGGACAGTTCAATCCTGCCCAATCAATTATGTCACCCTGAGACTGGAATAACAACTTATTAATTAAGAGTACTTGCTGTTCTTGTCAAGGACTGGGATTCTGGTCTAAGCACCCACACTGTGTTTCTCAAAACCACCTGCAACTCCAGTCCTAGGGGGTTCTGATGCTCTCTTTTGAGCTTCTTAGGCACTTCATGAATACAGTACATACATAAACATGCAAACAAAACACTAACTACATTGTTAAGAATAAATAACATACACGAAGTTAAAATTAACAGTAAATCCCTGAGAAGATTTTCGAAATATTGCATAATCACAGAATATCTACCACCATATATAAACATCTCTTCCAACTTAAGAACAAAAAGTTAAATAATAATTACAGTTGACAAAATAGTAAATGTTATAACTAGTGAATGTGAGAGAAAAGAATTGGGAGAATTTAATAAGCAAGAAAAGAAATGAAAAGTCAAGTGGAACAAAAACAAGACTAAAAGTATCAAAATATTATACTATTATAATTAGGTATTATTCTAGTACAATAGATTATCTCCTAATGATTTAAAAGTCTAGAAATATCAAGTATTGACAAGAAGTTAAGGAAACAAGTATATTATAGATAATACATATTTACACATACATATTACTTTTGCTGGGAGGAGAGGTTGTTGGAATTAGGTAATCTGACAAGATGTGAAAGTCTATGTGTTCTATATCCAATAAGACAGGAAAAATACATCTAAACTAAGCTACTTAGGTAGAGAAACACTCTCAAATGTAGGCAAGTGAACATTGCAGATCTTGTTTCATTTGACATTGCTCATTTTGGCAGAAAATTCTGACTGACCTAATGTCTATCAGAGAGGAAAAGGACAGATCAGTTGTGGCATATAATCCTTGCTGTTCTTCAAATCATTGAACTGGAGCACTGTGTATACAAATAAGACAGAAAGAAAGCAAATGTATCCATGGCTGAAGACTGATGCATTGGTAGGATGGGGCTGTCTTATTTTGTTCTTGTTGTTGTTTTAGTTTTTCGAGACAGGGTTTCTCTGTGTAGTCCTGGCTGTCCTGGAACTCACTGTAGACCAGGTTAGCCTTGAACTCAGAAATCTGCCTGCCTCTGCCTCCCAAGTGCTGGGATTAAAGGCGTGTGCCACCACTGCCCGGCTAGGCTGGGGCTGTCTTAACAAAGTGCCACAGACTGGGTAGTTTAAACAACAGCAATGTGCTTTCTCTCAGATCTAAATTCTAGACTTTCAAGGTCAACGAGTAAATCATTCCCTTCCCTATGAAGGCCCTCTCCTGGGCTTGCAGACAGCCGTAATTCCTAGACATCATGTCTCAAGATTTTTTCTGTGACCACGAGCTATGCTCTTGTTGTGAGTTTGTAGAAACAGAACAGATTTTTCAGGAAAGTATTCAGATCAGATAGGCTCTCATCAGCATCTGTTTCTTTAATCGACTTCTGAAAGATCCTGTCTCCAAATATAGCCACATTTTGACTTATGGGATTTGGAATCTTCACTATAGGAGTTGGTAATGGTGGATAAGCATGTGATGTAAGCATGTGGGGGAAGAGTTGGGAGGAGATATGAGATAAAATGGATGATCAGAATACTTTATGTAATTCTTTTTTCAATGAAAATTCGTTAAAAACACTGAGATGGATTAAGTATCAGGACTTAGGGCTTCAGGGAATGGAGGGACACTTGTGATCTCTATCTGTACATCTTTATATAGCTAAAACAAGATTTCCATATAGAAATCTTCTCTCCTGAGGAGAATGGGGAGATCCAGGTTATATTCTTCAGTTGTCTCCTATAAAGAAGTGTATTACCAAAAACAGGGGACAGGAGAACAGTCTGGGTAAGAGGTAACTATCACCTTTTGTTATAAATAAATTACTTTCTGAGCATTGTCCAATGTTCAAAAATACCAATACTCAAAAAGACTTAAGTTTTAATGTGATGGAGTGTGGGTGAAATTTAAATGCTGCTACTGATGCTTTTGTGTTTTGATTAGATAAGGGAGAATTTCAGAAAGTTAGATAATACTTTGGATTGAGGAAGATAAGAAACACTGCCTTGAGGTTTGAAAGAGAGTAGGAAACCACAGGCTGGAGGTAGCTAAAAAATAGAGAACGTCACAGTTTGTCACTTGTTGCTCCCTCAATACACCTATGCCTCGGGAAAGAGATGTTGTGGTCTCCAGTGTGGATCTCAAAGCCGGTATCATCATGGGAAACAAAATCTAGGCTGACCCAGATCCCTGACAAATGGTACCCTTTGGCTCAATGTCACCAACCATACACTTCAAGGTCATTTTTTGCCATGAGTAGTCTCTGGGGAACTCTACAGGCCAGTGCGGTTAATTACACTAACAGCTGAGGAAATTATATCTGCCCAACACAGCCTAGGAAGATGAATACCTCTCTTCCTTAGTCGCAGGGGGACGTTAATGGTATTTTTATTAACTTGTGACCGGTTGACTGCTATTAGAATATAGATTGTATGCATAAACCAGGTCAGGGACTCCAGATATGATTATGGAGCAATTACTGCTGCAGCCACCAGGCTTCTGATCATTGCTGGCACAGAGAAATTGTAAGACTTCAGGCTGCTGTTTGGAATTCTGCAAGAAGAAATACTCAGGATCAAAGTTTATGTTGTCTCTTTGTGTCTCCTTGAGATTGCAATTTGTGATTTCTATGATTAGACTTGCAGACAAAGGCTCCCAAAGAGAAAACTACAAAGGATAGATGATGATTAGGGTAATCTTAGATTGTGGCTGATCAAGGTTGAAAACGTTCCTTATTGAAATGGTTCTGATTAAAAATACACGCAGCTTGCTAGAATTCTATTGAGGCAGGTATTTCTCTTATAACCAATGGCCGGATTATATTTTGACCTGTTACCTCAGCAATATGGAAATTCCCACTTGCAATTATGTACATTGTGAGATGAAATATAACGCTGAGCACTTTAGTCCTGCTTTTTAGAGACACATATTATTGGTAATGCCACTGACGTTGCCAAAATGTTTTTGGAAGTCGATATCTGAAGATGCTGATTTATATTCTGCAAAGTGCATTCCTTATTCTGCCAGTGCATTATTTATACTGACAACCCTCTCCCCTTTAGTTGAAGTAAAGTTTATGTAGCCCCTTTTAAACTCTCATCTTTGCATGTCTGGTTAGATCAGAATGGACAAATGGCACCTACCATTAAAACAGTAAGTCACAGGATGAACTGACTTGACTCAAGACATAAAGTACTATACATGAAGTCTTGCATCCTAATTTAGAAGACACTAGTGACTGAAATAGAAAAATAGGGGGCTGGAAAGATTGCTCAGCAGTTAAAAGCACATGCATTCATGCAGGGGATCAGAGTTTGGATCCCAACACTTGACATATCAGATTACTTACAACTGCTTCCATCCGTCTTCTGGTTTCCACGGGCATGCGTGCTCACATGCATGCACACATGTACACATGCGCACGCGCACACACACACACACACACACACACACATACACACACACATACACACACACATACACACACATACACACACACATACACACACACACATACACACACACACACACACACTCACACACACTCACACATACACACAAAGCATACACTTGACACAGGCATATAAATTGAATAAAATACTACCATTAGTACAACCACTGTCACTATTACTACTACCACTACTACTAATAATGTTAAATAAAACTGGACTTTCTAGTTTTCTGAGCTGTGATAACTAAGGTTCTTCATGTTAAATTAAAAATAGATTCTTCTCTCACACAATACATCATGACCTCTCTCATACAATGCATCCTGATTACAGTTCTTTTTCCTTCACTCCTTCTAGCCCCTCCAATACTCCCATCCCCCAACATCCACTACTCTTCTGTTTCCCTTCAGAAAGGAGCAGGCCACCAAGAGACAGCAACCAAATAAGACAAAACAGAATTTAATAAGGCAAGGCAAAAAGAAAACAAAACAACCCCACATATCAAGGATGGACAACCCAATAGGAGAAAAAGAGTCCCAAGAACAGGCAAAAGAGTTAGAGATAACACATGCTTCCACTGTCAGGAGTTCCACAAACACTGTATGGTAACAGCCGTAACATATATGCAGAGGACGTGATGGAGATCCACACAGGGCTTGATGCTTCAGTCTCTTGTGAAGCCAAGCTCTCTTTTTTTGTTTGTTTGTTTTTGTTTTTTTTTTTCAAGACAGGGTTTTTTTCTGTGTAGTCCTAGCTGTCCTGGAACTTACTCTGTAGACCAGGCTGGCCTCGAACTCAGAAATCTGCCTGCCTCTGCCTCCCAAGTGCTGGGATTAAAGGTGTGTGCCACCACTGCCAAGTTCTTTTTAAGTGAGCCAGGAGTGGAATTCTTTCAGGCATTCAAAACAGACTAAGATAGTAACTGATCAGAAAGATAAATCTATTTATTTGAAATAGTTTTTTTTTTATGACATGAAGCAAAATTTTACTCTGAATATTCTGAGATAATTTTTAAGTACTTAAATTAAAATATTTGTCTTATTTTCAGGTAAATGTAGTTGTTTTCATTTATAACATGAAACTGCACTCAGAAAAGACTGAATGGTAATTTAATCTGGAAAATGTAGTTTTGGGTGCTTGAAAAAATTCATGATAATCGTAAGCTTTGAAGGAGACTAATGTTTCACAATTCTAATCTTGTTTCTAACCTATTAACAAAGTGAAATTGAGTGCATCATGTAACTTTTATTGGCCTCGGCAGAAAGCATCCTTTTTCTAACAAAATTAAATGAATAAAACAGAATGCATCTGACACAGTGCTAGAGGTATGAGAAGCCCACAGCACAGTCCACACTCCCTCCCACATGGTGCTTTTCCCCCTCCAGGTTAGTGGATCTGGAAGCATTGAGTGCATAGGGTTCTATTTGTAACTGAATAAGAGATTAGCAGGCAGTCAAGGGAACTTTTTATAAGTTCTAGATGGTGTCAGAAAAGCACTGTTTTCAAATTGCAAACAAAACTTGAATAACTCAAATTCTCTGCTTAACACCTGCAATTACTTCTGCTATATTCCTCTTCCAAAAGGCCCAGAGCAAATGGCGTTTGAATTTCAGTCTTAATATGAAGAGAAAGAGGAAAGATGCTTGAGATTTAAAACGACTAACATTGGGATAAAGAAACCTTGAATGCCTTGCTCCTAAAAAGCTCTGAAAGAAAGAAAAACAAAACAAACAATGAGCAAAACAACAAAACCACTACCACCAACAAAAAAACCATTACACCCATAGGAGGACATAAATAGTGACTGTCATCTCATAATTATTTTACAGTCCCTATTAATGTCATTAAATAGGACACAATATCACTTATACCCCCAGTTTTCTCTCTTGTGCTATTTTTTTTATTTACCACCTTGTCTACAGCTCAGTATCAAGCTTCTTGAAACAAAATAAAAAATAATACCCTTAGTGTTGGAAAGGAGAAGATGGGAAAGTCCAGAACATCTTGGGCAAGTTTTTTACATCAAACTCAGGCCAGGGGTGCAGTGATAAAAGGAGAATAATAGTGGCCAAAATTAAATTAAGCAAAGGGCTCTTTTTCTCCTCTACATTACTGATCAGATCTTTTAGCATGGGGGCAGTGAAGGAGAGAGAGAGAGAGAAAGAGAGAGGGGTTTATAAATTAGCAAAATATCAAGTAAGCCTAACATTTATCTACCTGACTATATTTTTGAACTGACTGGTTTTGCATATAAAATTATTCCCATTAGTGTGGACAAGTGAAATCAATGACCACTATGTTGAATAGAAAATATTATGAGCTTGCTAGAACTATGCATATTGAGGGAACCTTCGGATTCAGCACAAATTCTCTTCTCATTCCAGGAAAAAAAATAGTTCCATAGCACTTTAATCCTATCCTGGGTGTCCAACCTGTTATATTAATAGATTTTGCATTTAAATAGTGAAAGCAGAGTCAGTCTAGGGATGACAAGTTATCAGTAAACTCAGGAAGAGGAATCTTCTCTTCACAGTGGCTATGTCACTTGCTCTTGGAATGAAATGAGAATACTGTCACCTTCTCCAGGACATGTTGTTGAGAAAATGAGCTGCAGAAAAAGCAGGCTGCTTAATTCCTTCTTGTAACCATAAATCTTTTTATCTTTTATTTTTTAACTTGTTGAAAATTTCGATAATACTATACATTTAAAGTCACATACTAAGACACCTTCCTCCAGCCCTGTCATTCCCATCTTGGTTTCATTTTTGGTTGCTATGAATAAATACACCGGCAAAGCAACATAGAGGAGAAACTATATTTAAGCTCAAGGCTTCAGGTTCCAGTTGATTATTATACCACGAGATACCACGAGTGCTGCAGCAGGAGGAATGTGAGGACACTGGTTACGTCACATATATTATCAAAAGCAGAGTACAGTAAATACATGCATGCTGTCATGCAGGTCATTTTCTTTCACCTACTTGTACAGTTGAGTCCACAGCTTGGAAATCCAACCATTCATGGTGATTAGACCTTCATAGTTCAATTAATCAAGATCATTTCCAACAGCCATATCCACAGACTAGCCTAATATAGACAATTCTCAATGGAGACCCTCTTCCCAAGTGATTCTCTCTTGTGTTGAGTTGACAACTAACACTTATTATAGTACCAAATCTAGAGCACAGGATAATCAGATCATTAATTCATTAGAATTTACTTGAAATGGCCACTCATAAACTCCAAGAAATAGATAATTGCTAATGGGACCCAAAATGTTCATTTACCTGTTGAATTGTATTAAATTTTAAATTTCACTCCTTATCATTCACTAAGGTATTGATCATTGTCTTGTGAAGGTCTTTATACTTGACTTGTAAAACAATGCCAGACTGTACTTGCTGGGCTAGAGAATGGTGTCATCCACCATCATAGAAGGCATATGGAGGTTGTTTTAATAATGAACATACACACTTTACCAGTCACTATCTAGATTGTATTGAGAATAAACATGTCAGAACACAGCAGCACAAGATTTACCAAAGCAAATATGATGATGTTTGCCAGCAGTAAATCCATTTCTTCATCTCTGGTTGTCTGTCTATCTATCTATCTATCTATCTATCTATCTATCTATCTATCTATCTATCCATCTATGTATTTATTTATTTTGGAGAGCCCCCAGAGAAGAAAAAGATACAGAAACACATAAAGGCGAAAATAGCCAGGAAAGCTGCTGCAGTGGACCTTGTACTTGCTGTGCTACAAATGACTTGCATGAGCAGTAGGGAGGGGAGAGTGCCAGCAGAGCTTCTTCTACAGGGCTGGCTGCATGACTCATCCTCCAGAGGCATTTATACAGCTTGGGAGACTGAAGTGTCAGATGTTTGATTTCACTGCACAATCTTCAGCAAAACATACATTCTTTAAATGACTAAACATCACCGTAGCTTCTGTTTCACTTCCCATTTTCAACGTCACCGCTTTTCCTAGCCATTCTCATTTCCTGGCTCCTTTTAAAAGCTCAGAATCATTTTACTGTGGCATAGCACACATGTAATAAATCGTTTACAAGTCATGAGTCTGCATGCTGTCAACAAAAGAAGCACATCTGTGTAGTCACCACTTAGGGCAAGGAACAAATAGTTGACCTTCAGGGCAGGTGCTCACTCTTCCATTGCCCACCCATTTTCAATACTGACTTCTGACATAATGGATTGGTTTGACACGATTTCTTGCTTTACCTGAATGGAAGTTATTCATTCAGTTGTTGTGTGTGACTTCTCTTGCTCAGTTGTTGATGAAATTCATCTTGCTTGTGGTATCTAAATGTAGTTCATTTTAGGTGATATTCCACTGGAAAATCTACACAACTTATTTATGTTTCTCTATTCTTGAGGTTCTGTCAGATGTCATACATTCTTATACATGTGCTAGTGTTTTATGTATCCATCTAGCTTAGAAACGCCTAGAAGAAGACTTTTGAGTCACATGGTGTGGTACATTTAAGTTTATTATATAGATTTTTTCACAATTACTTTAGCATTTACATTCTCACAGCCAAGGCACAAAAATTGCCTGTATGAGGTCAAGTAATTGTTTGCTGCTCTAAGTGATGACTCCACAGATGTTTTCTTTTTGTGAACATCTGTTGCCAGTGTGTCAATTCATGGCTTGTATACATTTTATTACAAGTGTGCTATACTGCAACAAAATGTCTGGAGTTTTCAAAGAAACTAGGAAATCAGAATGACTAAGAAAAAAAGGGTGACATTAAAAAATAGGACAAACGGAAGCTAAAATGAGATTTAGCTGTTTTTTTAAAAAGTATATTTTGTTTAAGATTATGTAGTTTCTCACTGCCTTTGGATTTTATGGCTGTGAAGAGACACCAAGACCACAGCAACTCTTATGAAGGAAAGCATTTAATTGAGGCTGGCTTAGAGCTCAGAGACTTAGTCCATTGTTGTCAGAGTGGAACACATGGTGACCTGTAGGCAAATCTGATGACCAACAAATGAAAAGATGTTTTACCACGCACAGGCTTTTAAGTCTATTGTTTTTGTAAGTAGCACTATCATTTTATGTGGTATAATCCCATGTAAATCATATATATCTGAAAACCATATATATATATATATATATATATATATATATATATATATATATATATTGCCCTGTACTGTCTAAGTAAACTTAAATAATTGTTTCCCTATAAACTTTTTTGAACATCCATAATTTAGTGTTATCTCTCCTTCTATATCACTCTGTGTCACCTTTTGCTTTTCATTTTTTCTTCATAGGACCTGTGTTCTATCTATATCCAGAGCTCTTTCAGTGTGGATGATTTGACCATCTCTATAGCTCTCTTTATTCTGCATAAACATCCACACAGTCTATAGCCATTGATCTTACATTATAATACTTTCTTTCGCAGTTTCCATTCAGAAATCTACATTTCCAGCTTCTCATTACTTGCTGTCTTTTCTTTTTCATTTATTCACATGGCTCTATATAATGTCATAAAATATGTATATCTTCCTACCATGCATTCCCTTTACTTCTTTTCACTCATTCACCTGATTCTATATCATCTGATCAAATATGTGTATTTTTCTAACGTATAATTTCTCTTGTGTTTCTTTTGTCCTCAAAACGTATAATGCTCTCAGTTACTTTCATATGACAGCTTCAGAATGTTTATTAACTAACTCCAAACTTCTAATCTTATTTTTTCTCCCCCTTCATCCTTTCTCTCTCCACTTTCTTCTTCTGCCTTCTTCCTCTCCCTCCATTTTCACAACAAGATCTCATACTTTAGCTCAAGGTTCCTTTAATTGTCAACAGTTCTTCTGTCTCTGTTTCCTAATTGCTGGGATTGTAAACATGAGCCAACACACATCAACCTTATTTTGAAAGATGCTGGTCTGAGGTAGTCTCACACTACAGTACAGGCAAGCCTGGAACTTGCTTTGGAGTTCCAATGGGTCTCAAACTTGCAAGAGTCTTTTCGTTCTGCCCACCTACTTTTAAAATCATAAAATGAGCCACTACATATGAATCAACTTTGTATTATGTACACTTTAGTCAATTGTCACTAATCTTTCACATGTGTGTCAATCAAGTTCATACCATAGCCAAGTGTTTGAGCATATCTTACCCTAGAATAGCATCTTTTCTTTCCCCTATGCTTGCATCATGTCTTATCACAAATACTATTTCAGAAACTAGCTAACCTTGCTTTCTCTCACTGGGTCCTTTGATACTTTACTCTGTTGCAAATGAAACTAATTGCCACTGTTTTCTTTGAATTAGTTTTAGATCCTAGATGGAGGGTATGATCATTCCTGAAGAACAGACTCAGCTTAGCAAAGTCTTAGTGAATGAATGCCCAACAAACATTTTTTAAAATTGAAATAAACATGTATGGTATGTATATGTTTACTTGAAACTCTTTTGATGGTTCAAATTCAAAATCACTCACTAAAGACTAACAGATTTTCTGGGCGAAATTACGTACTTTTTGACTATGAGAGGTATATCAGATTGACCAAATATTAAAACCTGTTTGAGTGACAGGATTCACAATGTCCCAGATTGGTGATACAAGTTATACTTGAAAAATCTAAGTGTTTAATCAAAATTGATTTTTTGGAAAGAAAAATAAGATTTGGATTAAGCTGACAATCTGTGCATAGCCAAAATAATGTTATTATACATTAGATTATCTTCAAAATTTTCTTTGTACAAATAACCCTCCACAATGTTAAGATTTGCTCATGTCTACCATAGACTAGAGTCTCTTCCTTTCCATACCTACTTCCTGTTTTATCTCAAATAGTATTTGTTTCAAAAATCCATTAAGCTTTTTTTTTCTCGGTGTTAATAGGGTCATGTATAAAGTCTATGAGAGCCCTGAAGCATTATCCACTGGGGTCTTCATGGCATTTTTGAACACAGGTTTGTATGGAAGAAGGTGTGTATCAGAATACACACCAATAGATTCATTATGATTCCTGAAAGTTCTAAGAGTTTGGAATAGCCACTCATACTTAAGTTTTGTGTTTTCCTATGTAAGGTGAGATTATATCAAAATTTCAAAGCCCATGTAAAAGTTAAATTATATATTATATTCAAAATTAGAAACTAACATGACTGGATCTCAGCTTAAGTCATTTTATGCAGTCATCCCTAAGTCAAACTGAATTAACACTTATCTGTATTATGCTTATTGTGCTGTATTTTCATATTGAAATTTTATCATGGATTATAATATTTGATAATAGTGGTTGTTGCTCTCTGTAAGGTCTGTAAGTCTAGTCTTTGGTATACTATTATATACACAGACTCAGATCATAACCACTTTATTTAGTAAACATAAGTGCATCTATTAGAATGGCAATTTTTTTTATTTTCATACATCTACATCATCTACATACATACATATATATATAAGTATACATACACACATACATACATACTGACAAGAACTGCATATACATACATATACATAAGTATATTTATGTATGTATATATGCATAAAGAATATGAAGTAAAATAGTTGAAGTCTATTTTTCACCCAAAGCAGGTTTGATATATTCCGATAATTTGCACCTTTTGAAAAGCAAGTCTTCTTGAAAGCTTTGACCATATTTTTATGACACAGCATGCTGGCTAGTTTTGTGTCAACTTGACACAAATTAGAGTCATCTGAAGAGAAGGTACCTCAATTGAGATAATGCCTCTGTAAGATCAGGATTTAGGAAAACTTGTAGGGCATTTATTTAATTGGTTATTGACTGGGGAGGGCACAGCCCATTGTAGCTAGTGTCAGCCCTAGCCTGATGTCCTTGGATGCTATTGCAATGCAGCATAAGCACAGCATCATAAGCAAGCCAAGAGGCAGCAGTCTTCCATGCCCTCTGCGTAAACTCTAACCTCCAGGCCCTGCATGGTTCGAGTTCCTGTCTAGGATTCTCTCTGTGGATTAAACATTTGTGGTTAAAGATCTATCTATAAGCCCAATAAGTCCTTTCTTCTTCAAGTTACTCTTGGTCATGGTGTTTCATTATAGCAGTAGGAATGTACTAAGTTCAAACAGTTAATTTTGTATTTCCAGAGTACATAAGGCAGGTGTCTCTTATGCAGAATATCATCAATCAAGCTTAAATTTTCTGTTGAAACAGTTTCATTTTATTTATTTTTGTTTTATATGCATGAATATTTTGCTTGCTCATGTACACACACATCTTATATTGAGAGTACACAAGTAAGTCAGAAGAGGGCATCAGCTCCCCTGAAACTGAAGTTACAGATGGTTTAAGCTGCCATATGGATGCTGGGAACAAAACCCAGCTCCTTTGTAGGAGTAGCAGGTGCTTTTATGCGTGGATCCATCTGTCTATTGCAGAAGGCTTTATTTTTTCAGAAGCGTTAAGTGCCTTTTTGAATTAAATGTCACAAATTAGGCAGTGAATTGTATTTCTTTCATTTGACTTGAAGTTTTACACACCACCAATAAAACTGCTTTTCTTCCATAATCATAAAAACTCATTAAAAATAGGTTTTACAAGTGAGCAAGAAAAGCAAAAGGTCCCCAGGTCATTTCCAGTTCTATTTTCAGTTACATAGGCATTGCCATTAATTGTGTCTTCAAAAGGGTGTTATTGATATAGGAGAGGCTTCAGGAGAGCCATGGATATAAGCATGTTATATGACAGTTCAATTGATTGTTACTGGATCTCTACTCAGGATTAGTAATCCATGCTGTGGAGTTCTTGTCCTAGACTTCTCAAATGATAGTACAATGTGTATCCCAAGGTACACATTGCAAAGGCAAAGTTACTTGTGGTGAGTATACACCAATATCAACAACAATTCCTCCCCACCTTGTCAGAGCATTTTATTTCTCTAATGTTACATGTGATATTATTTGCATTTAAATCTCTATTTTCACAAATTTCCCTATGTGACATGAAAAGAATATCTTTAACTAAATATGTATGTGCCATATACCCCAATTGCATATCCCCAATGTATATGCAATGATAACTCAGCATCTAAACACTTCTATTGTTTGAATTTAGTTTCTTCCAAAAGTAAATCATTTGGGGCTAGGGTGACAGCTCACTGGCAAAGTGCTTGTAGTACACGCAAAAGGACCCAAGTTCAGATATCATACATCCATGTAAGAGTCAGCAACAGAAGTGCATGCCTTCAATATCACTGTTCCGTAGTAGCGAATGGCAGATACATGTGATTTATGGACTAGCCAGTCTAGCCAATTGATGTGCTCCAGGTCCAGTGAGAGAGTTTGGCTCAAAAAATAAGAAGGGAAATAATAGAGGAAGATACTTGATATAATCTCTGTTCTCCACAAAGGCATATACAGACCTATGCCTACATCCACATATGCATATACACATCTATGCCCCACACACATATATATGTGTACCCTAAATGTGAAATTTCCATTATGTTATTTGAAATGATTCCACGTTAGAAATGCCACATAAACAAATGTTGGCCTTAGAATAATTCTACTTAATCACAAAGTTAAAAATTGATAATTCAAGTGAAAGTAACTCAGTTTGGTACATTTGCAGTTTTTATAGTCTCTTTACCATGAATTCACATGAGACTGTTTTTAGGATTATATTTATATTCCTAGTAAGGTAATAATAATGCTAAAAATCAAAGAAATGTCAAAATGTCACCTGGGAACTGGGATTAGAAAGGGAAGGCATCCCCTGGGCAATGATGGTCTATAAGAAAATGACATCATAGCTCCATTAACTCTAGAGTATGAAAACTGGGCAAAACAAAGTCAGTTGAAGTATTAGGATCAAAACCAAGTGAATTAAAAGAAGCAGGAAGCCATAAATTGATGGGAAGGTTGTAACCAACCTGACATATTTATTACCCTCAGAAAAAAAAATCTTACCTTTATCATATCTAAAACCAATATCTAAAATCAAAGAATTTGCATGATGATTTCAAATAATAGTGGTCCTGCTCCCTTAAGTGCTTCCCTTGGTGGTTCCAGTTAGATAAGAGTTAGGCTACTTCTTGTGAGAATCAGTTTTTAAAAGACAAAGTCGCAGGAAAAGGTGACTTGGGTCTTTGAGCAGTTAGCTCCATCTGTAAAAAAGCATGCAAAGGAAATTTTGCTCTTGCATCACACACCAGGATAAGCTAAAAGAAAAGTGACAGTCTATGGATTCCTTCTCTTTTTTTGTTTACCTGAACTTAATTATTTTACCTTTTTTTGATTAAGAGATCACATTGGCTGAGGCATCCAAAATGCAAAACGGTAATTAAGAGTGATTCAGGCAGCTCCAGCTGGCTCCGGAAGAGCTCCCAATAGGTAGGCTGACATTTCTAGCCTTTTAGAATCCCTCCTCGGATGCAGTTCAGAGCAGCCAACCTTGATTCTACCCATTTGATTAAACAACAGAGAAACTGCAAATAGTAAAAGTCACTTCTCCTGGGCCAGCTTAACCTGACAGAAAATTCAAGGAAGGAAAGTGATGGGAAGGGACGTTACAGATTAGTATTTAAAAAGCCACTTATCACTTCACAAGTTTACAGTGTGTATCTAATTAGTCAGTGGGCCTTCCAGAGGTAAATCGTGTCACTGTCTCCTTGTTAGATAGTTGTACATAGCTGTTACCAAAATACTCAAGAGAGCAGTTTAAATGCAGAAATTATTTATTTTGGCTCATGGTTTTGGAGCATAGAATTTTAAGTTGCTTGACCATACGAACTTGAGAAAAACCTGTGGTTGCAGACGCGCGCAGAACAGGGCTGAACTCAGCTCGTGGAAGATAACACTCAGAGAGTGGGGGCATTACAGATATAAACTTTAGAATTGGCTCTCTCTCTCTCTTTTATTTTTCTTTGTTAATTTTTTGAGACCTGTGTTGTTGTTGTTGTGGTGGTGGTGGTGGTGGTGGTGGTGGTGGTGGTGGTGGTGGTGGTGGTGGTGGTGGTGGTGGTGGTGGTGGT
>JANHMN010000011.1:25658491-25680184 GCA_030674055.1 Rhabdomys pumilio
GTGGTGGTGGTGGTGGTGGTGGTGGTGGTGGTGGTGGTGGTGGTGGTTGTTTTCCTGTGTAGTTTGGGCACTAGAACTCACATTGAAGTGCAGGCTGGTCTTGAACTCAGGAGATCCACGTGTTTCTGCCTCCTTCATGATGGAGTGAAAGGCATGTTCTACCAGTCTTACAAATATAACCTTTAAAAGCACATGACCTTCTCTGGCCAATGAGACGTTACCTCCCAACCATTCCAGAACCATCAAAAACAGCACCACCAACTGGTATCAAAGCATGGATTCATCAGATGAGTCTGTGAGGGACACTTTATATCTGAGTATCTGGAGAACTGTTAAACAATTTCTTTTTGCCCTAGACTTCTCAAATGATAGTTAAACAATAAAGTCACATTGTCCTTCCTTTCTTCAGTTTCCCATATAAATGAGTAGCTTTGGGAAAGGCAATTACTAAGATGCTTTGATTGCCTGTGTACCATTTCCTTCACCTGACAGAAAATTCAAGGAAGGAAAATAAAAGGAAGGGAGGTTACAGATTAGTGTTTAAGGAAAATTCCTCCTCATCCTGCCTTGCATAGTAGTGGCTGTTCCACATCACATGTAGCAGGCTGAGGACATTTTCAAGAACCATCAAAGCACTGTAAATTTCACAACATAAAGTATCCATATTCTCAGGCCCTTCCTACGACGTGGCTAATCAAATGCCCTCATTTTAAGTAACCAGTTTTCCTCCTTGTGACTCTATCTGTTCTTTATTCCTCTAAACTTAACTGCATCTGGAGTTTGGTCCTATTCTACCACTCCATCCCGCCTGCCCGAAAATCTTCTCAAAAGGTTAAAGTGGCATAGATCTATTGTAAAGTATGCATAAGAAAACACTAAATCGGGGCTGGAGAGAAGGCTCAGCAGTTAAGAGCAATGACTGCTCTCCCAGAGGTCCTCAGTTCAATTTCTAGCAACCACATGGTGGCTCACAACTACCTGTAATGGGATCTGATACCTTCTTCTGGTATGTCTGAAGACAGCGACAGTGTACTCACATATATAAAAATAAATAGATAATTTTTTTAAAAAAAAAGAAAAGAAAGAAAACACTAAATCCATACAGTTTCTCTTCCATTTTCTCTTTGAGTGAATATCTGCCTATGGTTTTGCTCAGTACTGAGCATTAGACAAAGAGTGCCAGAACAATACACCCATTCTGGAATAAATGCCCTTTCTAACTGTGCTAAGCAAAGGTTGGACCTTAGAAACACTACATTAGGTTTAATGATCTATTCATATTGGACCTGGCACTTTCCATGAATGATTTGGCTGTATTAGCATAAGATGTTTGAGGAAGTTATTGCTAATTATATTGCACATCTATGAAGGCGAAAGAAACTGGAGTTCTTGCCTTTATGTATAAGATCTTGCCATCTTGCCTGGTAATTATAGTTATACCATATAATTATGTAGAAGGCATAGTTTGGGTATATAGTTCTTTCTATTTTATGTCACATGGTGCATTCTTAGAGTACACATTTTCATTTGCAGCCAGCATCCACAGGAAACTTTCCAACTTTATTTTCTTATTCTTGCCTCCTATCCTTTTCATTGCTTTCAAAGTATGATTGACACCACCACTGATTTTGTTATCCTGGGTAAACCTAGAATCTTCTATATTCCTGGGGACAGCAGAGTTTCTTTTGATCCTTATTTATCTTGATGCTTTACTTAATATGGTGTAAACTGTCTGTACCATATTTTAATAATATCTCCTTTCACATTTCTTTCACTTACTTGTTCCCTTTCACTACCAAAGAGGGATAATGCTGCTGCATTCACCTCTACCTTTTTAATTTGTCTAAGAATCATCTATAATCTCTGTATACATTATACTTCCTGCTATCCATCTATCTAGGGAACATATCTATTCTTAATCTAAACCATAATTTTTGGTTTAGAAGTTTATAAATTCTCCACTTATCTTAATCTTTCCTCACAAACCATGGACACTAAGATACTTTATGATGATTTCTTTATAAAATCAAATTTTAAATCTCACTTCAAGAACTCCAGTGAGAGAATAGAGGTAGAGGAGAAATGATGTAATTATATTTTAATTTTTAAAATGTAAATAAATTTTTAAAACACAATGTGTAATGGATATCTCATTGATGTTCTTTTTCTTTTTTTTTTCTTTAATTGAAAAGATATTTTTTGGTTAGTACATTATATTCTGATTGTAGCCTCCCCTCCTGCAACTCTCCACAGTTGCTCCTCTCTTCCCCTCTTTTACGTATAGGGAGAAGATGGGGGGGGGCGCGACAGGTGGAAAGGCTAAGGGAGACAGTAGGGGATGAAATATAGTCAGAATACACTGCATGAAAAAAATATATTTTTAACAAAGTAAATATAAGAACTTTATTATATATAATATATATTAAGTATCATATTTTAAATTTTATTTGCAATTCTTAAATTAAATATAATTGAATCATTTTTCCTTGTACCTCTTTTTCCCCAACCCTTCCCATATCATCTTCACTCCTTTCCAATTTATTGCCCATTTTTATTATTATTTACATATTTTTGCACATATATTAATACACCCTGATAAATCTTGTTATTGTTTCTGAAAATATATGTATATATATATACACATATATATATACATATATATATATGTATATATTTTTTTTCAGAAATTATCACTTAGTATTAGTTGCCATTGTTTTTGTCTTGTTTAGGCAAACATATTCTTGAAGTTTCGTAAGTACAGCTTCCTACCATTTCCAGGAGACACAATTTTGCAGCAGATATTATTGTGTTTGTCTCTCATAATATTTTATTATCTTCATATGGTGTTCTCTGAGAATTAAGTATAGGGATGGTATTGTATAAGTACCTATGGAGGTTGAGAAATCTATGGTCAATTGTTCTCTGCATTTTGATCAGCTGTGGCTTTCTATACTGGTCTTTGTCTACTGAAAAAACAATCTTCTTGGATGAGGGGTGAGAACCACAGTTATCAAGATGTAACTGTAAGGATACAGAATGCAGTTAGGAATTATCTGTTTAAAAAACTTGAAGTAGTAGTTTCTCCTCTAAGACCTATGACCTTATTCCAGGTTATCTGACTATGGTTCCAATACCAGGAACGATTTACCCTCCTGTTAATGAGCTTTTAAGTCTTATTAGATAGCTTTGGTTCCTGCCAAGATTCAAGTACCAGTTTTTCACCTTTGGGATATCTTACTATGCTAGTCATTGTGGCTCATAAGAATCACAACTGGGTGATTGTTTGAAATGAGAATATCAAGATAGAGATTATACAAAGGGAAAGGACATAATGCCCAAAATTAGCCTATAAGCTCTACCTGTCCGAGGACCAGATAACTACCAGCAATGATGAGAGCTGTAGCTCTTCAAAAATAGCAAAGCCTTGTGGGAAGGTATGGTGGCCTATAGATTTGTTTCTATAACTCCTGCAAGACATGTCTAGGGGCCATTTAGCTGGGAAATACTAGAGAATGGTGCTGGCCAAAGTCCATCTCTTGGTCAGGATTTAATATTCAATATAAGTTGCTTCAAATTTGGCCCAAATGGTGAAATTGATTTTTTTTCAGTGAATCTCAGGATTAACACGGGGATGCTAAATGGGGAGAAAGAAAGGTTAATACAGAATGAAAGTGAGGCAGAAAACATGAACAACACTCAGGATGATCATATGCCATTTTAAAAAGATCATCCAAAGTCACTCACAGAAAAAAAATATAACACCGCCATTGATGCCATTTGAAGGGTAAGCTGGTCAACCTCAACAAGAATGTTTTAGAGATATTTATCAATGACATGAATGTACAAGTCTTTCAGCCATAAATTTCACCTCGATGCACCTGTTGAAATGTACATGAACAAGTACTAAGTCATGTATGAATAAGTATGTTTGCTCACATTCCTCATAATTAACATTGTAATTATACATATCCAGACCTAGGTCAACAAGAAGAAGCATTTGGTTTAAATGGAATGTTAACTCACAGTGCAGCAAAAGTGGAAGAGAGGAAAAGTCCCTAGCTAGATGCAGATCATAAGTAATGGTTTCCTTGATGAGTTCACCCTTGTACTTCCTGAGAGCCCACATATCTCTGGAAGGATACACAAGAATTGCTTATATTGGTTGATTTCAAAGACAAGATTATGTATCCAAGTACAAGGGAGTGAGAGGTTCACATCTCAGTATCTAGTAAGAACATATGAGAGGCTGACTCTTCTCAGTACCCACATCAGGGGGAACGACATTCTCTCTTCTTCTCAGCATCCAACCCGAGTGGTTAAGTAACTAAGTCCCCAGTATTGAACAAGAGGGAAACTTCTATTTGCATATCTACTTGGATCTGTTGAAATTTGAAACATAGTTTTATATCATCTCAGAAATAAGTGGTTTAAAATATAGTAAAGTAGCCAGACAGCAAAAACTTAAATCATAATAAGATTTAGAAATATATAAAAAGAAAAAGACAAGGAAAAGGGTGACGTACAAACTCTCTGCTGAAAGATCTAATTCTGTTAAAAGTATTTTTTTCTTTTGTTTTGAATGACTTATGTATTGAGTAAGATATTTTAATATGGCGTTTTTTTTGGGCCAACTATCTAAGTGGCGGCCATACGCTGGGACCTGAAGCCAAGTGCTCCACAGCTGAAAGCAGTCAGAGGCCACATGTGTGCCACAGCTAAAAACGGAGAGCCAGAAACACTGGCTATGCCACCCACAAGGCGCCAGCATTGGCAATGACTCTACCAATCTTCCACATTGTCTCCACAAGGCTTGTCTGAGACCAGACCATCCCGCCATTTATGCGGTACCCAGTAGGAAATAAGACTCTAATGCTTAATGATTAACCAAAGGCTTTATATGTTTGATAATGCTCAATAACAAGATGCTCACATAATTAGAGGTGTTTCCCAATTAACTAACGTAGATATAAGTTGTTAACCAAGACTGCTCTCAGTCCAAACGTGGTTCTTTATCCTCCTACACCTCTGACTCTCTCTGCTCCTCCTTCTCCTCTTCCTCTCCTTACTCCTCCCACCTTAGCTCCTCCCAACTTTCAGGGAAAATTTCCTGCTACACTCATGCCTTATTTTTTATAAAATATACGTGTGTGTGTGTGTGTGTGTACTTATTCCTCGAAAGAAATGTAGGGCTCTTTTAAATTAGGAATTGTTTTAAAGTTTTATACCAGGCATCCATGAAAATCCAATAAATAAATAAATAAAATTCTCAGTTTCAAAGGATTGATTATTTTATTTTTTAGCTCAATTGAGGTATAATTCACATATAAAATCATATATACTTAAAATATGCCATGTAATTGGACTGAGGTATATATTGCAGAGTGATTATCACAATTAACATGATTACCACATCCAACACATTCTCCCACTCACATTTACCGTTCGCTGTACTAGAATAGAAAGATTCACTCTCTTAGAAGTTTGAAATATACAGTGTAATGTTATGAATTGCAGCCGCCAGGCTACTTAGTAGTTACTCAGAACTCAGAACTGCTAGTTTGTACCAGCATGTTGACACCTCCACAGCCCCCTGTCATTATCATGTACTCTTTGTTTCTGTGTATTAGAAATTTGATTTTGAAATCACAGATGTAACATGAGAGTCATATTGTCTGTGTGACATGAAATGTCATCTAATGTTTTACAGATTGATACATCTTAGCTCAAGTAGAAGAATTTACTCATTCTTAGACTGAATAATTCTTCATTATTTTAGTCACACACATATGTGTTTATACACAACATTTGTTATACTATTTATCTGTTGCCCCAGAAAAAAAATGCACACATTGATACTGTATCTTGGCTTTCTTGAAGAGTGGTACAATGAATTAGTATACAGATTTCTGTGAGATAGCAATTTTATTTTTTTTTATACTCAGGGTTTGGGTGCTGTATAATATAAGAATACTTTAAAGTTTTTAAGAAGCCTCCATTCCCGACAGCAATGCAAACAGGTTCTCTATTCCCAACTTTATTGATATTATTTGTTATCTGTCATTGTGAATCTGATTTTTATAATGCATCATAACTAAGTCCAATGTCAAAATGTTAATAGTAATTCAGTAAAAGCAAACACATGAGAGATGCTAATTCTAAACTTTAATAAACTTCATTAACTCAAAGAGAAAATTGGAAGTGTTTGTTTTCTCCTTTTAAGGTTTATTTATTTTATTTCTATGAGTACACTGTAGCTGTCTTCAGACACACCAGAATAGGGTATCCAATCCCATTACAGATGGTTGTACTCCATCATGTGGTTGGTGAGAATTGAACTGAGGACCTCTGGAAAAGCAGTCAGTGCTCTTAACCACTGAGCCACCTCTCCAGCTCCAAAATGTTTGTTTTCTAATTGTAGATTTTTATCCTTCAATGAGTCATAAAGTTAATTTAGCAAGTCAAAACATTATACGAGGAAAGATAGTGAATGAAATGGAATATTGGCATTTTCAACATTTAGCAATAACTATTTCCATGAGGATTTGATGCATCTGAATATAATCAAGGCATTTTCTTTTGTAAGTCACAAAAACATTCTGACAGTCACTGAATCTGGAGTTGGAAAAATAGACTGCGTGTTTTCTGTGTAAGGCATTAAGGTATTAATACAATCAGAGTAGTAAAATAGTTACAGTTTGTAAATAATGATTTACATTTGCCAAGCACACAATATCTTAATTAGAATTGTGTTGTGAACATTTCATGCAAGATATAATTAAATTTTATAACACTATTGAAGGGCAACAGTGATTAATATTTACATCCATTTCACCTGAAAAACAGAAAAGTTAGATACCTCACCAGTGACTACAGTTCATCTTTAGAATAAAAGCTGGAACTGGAGTTCAGATGAGCTGATATATAATATATAATGGACAATTATGGTATACATTCTTTAGAATAAATGCATTCTGGATTTAAGCTTTCACTTTAATTTTTACTAGATGTCCAGAAATCTCATGACTTAGGCCCTGAAATTTTTATGTAGTTTTTTTTCTCAGTAGGAGTTCACAAAGTTCATTTTATATTTGAATCACTAGGTTCACACCCACCCCTCTCCCCACCAAGATGCCAGCTCTCCTCTGATTTAGAACAAATGCACAGTGTTGTCATCAGGAGTCACTACAATCTCAGTGTCCTCTTCTTGTAGCATTTAATTGTTCTGTCACCTCCCTTATTAAATAAAAGTGTGACAGGGATGTGCCTTACCATGCCAGATGCACATATCTACTCTGTAAACAAGGATATCACAGTGGCAACTTGGTCAAAAGGACAATATGTACAAAGTTATTGCCTGGAAAATGACATGAATCCAGAAAAATGAAAACTACTCTTTAAGAGAATATAATATATATTTAAAAATAACTACTTCAATATAATTGGAATACCTATTTTTGGTGATTTATGAGCTTAATTGATCTTCAGTGCTGTCTTCCTACTAATTTTTCCTTTTATTTTACATCTTTTAATTTTCACTTCCTAATCTATCAACTGTCCTCTAATTTCAATTTTTCATTCTTGGCTTTGATCTGGGACATGTCTAATTATTCTGTAGATTTCAATGATGTGACTTTTGAATTCTCAACAATGCAATGGTCATTTGGTAGAAGCTTCTTTTATTTTGAAGTTTGATTTTTTTCATTACCAAGGGTTTTACTCTCATTCTTCCAGTTATAATGGCTTATGTATACTATTTGTAAAAATAATAGATTTCGTCATAGTCCCACAAATTCACACAATGCCCTCTGATCATACCTCCCACTCCCTGTGTCTATTACTTCCCTCTTCCTCTACACTTGACTTTGCTCACAATCTTCCAACCATATGGCATTCATGGAGCATGGGCTAATCTCAGCCTTTCAATGCCCTTTCTTGTTGCTGGGCAGCTGCAGGGAATTGCAACTAAAGGTTAGTTCCTTAAAGGAAATTGATGCTGTATGGAACTTGATGTTACATTTTGTCATCCCAATGGTTAGATATGTCAAAGCCTTTCCACCACGTGGAGCACTAGGTCCTTAGTTCTAATTATATTCTCATCTCCCTAACACCTCTGAGAACATTCTATTTGCTATGTGGTTACATTCCATGCTTCCCTGGTCTCTCAGTACACTTGGAATCCTCGGGGAAGTGGCATACATCTAAAATATACCTTCAGTGGGACTGTATACAAATTTGTGAACCACTAAGCTTTTCCACAGATGCCCTGTGGTATTTTATCCCTAGAGAACAATATGTTTCATGTCATCTCAATTTTCCTTAGTAGCAATAGCACATTTCCTTTCTGAATGGAATTTTCTTCTATTGCTTGAATCTCTTGACTTTATTTGTTTATTTTGGATAGAGAGTCTTTCTTCTACTTTGCCATGACCCTACTCTGGAGTTCATTATGTAGATCAGGCTGGCTTGGACCAAACACACCCACCTTGCTCAGAATTCTGGGATTGACGGCCTGTATTACCACATCTTGCTTCCTTTAACATTTTATACTTTACTAAAAATTTTGCTTATGTTTCCTCCTGTAACCATGGTGTGAGTGTGTGTGTGTGTGTGTGTGTGTGTGTGTGCATGTGTGTGTGTGTGTATGTGTGTGTGTGTGTGTGTGTGTGTGAGATGTCATTTTGCTGACTGCATTAATACTAGGCATTTTCTGATTATGTCAGAAGTACTGTTCAAAGTTTACCTAGAGGACCTCTAAGGTGCTCAGCAGGGAAGAGACACAGCTGCCAAGCCCAATGGTTGTCATTAGATTTCTGGAAACCATATGGGAGAAGGAGAAGAAATAACTCTGGAGGAGACTTGTTTTTGTTCTTTTACACACATGTTATGGCATCTACGTGACCACATTTCATAACTCCACACACTATACCAGTGGTTCACAACGCTTCTACTGAGATCACCTAAGACCATCAAAAATACAGATATTAGCATTATAATTTAGAACAGTAGTAAAATTATAGTTGTAAAGCAATAATGAAAATAGTTATATGGCTGATGGGTCACCGCAACACGAGGAAATGTATTAAAAGATCACAGCATTAGGAAGGCTGAGAACCAGAAAACTAAATGAATACATTATTAAATGTAATTAAAACAAAGCTTGGAAAAACTCCAGTCTAAAAGATTGTTAATTGCTATATACTGGTTCATTTAAAAATCATGTTTACTATTTCCCTAAGCAATTGAAAGTCTTTACTGAAAGATGAATATTTACAATGTTGTATTTCATATTGTAGGATTGAAAAAGTTTATATCCAAAATAAAACTGGCAGTGTCAGCTTGGCAAAGTCCCATTCTGTCAAACTTCTGTAATGCTGAAACACTGATACCTCAAACCTTCTTTTTTCTCCGTAAAGACATGTAGTAAAGACTGACACAAATAAAGGAAACACTGTCATCTGCTCCCTCACAAAGTAAGGCATTGACTGGAATCTCAACTTGCTGCATGCTTTCCCCAAATAAAGGAAACACTGTCATCTGCTCCCTCACAAAGTAAGGCATTGACTGGAATCTCAACTTGCTGCATGCTTTCCCCATCTTTTCCATTTCCATGTTCCCTCCAGCATCAGTGAGAATGTAGTACATGGGAGACGGCACTAGAGTGTGTACCTACTTGATCTAAGAAAGTCAGCCCAGGTAGTCTATAAATTATGAGGCTTAATTTTACCACTGTGTTCCAGGCAATATTCCCATTGATATCAATGGGAAGTTGGTGCAATTGGAGAGAATAAAATTCAACCCAACCAGCATGAGGAAATGATTTTACCTGTAATCCCTGCATGAACACAGAAATTTAGCTACTTCTTAGTAGGCTGAGGGCACATAGCAATACTGCACAACAGGTAAAGGGCAGAAATGAGCAGTTTTCAGTCTGTTTTGTACTTTAGGCAATAGAGAGCCCAGGGAGGCGTGCTTCTCTTCCACACAATATAATATCTGAAATAAATATGTTGCAGTGCAATTTGCTAGAGGCAAAATGTACTATTTGAGCACATTATTCTAGCATTATCATTTATGTGTAGCTTATATGTAATATCTTAGGCTATTTGGATGCAGCTTGTTTGTACTTTTAAGTTTAAAACCAATAATTGTTCCTTTCAAAGACAACCACTATGCAGAAACTACTAATGACTTCATTACTTTTGCATATTTATAAGTAAATATGTGTAGGCTGGTGTATAACATATTTAAAAGCCTTGGACTTGCATGCAGAAGACACCACAGGTGGGAAGAAACTACTGATTGCAGCTGCTGTGTGTGTCCTATGGGGGATTTACCTACTCTCAGTTGAGTCTCAGCCTCATGATCTTCTAGAGGAAAAAAAAAGAGGGGAAGAAATGCCATCCAGCTGAGATGGCAGCTGCCACCACCTTGTGTGTGCCCTCCAGCTCTCTGATCACAAGGTGGAATGTTTTCAAGGGGAAGCTAATTGGAAAAACAGGAAGCAAATGTAGTAAGAGACCCAAGTGAAAGGATTGTGAACCAACAGCTAGACAAATGTCCAGACATTTCCTTCTTTATGTCTCAAAGCATGTCCCTAGAGTGGCTGGTGTGGAACAGACAGGCAAGCCCACCTCTGTCTATCCTAAAGCTTACCTACATCAAGCTACAAAGACAGCAGTTGCCATAATTGAGCCCTTATATTTTAGTCTATAAACTAGAACTCCCATAAGGCTGGATTTTCACCAAATGCAGAGAACTACTGTAGTCTTTGTTTTCACTGTTTACATTTGCTCCATCGCTCCTGTGAACCATGGTTGGGGATGTGTACAGGGCAGTTCTTTGGGTCCATAGTGACCTGCCCATAACCTCCGGGACACAGGAATTCCTGGCACTAGCCTTTACTTTGTTAAATAATCCCATATTGGGGATTTTTTCCCAAATAAGACTTACTGTCTAGTTCTTCTAAGGTAAATTTATATTCCAATTGGTAAACCAGTTCTGATTGAAAAGCAATCAGGTTCACTTTCATCAGATGTCCTTGTTATTAAGAATAACATTCTAAGACAGTTCAAATGCTTAACGTGTGCTTATTATCACAGGGGACATAAACTAAGTTTTGGACCATTTGTCAAGGTTTTAATTTTTTCCTAAAAGATGCTTCTAAGTGTGACTCTTATTTTGTGTCATTGCAGAGGACTCAGTTAACATGCTTCACTTGGTTTTCACACCACATTATGAGTCACACACAGTCTTAAAAATCAGGTGAAAGAAATAGCTAGGGGTATGGTTTAATGGTTCAGTGGTGAGAGGTACCTTGGATTCGATCTCTAGTATACACCACTATCACCTCCTACCCCCACATACACACACAGAAAGAGAGAGAGAGAAAGAGAGAGAGAGAGAGAGAGAGAGAGAGAGAGAGAGAGAGCCAGATGAGAAAGGATGAGAGAGACAGAGACAAGACATTCAGAGAAAGACAGTAAGACAGTCAGAGAATCTTACTTTTCTCTTTCCTAGTCAGGTTAAATCCTAGATAGCCTAAAACATAAGATTTACAAAGATGCAAACATGATATACAAAAAAATTCTATAAGAATGTTACTTACAAATACTAGCACTGAATACTGAACCCTATACCTGAATACTGAATACCCTAGGTGCATAAGCTCTGATATCGTAACCTGGACCTATTGTTTAATCCTAGAAGATTACCTCTCTTTTGTTTGAGCAATGTATAACCTATATGGAGCCACTCTCTAGTTTTACTGACCATCTCAAAGGCACCTTTTGTCACTTTGAATCCTACTCTTCTTGTCCGGAGTTAGTCCTGGCTCACCGTTATGTGTCCTGCACTTGCCCTTGCCCTGGCTTTATCCCTTACTCTGTTTCTTGTACCTAAACTTTACAGTTTATTCTTTAAAATGATATTTTATAACTTTCCCTTCATTCTCTTCATCCTATAATGTATTGTCTTCAAATTATCTCAACCAGCGTGCAGTGTCCAACCCTTGTTCTCACACTTCCCAGTGTGTATAATAACCATGTCTATATTATAGTTTCTGTGTCCCTTCATAGCCTAGAACAAAGTACTCTTTCATCTTTGTCTCCTAAGCTCCATTCTTTACATACGTTTTTTACATTTCTGTTTCAGGAACCATTCCTTTCCTCCATTCTAATTTTACTATTTTTCTTCATTGTTGATTCTAATCACAATTTCTATTTTCAACAATGGAAAACCCCCCAGCATCAATAAAAATACACCCTGTATCTTCAGTCAATAATACCAAAAAATCTTGCTTTTTCACTATACAACTTAGCTGAGTACCTACATATGAAAAAAAATTGCAAATTCATCTGCTTCTCCATCTTTCCTAAGTTTCCCTTTTCAACTCCTCATTGAGCTCTCCTCTTCCTTCATCATTCTGCACAACCCAAAGTTTCATCATGTTATAAAGTCTGTTATTTTTCTATCATTTTTCTCTCCAGATTTATAACACATAAAGGAGCCCAATCCACAATCCAGATGTTGATTATGTATTCTCCTTTCTGTCTCTTTGTTTCAAAGTTGACAACTCTATACCTTCTCAAGGGCAAACATTTTCTTCCCTGAGCTAGATGAATCGATCACCATATGAGATCTATGGAGAAAATCAGTTACTGAGATGGCCCTCCAGCTGAATGAAGTCAACCGTCACAGCTTTTAAAAATAGAAAGCTGACCTTGCCAACTGAAAGTGTGGTAGCCAACACAGATGGGTCTTTCTTTCTCCTCAGCAGAGAATAACAGCACTCCAGGCTCCACTGACAAGTGCATCCTTGAAGTTAACACTACTGGGCTCTGTTCAAAACTTCAGCTGAATAAATTATAACATGCTCATAGGGGAAAAGACAGTAAAGCTACCATCCCTATCTGATCATCCACTCGCTTCACAACAATGATTGTAGAACCAGTTAAGGACAGATTTCATGCTTGTATTGGTTCGTGACTCAGTTTTTCACAAATGTTCTCGACTGGTCTTTATGTAGAAGGCTCGTGGTTTTTATTTCTGGCTGAGTAGTGGTTATATAAGATGAGGAGATGTGTTGCTTCTGAGCTGGATGGCTAATTTGTGTTTCTTCTCTTTACTTACTAACTGTGGACCCTTGGCCAAGTTATGTCACTCTTAAGCCTCAGATTGCTTGTCTGTAAAGAAAAGTGATATTAAGTACCTGGCTCATAAGATTGCTATTCAGTTACAATTTAAGAAATCCAATTATACTACCTCACTCGGAGTGAGGATTCAATAAATATTAATTATGTTTATTACCTAAAATAGACCAAACTTATTATGAGTCATGCTTCTGCACGATCTATATAATGACTGCTACAATTACTATATGATCATAATGAAAGGGTAATGGAGACTCTCTTAAAATAATTTTTAGGTTTAATTTGAGTCTGTGTGTGTGCGTGTGCATGTGCGTGTGTATGCAGGTGTTCATGGGGACTATAGGAGGGTGTCGGATGTCCTGAAGCTATCGCTGTATGTGAGCATTTTAATATGGTACTTGTAACAGAACTTCAGTCCTCTGTAAAAGCAGCAAGCGCTCTTAAACACTGAATCATCTCTCTAGCCTCTAAATGTTACACAACTTAAGTCTCTACATTCAAATATCGCAGTTATTAGACTTGTTTTACATAATTTAAAAATTGTATTTGTTGAGAAAGTATTTCACAATATAGTGCAAGTGGCCTAGAATTCTTCGTATAGCCTAGGTTGGCCTTGAATTCTCCTGACTCAGTTTCCTTAGTTTTGGGATCACATACATCCCTACCATGCTGGGACAGAAATCAAAATCAATAATGAGAAGATGATAATTTATAGTTGATTGGATAATAATCATGGAACTTGACATTTTCCCTTTTATTTCTTCTTTCCTGGATGTTCAGAAATAAAAAGTTGAAATCACCATAGTATCTGAAGTGGTTGGTATGTGTCGTTTCTTTTGGATTTGGGTTTCATTAGTTATGATAAATAACCAAAGAACTTGTTGGGTTCAACTATGCTAATAAGAAATAGTAGTTGTTAAATTGAATCTTCCCATCTGTGGAATGCTAACCACTTATTTATTTATTTACTTTTAAACATATGTCATTCGATCAAAACAAGAAGCTATTATTAATCCTTTGCATTTTCAAATATATTTTTCTTCCTTATTTAATTTTTTGAGGGCCAGAATCTACTTAGGTTGACCAGTCTGGCCTCAAATTTATAATTGTTCTCTATTAGATTCCTAAGTATTGGCATCTACATTCAACATCAAATTTACTTGATGCCAAGTAAAAATACATAAATACAATTAGTTTGTATTTGCTATTTTTGATAAGTAGAACAATGTACATAATGATTTTCAGCTTAAACGTTTTTCACTTTTTATATTCCTTGGTGCATATGCACTGTGCGTGGTACTGTGCCACACCAGAGTTTCATCAAGATTTTCTAGAGATCTTATGAGTCTATGCAAAGACTCTAGCTCATTATTATACCTGCATATTCCTTCACTCCATGGCGTTCTATATTGTGATTAACAAGTCCAGTTGTCCTGTTTAAAGGTGTGATAAACAATACTGCAACAATCAAAACTTCACATGAGTCTTTTCTGGTATGCTTTTAAAACTGAGGAAAGAATCCTCTGAATTAAGATTGGTGTGTCAAAGAATATGCACTCAAAATTTAATAGACACTAACCCAGTAGTGTTCAACAGGAAAGCATGCAAGATTATGTGGCAATATCTATTTCCACAAACTTACTAAGACAACATCTCATACATTTTCATTTTGCTAATTAGTCAGTTTAACATGATCATTAGTACCTTTGCATAGTTTAATACAATTTATTTTCTTATTTGTTGGCTGAACATATAAATTGTTTGCTCATCTTTCTGTTGCATTTTGAGTCCTGTACTAATCAATGTCTTAGAATCCATTACGTACTAGAGAGATTGTCTGTTTTGTTGTGATTAGTTGCAAGTATGCCCTTCCCTCCAGTCTGCCAGGCTTTCGTAAAGTTTTTACTTCCAAAACTTGCAAAAGTTTGTTTGTACCATTCGCTAAGGAATTGTTCGAATGAATTTAGCTAAAGGCAGTATATCCTGGAACAGCAGGTTTTTATTTGAGTTGTAGAAAGCCTCAGGGTTCCACAAGGCATGTCTGTGGAGTTCCTTGAAATACAGTACAATTGTGGTTCAAATGTTAAAAATACATGAGTTCCCACTCCCTGAGACCATACTAGGTAACCACACCCAATGCTGGAATGTCAACACATGAAGATCCATGAAAAAGTACACAGGTTGGAGCTTCTCATATAGGAAAAGCAACTCTGAAGCCTGGGAGAACATGCTTTACAGGATCCATTGGGAAACTACTTTGTATCTAATTTTGTCTCTGGCCCCCAATTCTGTTCCTTTTTCTTAACATTTACATAATTATTTTCGAGGCATGTTATTGTTATTGTTTTGGTTTTCTTCATTGCTGTTTTCTCCTACAATGGAAATATATGAAGAACTTCAAATAGTTTCTAAGACTGAAAACAGGATGTAAAGATTGAGCAGAGCCAACCTTCTTCATTCCCTGTGTGTCAACTCCTTTCTCTTACAGCCTCATATCTACCAGTCCTTGACGTTAGATTATGGTACCATAATGACCGTAGAATTCCACTAGTGAATTTCAGAAGTCATAAATCTAATCTATTTTCTGGTCTAAAATGTGATCAAAGACCAATTCTTGCCTTAGCGTATTAGGGATCTTTGTGTAACTCAAAATCTATCCCTCTTGCTTAGGAGCAGTCCTTCTTTAGACACCAGGTAAATCAAACATGACCCACCATTGTCAGGTCAATCTTCTGAGCAGTGGAATTAAGAAACAGGAGCTTCTGGACTATATGGTAATTAGATTTATAGGATTTCTAGAATATCTGTGACATCAATAAACTTCAGGAGCTTTGTATTAATTTTCATGAATAGAAGCATTGCATCTCCCCAGCCCCACAGTTAACTGGTCAAACCCTGTTTAACTCTCAAACAAGTAGCTCTTTTTATTATGCTGCAAGTCTTACTGAGTTTTCTCTTCATATGGAACATTCATATACCTTTTACTCCCAGGCTTCCTCTCCCAGTTATGATTCTTCAAAAATAAGAAATGTGTCATATATGTCTTTGCATAAAGTCAAGTATTTGTAGAGAATTATAACATGTCTCCCCTTACTCCATACTCTGCCATCTGTCCTCGCCAGGAAACTTGTGCTGTTCCTCACACTGTATGTACATTGGAAAGAGATATTAAGGAAGTCTTAGTGATTGCCCTCCAGCCTCATTCCAGGGTGTCACCAGCTTTAAATTTGTGGGTGTAAAAGGGATGTGTTGTGAGTGTGAGCAGCAGCTTATTCAAAGAACACTAGACTAAGAAACCCCAGAAACCTAAACCCCTATGGTTTTTCTGTCTTGCTTCCTTACTTCATGTGCATCTTTGACTTGCCTTAGAACAAGATTCTTCCAGATTCACTAAGGAGCAGTGTGCAAATGCTTGACTTTGTAGCCTAAAGGCCATCTACACCTTTGAAAGAAATGAATACCTATGTCTTTGTTTAGATCATGTTATTGGTAATCCAATTACCACATTTTAAAGATTGAAGAAAGGTTCAACGAGTGTACAGGAAGAGAAGTTTTTTAGACTTTAGCATCTTTCTTATAGACTACACACAAAAGGATAGATGTTGTGACATGTATTTTAAAGCCAAAGACTAAGTACAACGGGTAATATACTGACCCTTTAAAGATGGTTATGTTCTAAACCCTAGGATGAAGTGCTGGAGGTGTGAGACATTGGCAACTTTCCAGCATCTTCAAGGTTCTGAGATCATTCCTAGCCCTAAAATCACACCCCAAATTTGGTAACTATATTACATGAGATGATTAAATATGCCTTTACAATAAAAGTTTCATGAAGATACTAAGTTAATTGATATATTTATGGAACTCCAAACTATGAGTGGTCTTCTGATTCTTGTGCCTGTTCTTAGGACTCTTTTCTTCCTCTAGGATGGCCATGTCCAACTTTTATATGATAGTTTTTGCCTCATCTCTGTATATTTTATTTTGTCATGTTTAGTTGCTGTCTCTTAGAAGCCTGTTTTTTTCTAATGAGAAGCAGAAAGAGAGGGGATGTGGGGAGGACCTTGCAGGGGTAGAAGGAGGGAAAACTATACTCAGGATATATGATATGAGAAAAGAATTTCTCTGCAATAAAAAAGATGAAAAAGTACGACTTTACAATTATTATTTACTTTTTCAAAAATTCAAAGTGGCAAGAGTATCTTCAGTTGGAATCAATTGGTAGCCAATCTGATTATATCTTCCCCTGACTGTTTGTTTGGACAAGAAAGGGTCAGAGGTCAGAGATATACAACAATGTTGGTCTTAAATTAGAACATGACCAGTGCTGTCCTAAAGTCACAGCCATAGTGCCAGAGCCAGAGCATGAAGAACAATATCTAAGAACAGGCAACAAATTCTCTCTGGAATGCCCAGAAGTAAATTCAGATCTGTCTACCATTCAGTCTGGTCCACTGAGACCCATGTTTGGCTCAGACATACAGAACTCTAAGACAACAAATGTGTATTATTTTCAGCCACTCTTTAACACAATTGTTGTTCCAGTGATATAAAACTAACACAGATGAGGACAAACATAAAGCCAAACTCACTAGCTGCTTTTTAAAACCCAAGTGCTGAAATTGTGTAGCATGCACAAAGTGTTATGCAGCCAAACTTTCCTTTTTGATAGCCATAATCCTCACACTGAGCCAGGCTTTGTTGGAAATTGCATTAATAACTCAAAGTACCATTTAGTCATTATTACTTGAGTGTGTTAGCTGTTATCTTGCTGATGGTGACCTAAGTCTCCCAAGTTGCTTTCAGAGAATTGCTCATGTCCTAGGGGGAAAATCATTTGTAATTATTCTTTCAGATTATCACTTTTTAGAAAGCATGTTTGAGGAACATTTTGGAACCCTCTGTATATTACACCTGGGTTCTCATGATATTTGGTTCCAAAATAAAGGCCAGTTTATACTAAGAACATTTCTAAACCAAGTTAGAGCTTTATTAATTTAGTAAATGCTTGGAGAAAACACAATTTTCACTGAGAAGTTGAGAACAATGGAGATCGCTTGGGGAGCTTTTGAGAAATACACAGTTTAAAAAATGCACTACCACCTGGGTACTCTCTCATGGGCCTGGAGCAGAGATCTGTACCTCAGAGCTTTGAGCTGCCTTCCAAAAAAAATTATGTTTACCAGTTATTGGGTAGTTAATGATTTTGTGCTAGGGAATGCACTCATTATTGAACACACACATCTAATCATTGTAGCTATAGGGAGAAAATGTGTCTGAAAATCCCATACCACAACTAAGAAAATAGACTCCAAGAGAGTATGTACTCACTCAGGGCGCAAGTTTCTCCATCCTGAAAAGGGACTCACTTGGTGACTAGTCTGGCCACAAAGCCCACATACTGCAATTTATGAAACTGCATGTATACCTGTTATAAATAGCCACACTGTTGTGTGCCTGTTCATGGCACTGGTCTTCAGTTTCTGTTGCAGCCCCACAGATCATCAATGCTTATGGAATGGGTTAATGAATGAATGACCACACAAAGAGGAACTCATATTTGTGTCTTTATAATGATAGCAGACAAAAACTGGTATTTTAAAATGTAAATTTAAGGACCAAATTAAAGCAAAATAAAATTAAAGTTAAAACAGCAAATGTTTAAAAACGCGTTAAATATTTTTGTAAAGACAAAGGGTTATAATGGTTTTTGTCTAAATTTCACCATGTCTTCTTCAGGTGGATAAAAGCTGATGTATCCATGTAATACAGGCACACACATGAATTCATGCATGCACACATGCGTACACACAAACACACATGGGTGAGCAACACATTCACTTACATATGCACACAAATAACACACACATGTATGTATGCAGACACACAAGCATACCAACATACATACACATGTACACACACGCACACACACACACACACACACACACACACACACACACACACAAACACACTGTGGTTAACAGATTTTCTATTAAGGAATTCATGTCCCTTTACTATAGAAATGCTGGTGCCCTGGAAAGCCTAAAGTATTGTTATTAAGGTTTTTACTATTTTGCATAATTGTCCAGAGAACAGTGAACATCTGTAAAGTATTAGGTAGAATTTGCCTTAACGTGACTATTGTTACTTGACTCATGTAAATGTATATTTTATCTCTAGATATTCCTATTATTTCCAAGATCATTATTTTTTGTGAAAAATAAACAAATGTTGTGAGGTATCCACCACCAGAGAAGACTTTTCAATATGGTTTCAAGCCAGTAACAAGTTTTTCACTAGCTGGCCTGTGATTACACTGGGTGTTCAACGTCCTAGTGGAGTGTAGAGCCTTTCTCAGGGTGGAAGTTAAGGCATAAATGAAAACCACATCCTGGGTTGACACATCTCAATTAGCTAGAGTAGTTAACCAGAACTACAGAAGCCAAGAAACAAGGCTAATACATTTAGCAACTTTCTCAAGACTTAGAGACTTTGATGGATTAGGTCTTTGTTCTCATTTGTCAAGTCCTACCTACTAGATTCCAAGACCTGACTTGCTCTTCCATCACGAGATCAGTTGGGATAAAGTCTAGGGTCCCTATTTTACAAAAAGCTCAAGACTTAAGGTGAGATAGCATCCTACACACAGCTTCCGTCTAGAGGCACATGGAGACTTTTGAGATGTGGATCTTGCTTTGCATGTAACAAGGCTAAAACTTAGCATTGGTGAACATGTGGGAAGGAAGAGACTGACCTGCAGGGCTTGTTCCTGGGAAATTCTTGGTGCAGATTTGCTGAGCAGCTGTTTGAACTACAACAGTTGTTTCAGTAGCAAACAGCATCAAGAATCAACTTAAAAACTGAATGTTTGATAGAATTGATACTATTTTTGTCCCTTTGTTGATGAATATTGAAGCAAAGTGATAGAGCTTAAAGCAGATTTTCTTTTTTTTTTTTAATTGGATATATTATTCTGTGGGATCAAACTCTGTTGTGGCAGAGCCCCACTTGTGGGGTATTCCACACCAACGGGTCCCACATACACACAGCAGTGGTGGCAGACCAGCGCTAGCAGGTCCCATAGATACGAGAAAGTCTGGTTCCAAAGGCTGGAAACTTGGTGGCGGCAGGCCCCAGAAGACACGTAGAGTCCGTGGATTTAAAAGTTTATTGTTCATGGTGAATGTGGACGGGTCTGGATGTGCGCTCCCCGGTAAAAGCCATGGGGAGCTGGCTTAAATAGGGAGAGGGAAAAAGGAGGAACTTAATTGAACTGTGTCCCCCCACCTTTAGATATCTCATGAATATGGAAATCTCGAGGCTGAGGCCTGTTAGTCACACCCTATACCTGTAGCCTTAGATGGTGAAGTAAAACCTCTCTGGGAGGAGCTACTGAGCCAAATGTGTCTGTAAGGCTCAGGTTAATGAAAGCTGAGGACCCCATGGAGGAGTCTGGAATTTGGGGGAGTGAGGAGATATATACCATCCCTCACAGGCCATGTCTCTCACAGGCCTTGGTCCCGTTGGGTCCCCGGCTATCTCAAACCCAGTGCTCTACTAGGGAAACCAAACCATCTCTTTAAGGCCCCACATTATTTATTTACATTTCAAATGTTATTCCCTTTCCTGGTTTCCCCTCCGCAAACCTTTTTCCTATCCTCCTCTCTCTGCTTTTATGAGGACACTCTGCCACCCACCCATCCACACCCAGCCACCCACCCACACCCACCTCACCGCCCTGGCATTCCCCTACACTAGGGAATCAAGCCTTAAAGGACCAAATGCCTTCTCTCCTATTGATGTCAAATAAAGCCATCCTCTCCTACATAAGCAGCTGGAGCCAGGGGTTGCTCCGTGTGTACTCTTTGGTTGGTGGTTTAGTCCCTGGGAGCTCTGGGAGTCTGGATGGTTAATATTGTTGTTCTTCCTATGAGGTTGTAAACCCCTTCAGCTCATTCAAACCTTCTGCTAACTTCCCCATTGGAGTTCCTGTGTTCAGTCAGATGGTTGACTACAAGTATCCATATAAGTATTGGTCAGGATCTGTCAAACTTCTTAGGAGACAGCTATATCAGGCTCTTGTCAGCAAGCACTTCTTGGCATTAGCAATAGTGCCTGGGTTTGGTGTCTGCAGATGGGTTGGATCCCCAGGTGGGGCAGTCTCTGGATGGCCTTTCCTTTAGTCTCTGTTTCACTCTTTGTCCCTGTATTATTTCCTTCAGACAGGAGCAATTCTGGGTTAAAATTTTGGAGATAGGTAGATTGCCCCTTCCCTCAAAACGGGGCCCTTGCCTAACCTCTGGATATGATCTCTACATGTTCTCCCTCCCCATTGTCGGGTATTTCATCTAATGTCATCCCCTTTGGGTCCAGGGAGCCTCTTGCTTTCCTGGCATCTGGGACCTTCTGGACCATAAGCCCAGTTTCCCATCCCTCATTGCCACATACCTATGTTCAATTTCTTGAACTTCTGTTCATCTCCCCTTTCTCTTCCCATACCTGCCCCTGCCCCTGCCCCTGCCCCTGCCCCTGCCCCTGCCCCTGC
>JANHMN010000011.1:25680194-25731978 GCA_030674055.1 Rhabdomys pumilio
CCCCTGCCCCTGCCCCTGCCCCTGCCCCTGCCCCTGCCCCTGCCCCTACTTTCTTCTTTCTACAACTTTCAGAAATTTCAGCTAAATATTAGAAAAGATGAGATAACCTTTAGCTAACTTCAGGTGCCATTTTTAAACAATGATTACATAAATATTCAACAGCCATAGAATAGACTATTGGGCATCCTGGGGTCTTGAAAACTGTGACAGAATTAGACTACACTTCCACTTACAGAAGAGAGAACTGATATGAACCAAGTTAATGCAACTTTTCCAAACTTTCCAAGTTTATGAATGTTGAGACTGGGGCTTTTATTCAAGTCTTCCTGGCTCTAGAACCTAAGCTTAGACATACTCCTCCATCCTTGCTTGGCTTTACTATCTAAGTCTTGAGTAATTTTGTCTTAGGGCATGCTTGTAATTAAAATCATGTAAAATAATAGCGCAAATATATCTGATCTTTTATTCCAAGAAAGACATATTTTATATTGTCTTACCCACCCTCAAGGGTAGAGGTCAGAAATCTCAGCAAGGTAATTTAGTAACTTTTTGCTAGATCATATTTGACTCTAATGTAAAACTGTTTCTACTGATTGGGTTTTAATGTAACATATGATATACTACTATATGAATCAAGCACTTGATAAAGAACATGTATGTTACCATGTTTATTGTCTTGCTTGTTCCTTGGTTATTTGCATCTATTATATTGCTAGTTCTCAACCTAGAACTGACCGTAATACTTGCATGTAATTAAAATGGTATAAAAGCAAAAAGGAGGAGGGGAATAAAATAGGTGTTTTCTAAGGAGGAGAAATAGGGAAAGGGGATGACACCTCAAATGTAAATAAAAAACATTAGAAGCACAAAAAAAAAAAAAACAGAAGGAAAGAAAGAAAATCCAATCTTATTACCGGAGTCCACTTCCATTTAATCTTTCAAAGTCAAGAAATCCATGGCAAGATTTCACCAGCTTCCCTGCTGTTTCCATGGGTGATTGCACTGTCTCACATTTCCCTGAAACACAGCCAGGACTGGAACTGTGGGTACAGCAGTGGAGGGCACCTTTGGGAGGCTATGGGAAGGATGTCTGTTCATAGAAAAGTGAAATGGCAGCAATCCTGAAGAGGTCCCCAAAGTGGCAGCTGTCTATGATGCTCCTTGATGCCTGGCATGGAACTCAGGAGACCAGTGTATTCCCACTGCTTTCCATCACATGGAAGGAAAATGTACCCACCAGAAGCCAAACAAAACTGGATACTGCCTGTCTGATTGGAGGGAAATACTTAGTCCTTTGAAACCAGGACACAGTTGATTAGGGTTATCACATAATGACAATGGTGTGCTTCATGGTATTCAAACACAAATCTATCAAATAAAGCAAAGAGAAACTATACAAGTATGCAGAAAAATCTGAGTTTCCATAGCCCTCTTCTATTTTTCTCTCCGTGTGCAAGACTCTCCAGAATGTCTTCCTCAGCCTTTAGATGTGGAAGAAGGATGTGGGTTCTGATCCATCGGTTTTGCAGCCTGGGGTCTAAGAAGCTGTTGAAGACAGGGCAGGGTGAACTGTGGGAAGAGGCCAGGATCCAGGAGGTGGGAGGAACTGCTATCAGAATATTTGAAGTCTAGTATTACTTTATTGTCATTGTCACAGAGAATAAAAGAACTTCATCACATAGGAACCCTGAGCTGTTGGTATATGAATTATAAATCCAAGCCAAAACTCACAGCCTCCCCATATCCTTTACTGTCGTCTCCACTCTCCATTTTATCTTTGCAGGCTTCGTAAAGTCTTTTGTCTGTCTAATTTCAGAGACCTTCTCCCAGCCGCAGATATCTGCTTGCTCCTTTGAGCCACAGGGATATTTGCAGTGCTTCTGTTGGACTGGCCTTCTTGCCTGCCTTTGTTTAGTGCAAATACTGCCTGCAGCAATTGAAACAGCAGGAATCTCTGGCCTCCCATTCACAAGAGGCTGAAAACTCAAGCTAGAAAGTATTTTCTTAACTGAGCAAACCACCTTGATAAATACAGTGCAACCCGAGTGGAAAGAAACCCAGTCTAGACCTGAATCAGGCTAATGGGAAGCCTCCTTCCTTATTTTGCTATTTTATTTCACAATTGTAAGCTTTGAAATTATTGTAAGTTATGAAAATGTGTCTGTAAATGTGTTGACTAGAAAGAAAGTTAAGACTCTGGAGTCCTGGGGAATAAAACGTCCATTTCTACCATGTCTTAAAATAAATAAAACAGAAGACAAAAGAGAAGATAAATTCTTTTGAAAAGCAACGTGTGTGCCTTCATTCTTAGGGAAAACCACTTTAGTAATGAGTAAGATGGAAATTATCGGAATAAAGTGAATCGCAAGCAAGAAGCACTTACCTATTTTGAGAATAATGAAGAAAACACATTATTGAAACACTTGTCATTGCATAGGAACAGAATCCCATTTAAAATGAGCATATGCTAGCTACTCAAATTCTTACATACCCAGCCCTCTAGCAAATAATTGCAAGCTAGTGTGGGCTGTGTGCATCTTTAGAAAGTGGCCCCGTTTTAGAAGTAGAACATCTAAAATCATGAAAGGAAAGAGAAGAAGAAAAAAAAGAAGAAGAAGAACTTGCCTAGAATTGACAAGGAACAACTTCTACTTTTGTACCAGAGAAATTCATATATTAATATAAGTCCCCATACAGAATAAACAAACAAAAATGTGTGGAGGAGGTGAAGGAGTGGATGGGAGAAAATGCTTGTTTTTATCTCTATTTGTTCTGACCATAAAATAGTGTCAGACACAAAAACCTTGTCCTGGTCTTTATTTCCTTTAGCCAGAATTTCTTCTAATTTATAATTAGTTGATACTACTCTTTGACACTTTTTCATCATTCCATTGTGTAAATGTAGAGGAAAGAAGAAGGGAGGGAGGGAGGAAGAAAGAGAGGGAGGGAGGGAGGAAGGGAGGGAGGGGGGAGGGTGGGAGGGAGGGAGGAAAAGAAGGAAAGAGATGAAAAATGCTAAAGGGTTAATTTTTCCTCTGAAGTTTTTTTGGAGATCCAGGTTCCCTAAAATGTGAATATTAAAGAAAATTGTTTTTTAGAAACTATTGAGTGGGATCTCAGAGTTCCCTGGCAACAGAGGAGACAGGCAGATCTCTGGACATGGACTCCCAACTGGCTAGAGAATGCACTCATCTCTCACACCTGCTAATTTTTCTGAAGCTTTTGTTCCCTGGATATGAGTTAGCAGCTGAAGAATCCTGGAGTCATATGCTTTCCAGGTGATGTTGAAGTGAAATATTTCAGGACCTGCTCTTTGCCCTTTATAGATCTTTTATGAAAAGGCAAAGTTAGAAGAGTAAATTTCTGGACCACCACTATCTACTTGCTAATGTTGAATTCCCTGCTAAGAGAGGTCTGCAAGCCTAGGTTTTGCTGGGTTTTCAATCAACAGTCAGATAATACACGCTCTTACTTAGTGACCCCTGTAGTGCTTGACTTTCAAGGTTTATATATGAATTGTGTAATGCCACCTCTGCTAGCTACAGCCCAAATCTCATACTGATTTCCTGAATGATTAGGGGTTTAGTCATAGGATGAATCAAAGGAGGGGACTAATGGACATAGCATCTTAGAAAATACATCCAATGTACTATTCATTTAACCATTCACCACAAAATTTACAGGAACATATTTGTTTGTTTGTTCTTTTTTTCCCCAGAGACAGAGTTTCTCTGTTTAGTGTTGGTTGTCCTGGAACCCGCTGGCCTCAAACTCACTTGTCTTTGCCTCCCAAGTGCACAAACAACAATCAACACGTGATTTTTTAAACTTTTCAATTTGGCTTAGTTGTTATCTCTACCCACCTCTTACCAGAAGAATGCATGAATGTAGCAAAGTTGCGTGTGACATAACCAAATTACCTAAGTGGGAAAATAAAAACAGAACAAGAAAAAGCAGGTGTCGGCATGATGCAAGCCCCTTGAAACTCTAGAGTTAATTATGACCAGCTACATGAATGTCCAGAAGGCAAATCATTCCTTGTGATGTAAGAGAAGCATCTGCTGAGCCTGAGGCAAATTTCACATTAAAACTCAATTTCAATTGTGACCTAAATGTGACCAGAAATTCCGCGACTCTAACTGAATTACTCTTTGAATGTCACATCCCTAGATTCTGCACTGCAGAACTGATGCTCACAGAAAAAAGGCCATTATGAAACAAAAGCCACAGGAGCCAAACACAGAGCATTTATTGCCACCCTCTGCTACACGGTTGCCCACTGTGGTGATGTTCACAATTCAGATGTAAGCCCTGGTATGAGGAGGGATCAAAAGCTCCAGTCGACTGGTCCCTGCTCCAATGGAGATGAGATTCGTTTACTTTCTCTTTTCCAACATGCCTGCAGAGCATAGTTTTATTTTCAATCAGAAACAAAAAGTTCTAACCGTGGTTATCTTTATATGAGCAGGAAGATGATTTAAAAAAATAGAATTTCACTAGGAAAAATTACTTATACTAAAGATAATGATCAAGATAGATTTGATTTTATATTTACTTTCATTATTGGTCACCCCCTACCTTCCTATCTCTATCCCTCAACTAAGGAGGCCAGTAAAGGAATATTACAATGTTCACGGTTAAAAGAAACTACTCGACTTCATAAAGCAAACAGATCAACTGAAATGTATAAACACACTATAATACAACAGCTTAAACATTTAGCACATGCACACCTGTGTATGTGTGTGTGTGCCTGTGTGTGTGCCTGTGTGTGTGTGTGTGTGTGTGTGTGTGTGTGTGTGTTCCAAGTGAGATAATTAATGCTCGATGCATCCCTATAGTTGAGGATCTTGAAGGGTGCTATGGATGTGTTTTAATTATGTAGCAGAAAGTATTAGACATGAACTTCTCATCACTGAATCCCCCCTTAGATTAGCATTTCTTTATCTTGGCCCCCAAGGGAAGGCTGCAGAACTCTACTTCAGTCTAATAGTCTGATCCAAGCCTGACTGCCAGACATTAGCAATACTAACACATGGTTGACATCATTAAATATGGTTTTACTTCCGTGTATCTTCCTAAGATCTTCTATGGCACATGCAGGAAATACCTCTGTCTGGTCTTCTAGTAGATCAGACCATTCCAAATTCGACTGTCCTTGTGAATTCCAAGGGGCCTTGGTTAAAATAGCAAGTTCCAATCAAGTAGGCTTAGAGTAGGGACTGAGAACTGCATCTTAAGCTTGCTCCCAAGATGCTGACACTGGTCTCCATTGAACACACTGTCAAAGGGTACAGAATCAACAATGAATTCCTTTGTACAGCTCCGATATTCCCCATGTTGGCACAGCATGCATGTTGGCATAAGATACATGCTTGTATGTACACATATGATGACAGAATCACGGCAACTGTGGATCTATATGTGACATATAAATGCACATATTGTCGATAGCATTCTCTGTCCCAGTACATCTTTCTAACAATGGTGCCACATTTAGATTTAGGTAATAGGTTGCAAGTTTTGTACAAAGTACTCCGTGGTACTTTTATTATATCCTTTCCCTGTCCAAAAATCGTAGTAAAGAAAAAAAATCTTGGATTGGTTTATTAGATAAATTGTGGCTAAAGTTTTGTTTTTCTTTTCTGAAGCAATAAAGGATTTTCAGAATTCATGTGCACATGGTTTGGTTTCTACAGAGCTGCTTCAGTTTTTCTCACAAGCCTATGTAGACCCTGACACAAGGGATTCCATTAAAAGTTCTTTCGAAGTCTATTTGCTAAGCTTTTCCAGTTTATTTTTCAGTATGGCATTTTTGTTGCTTTTTACTGTTTCAGACTTCAGCATTGCAATGAGGATTTTTTTTCTTCTTTTCAGCACTCACTTTGTTGAGACAAGTCTCCTAGAGGCTAGAAGATTTTAAAGATTTAGTTATAAAAGCCTGGGTTCAAATGTCAGTTATCTCAAATTCATTCAAAAAACTTGGGATATGTGTATAATGCTTAGGTCTCTCTTTCCTTGTCTGTGAAATAGGAATAATGGTATATAATTTTTGTAAAAGATTTTGTAAAAGATATAATATTATATACCTATAATATTATAATTCATATTATATATTATGTAGAATGTAATTAGAATATATAATTATATTATATAACACATAGTATATAATTTGTAATATAGGTACATATTTATATAGTTTGAGCCTCTCATTCTTTGTCTGTAAAATGGGAATAATGGCATATAATTTTCATAAATGATTTCTAATATATAATATAAAAGAGCATCAATGCTGAATGGAGCATCCTAAATTATGTGAACATTATCTTATATCACTATACAAGCATACAGAATCATAAAATATCCAACAAAGGGGAAATAGAACCTACAGAGACCACCTCCAGTAGATAGGCATGGCCCCTAGTGGGATGGGGCCAACCACCCATCTCAAAACTTTTCACCCAGAACTGTTCATTTCTAAAGGAAACACATAGGTTAAAAATTATAGAACCTGGAGGAAAGGTCATCCAGAGACTGCCACACCTAGAGACTGGCATCCATCCCATAAGCCTACACCAAACCCAGACATTATTGCTGTTGCTAAGAAGCGCTTGCTGACAGGATTATGGTATAGCTATCCCTTGAGAGGCTCTGCCACCACTTGACTAATTCAGATACAGATACTCACAGCCAACTATTGGTCTGAGCCTGAAGACCCCAATGAAAGAGTTAGGGAAAGGACTGAAGTAGCTGAAGGGGACTGCAGCCCCATAGGAAGAACAACAGTATCAGCTAACCAGACCTCCCAGAGCTCCCAGGGACTAAACTACCAACCAAAAAGTACACATGGAGGGATCCATGGCTCCAGCTATCTATGTAATGGAGGATTGTCTTATCTGACATCAATGGAAGGGGGCCCCTTTGTCCTGTGGAGACTTGATGTCACAGTGTAGAGGGATCCTGGAGTAGTGAGAAAGAGTGGGGAGAAGCACCCTCATAGAGGCAAAGGGGAGAGGGGATAGGTTAGAAGGCTTGTGGAGAAGAGATTGGGAAGGGGAACAACATTTGAAATGTAAAAAAATAAAATAGTCAATAAAATAAATAAATAATATGCCTGAAATACTGTCTAGGCATGATTGTTTTTGTGTGCTGTCTCTGTAGATGATCACACACTGTCCACAATTCTGGTGAATAGGAAATTATTTTGTTTGAGAAAAAATCATGGGGATAATAGAGGCTTAAAATCATGAAAATAAAAAAGTATGGTTCCCAAAGGAGCTTCTAGAAACATCATAAGCTTAAGTTTGTTTTGGAAGTTTTAACTTAATGCTTTGCAAAGAAGAAAAACACAGAAAGATGAAATGAACTTTAAAACAAAAAAGGTCTTATGGCTCAAAGATCAGACACTATGCTATTTGTCCAGTGCATAATACCAGAGCAAAATTAGACACTCAAATATTTATTGAAATGAGTCCAACTACATTTTTTCATTCACAGATGAAATATTTATTTCACAGAAACAAAACTTGCTTTGCAGGTTACAAATGAAATATTTTAAACTAGAATAAACCCTAAGACTCTAAGACTAAGTGGTCTTTACAAGATATTAGAATATTTACCAATGCATAAATGTCTAAAGACAGGCAAGTGAGTGAAAGAGGGCTGTCTAAAAATCTTTTGTGTGATTACAGTATTGAAAACTGATAGAGTAATTCATTCAGTCAGGAATCATTTATGTGCCCAAAACAACACCATGGCCTTCTACAAAGAACCCTAAATTCCTATGAGCATGGGAAAGTTATTTTGCCTTCTTGGGGTTTCATTTTTTCAACTGAATACTGAGAGATTTGTTAGGATTCACAGAAACTTAACATCTACAGAATTAAATTAATATCTTATCTCCTGATGGAACAGATAATTTATCAATTGATAGATGTTTTTTAGGACAAAACACCTTAAACTGGTTATCCATAAACTTCAAAGGGACACATACTATAAGTATTGGTCAACAAAGGTAGTTAATGACATTCATAAATTCCTTATTCCCCATTTTTAAGGACACACCATTTCAGATAATGGAACATGATGAAGGACATACATATTTAGAAGGATATGTCTGGGTTCTGACTCTGACTATGACTGCTTTCAGATACCACACTATTTGTGGAATCTTTATGTTGTATGTCATGACATCTTCGGTATAGCTCTTTGTGATGGGAGAACAAATGCAATGCTCATCAGCAAGATTGTTCCAGAGATGTCAAGCAGATCACTTCAGTGTGGCTAGCATACATAAGTCAAGGGTTAATGAGAAACGATGAAGTGATGCCAAAGGCAGCAGGTGCCAGCCGATGCGAGAGCTCCGTAGGAGTCCAGTTTACAATCCAGCACACCCAGTTTCAGATGCACCATCATTTCTGATAGCATCTTGCATTTACCAAATCACATTTTCTCATCTGTAAATCCACCATATGTTATGAACTTCTCTTTGTATGAACTTGCTTTGTAGAGTAAATGTCAGAATACATATGAAACACACAGTGTTCTGCACGGAGCACAAGAAGAGGGTAAGAAAAGACCAAGGGCAGCTCATAGGGCTAGAAACTGTGTGCTGGTAATGGCTTGTACTGCAGCATCTGGCAGAGCATTTACTGTTATTATTCTTTGAATATCAGCTGTCTGTGACTGTCTCCTTTATCCAGATTATAAACCCTTTGAACCTAAAGTCCGGTCTGTCTCTGGTCTATATTCCTGTAGTAGCCAGGTGGTATTCAGCACACAGCATCAACGGCTTCCTAAATCCTGCATGTGGAGTGATACTTGAGGAATATCCCTGTAACTTTGTTGGAATGGAATAGTGTGATGCTGGTAGGTTAGTTGGCAGGCTGTTGAAGAGAAAAATCAACATTTCCATCTTAAACCTACTAAGTCAGCAGTTCTGAGAGAGTCTCTATTGATTTGCTTTTTAAAAAAGAATAATATGTCCCTTTAAAAATGTGGGTGAAAGACTAAACAAATTAGACCTGGAATTTATTTACTAAGATGTAGTCTGTGATTAGTCTCTACTTTAAACCACTCCACTGCCATGCTGCAGGCCCTTTGAAACATTAATATTGATGCTGCCTGCTTCTGGCAGCGCCTGGTGGATGTGGCATTTCATAATTCAGATGTGAAAGTAAAAAGGGCTCACAGTTTCAACTCTAGCGCCCTCACTGTTCCATTTGAGGAACAAGAGAAAATGGAGTATATAAAGACATGGTGAAAGAACTGATACTCCTCTAATTTTTTTAAAATAATCTCTGATGAGAAAGTTCCAGACTCTTATTTGGGAAAAAGACATTTAATGTCCAGTATCAGATCTAATCCTTATTTTATGTGTATAGACATAGTTTTAATATTTGTTTGAAGTTGTTTCTGACTTTCTCCTTCATTTTCTTATTCAAGAAATATTTACATGGCCTCCAAGGTGGCTCAGATATCAAGGGGGCATATGACCATGTTTGATGATCACAGATTGCTCTCAGGCATTCAGATGGTAAAAGGACAGAGCTAACTTTCTTAAGTTATTCTCAGACTTCTACACCTTTGCACCCCCACCTCATATACAATAAATAAAAATTTAAAAATAAAATATATACGTATTGAAACCTATTATTCACCCAACAGTATGTATTCATAAACAATACAACCATTCCCTCAGGCAGAATCTAGCAATGGCTCTTTTTGGTATCTGTACAGAAACCAACAACAAATGATAAATTTTTAGTTACTTTACCCAACTGATGATAATTCCTCATGAACATAAATCAGATACTATTGAGAGTAAAGGCTCCTCTACCATCTGTACACAGGGGAGTTCTTACTGGGCTGAACTAGTAAAATAAATACATGCCAAAGAAAATATACTGAAAGGAAATCAAGGTGGGGTATAAGAACACATGGGTGAGGAAATGTATGTTACTTTGAAAAGTATAATAAGATAATTGTTGGGGACAAAAGAGAAGAAGGAGGTAACGGCACTGGGAATATTAATATGGGGGAAAGTACAAACGTAGTATCCACAGCAGTGAGAAGTGGTGAAAATAGAGGAAGACATAAACATGTCCCTAACTGTGCAAACCAGGCAGACCTTACCAGGGACTTGGAATTGGTCATCCATTACAGCATAAGCTCCAGGAGTGCAGACATGAAGCTTGTTCCTGATCATATCTGTACCCACAGTACCTTTAAAAAAAAGGCTTAATAAGACCTTAGGGCTAGGGCATGAAGGTGAGTGGGGTGTAGTGGAATGGATAGGTACGAGGAATTTTGATAAGAAGCCCCTATTTTATTTAGAGAAAAACTGCTCTTGGTGTGTGTGATAGACTGGTTTCTCATAGACAGCAATTCTGGTGTGGAGAGCTTGTTAGCAGACCATTAAGTCAACCCTAGGAAAGGAAGACAGCTATTTAGTGGGGAAGGAGAGAGAATGGATTTTCAGTTCTCCCAGTGTCTCTTTACTTTTTAAGTGGTTAGATTTCCTTACTTTTGTGGTTTTTGTTTGTTTATTAATCTAATTTATTTATTTATTTATTGTTTGTTTGCTTGCTTTTCTACACTTCTTGATTTTTTTCCTGTTTCCCACACGCAGTTTTTCTACCTGCAACCTATGTATTTCTGCTCTCCAAAATTAGTGTCAGTATCCCAACACACACCATGAAGGTAAATCGGTCCTTAGTAACAGAAGATCTTGGGAAAATATTTGTGCGTCATAGCCACTGACATTTCCTTCTGATAAGTCTCGCTTGAGTAACCCAGCATCAGCCTGGTATTGGAATGCATGTGAGCACTGGCTCACCACCTGATCATTATGATCTAGCTCTCTGTGAAAATTCCTCTTCAGTCATTTCTTTTCTCTAACATCCTTTCTGTTTTTGAGTTATGGAGATGATGGAGTGGTGCATCACCTCTCTCTAGTCTCAAGGTGCTCCTGCATCTCTCCCCATCCTGCTTGCTCATTTCTCCAGGATGCAATCAGCATTCTCTGTACTCCCCAGTACCAACCAGGGGTTTTAAACTTTGATACATTTGAAAGTTACTCTCTGTTTAAGTCCACATTAAAAATATTGTCACATTTCAAATGGTCACGAAGTACTGTGTATCATACCCTTAAAATATCCTTAGAGACTATTCTTATCATGTGATATAAAGTATTTGTTCTGAATGAAAAATATTTTATGGAGCTTGGCACAGAGTACTGAGTCTATTTATTCTCAAATAATTTTAATCTCTCCAAGAAACTGAATACGGACAATGTAAGAGATGGATGCTATAACAGATAAAATATCCTGTAGCTTTCTAAAAAAAACAAAAACAAAAACAAAAACATTGTGTTGAGATAAGTGATTAATAAGTCTTATGTGAAAGAAGGCATAATAACATGTAGAAGAAATAAAGGCTGGGGTTCTATAAACTGCACCTATAACACGGAGTTATGGTAGTACAGAATAAAAAACAATGCTGAGATAATTATTTGGATGGTCTTGTTCAAGGACTGAAATCTCTGCTTTTTTATATGATGTTGAATCAGCTGTAGAGTACATATAAGCAAAAGCAGTATTATAGGTACATAACATATACATACACATAAGCAGTGTTATGGCACTATATGTTCCCCCTTGAAACAGAAACTTCCAGCAAGCTCTGGACTCCTCCCTGGCCCACATTGAAGTTGACTCTAGAGCTTTGTTGCAAGCTGGTCTTGATCTTTATCTTCACTCCATACATGCATTAAACTTGAGGTCACCTGACGCAGCCTGCTGAGAACCCTTGGTTATAGACCTGAACCAAAAGTTCTGCATTTTAACAAACCTTGAAAATTCGCACAGGATGAAGGTTATTTTTCACTTAGCTGTCACACGGTGGTGTGCTCAATATGCAGATGTGTGAATGCATCATGTCGACTGGAAGGTCTAAAGTACATGGCTCCAACTCTGAAACATATATGCCTTCTGGTAAGGCATAGAGATGAGGCATAATCATGATGAGATTGGTATCTATATCTATAAGACATAAATCCAAGCATATACCAGATGGATGAAGTAGAGATTAGGGCTCAGAAGGAAATGATAGTAAATGCTCATATCTAATAACTATCCCTTAATCATCCAATGTGTCACATGCTAAAATCTTTTATATGTGTTATGTTATGAAAATTTCTTGGCCATGTTAGCGTCCAACCTTTTTCTTTCACCATATTTTTTTGTTGTTGTTGTTCATTAACTGCTTTGGAACACTTTAAAACAAACAAGATATCTACCAGGCTTGCCATTTGGGTGTGATATGACTTTTATTCTACATTTGTAGTGAGACCATGATAACTCATGCTTCTGTGAACTTGCGAGTTTTCTTTAAATATAGGCAAAAGCCATGAGACATGGCAAAGGATGTGTACTTCTGAAGCTGCTACAATAAAGCTCTGAGCTCACTCCTTCATCATCAGCAGAAGATGTTTGCACAGAGAAGGTAGTAGCCTTCAGTGTGTCTCATAAGAGGCAAGAAGTAAGGCAGGATAAGAATCGGAAGTTAACTGGACACCACCACCAGGCTTTTTGTAACAATGTCTACTTTGTCTCGAAGTGGCATAAGAGAATAACAATCTATTCAATATAAGTACATAAAAATAGTCTCTGAAGAAAGGTAATCAACTGGTACCTGACCATATACAATGAGATCTCACTTATTAATTGAAGCCATTCATTCAGGAGAGCCTTTTCTGCATATGATTATATCATTAAATGGAAAGTCTATTGCCTTATGAAGTAACTTATTATTATGAACCATAATACACCAGCAATAATTGTAGCAAGTGTTTTTTACTAACAGTTTAGGGGATATGTCATCATTATTGTTGTAGTCATGGTTACTACTGCTAAGATGTAATACCATGACCAAAGTAATTTGGGGAAAAAAAGCAATTTGGCTTACTCTTTCATATCATAGTTCATCCAAGAAAGGACAGGAACTCATGCATGGGTCGAGCCTGGAGGCAGGAACTGGTGAAGAGGGCATGGAACAGTCCTGTTTTCTGCCTAGCTCCTCATTGCTTTCTCATCCTGTTTTCTTAGAGAATCCGGGACCAACAGCCAAGGGGTAGCACCATTCACAGTAGGCTGGGCCCTCCCCTCATCAATCACTAATTAAGAAAATGCTCTACAGCAATAGTTTTCAATTTGTGGGTTGGAACTTCTTTGGGGATTGCATATCAGTGATTTTATTTGGGCTTTATAGGTGTGAAGAGACACCATGACCAAGGCAACTCTTACAAAGGCAAACAGTTTCAGAGGGGAGGAAGCATGGAAGCATACAGGTAGACATGATACTTGGGAAAAAGCTGAGAGTTCAACATTTTGATCTAAAGGCAGCAGCAAGAGACACTGGCTTCCTTGGGCAGCTAAGAGAAGGCTCTCTCTGTTCTACACTGGGCAGAACTTGAGCATGGGACCACAAAGCCCACCCCCTCAGTAACACAAATCCTCCAACAAGGCCATACCTGCTCCAACAAGGCCACACCTACTAATAGTGCCACTCCCTGGGCCAAGCATACTCAAACTACCACATTACTCCATGTACCCATCCTCAAAACACAACTGTATTGAGTAGAATAATGCAGGCTTAAAGGAAAATGGTAATCTTACTTGTGGAACATTTTATTCTCAAATAAAAACATGTCACAGATTATTCAGTGACATATAGACTTGAATTCTGAGTTTTCCTTCATTTATTTTATACAGTTCCTTATCGACATCCATTGTGTTTACTATGACAATGACTTCCTAATAACTCAAGCAACCAGACAGGGAGTAAAGGTGTCATCTGACCTCAAAAATACACAATGCTGTGTCTGTCTGTGCTATAAGAACAGTTTATAAGCAACAGACAAGTTACGTTCTAGGCTTCTGCTTCAAGTAATCACAAGAACTCCTTTCACTGACTTTCCTAAGCATTGTCTTGTGAAGAAATGTCAGAAAGCCCAACTCTATCAGCTTTGATTAAGGATGAAAGCTGAGATGACTGCCCTGATGTAATTGTATTGGGGGGGGGGTATCTAATCCCCTTTGCTCCCAAGTAACTCCAGGGTGTTTCTATGCCCACTCTAGTCAGATCCTAAACTATTCTAACCTTTATGGCTCCCTATTTTCTAGCCATGTGGTCCTTAACCTTCAATCTGAGTCTTGCCCTGGCTTGCTTTACCTCATGTGTGTCCTCAAGACCACTCCTGCTGGCCCCTCCACATGGTCTCTTCATACCTTCTTCTTTTTCTCTGAAACCTTTCTTCTTTTTTGGGGGGGGAAGACTTTTCTACTGGGCCCAGATATATTGCTTCCTCTGTCCTTTCCTGCCCAGTCATAAGATGATCAGTTCTTTATTAACCAATTAAAGATGATAGAAAACCAGAGATATTTGTCCATGCCAATGTCTGCACTGCAAACAGATATCTGGGCATAGAAACCAGCATCTGGATACTTAGAGCACAAGATCAACAGGAAACACTCTAATGTTTACAATAGTGTGTGGACACCTCAGGGGGGAAACAAACTCCAGACATGCCTCATGGTCAATGGAGGGAATTTTGAGGTAGAAATACACAAAGTACTGAAAACCTCAGGCAAGGATATTTCTTTAGCTCTGTGTCTGGATGTAACACACTCTCTCTCTCTCTCTCTCTCTCTCTCTCTCTCTCTCTCTCTCTCTCTCACACACACACACACACACGCACACACACACACACACACACACACACACACACACACAATGTGTACACATTCCCTTACTTTGCCTCATTTGCCGACTCCCTACTTGTCATTATGGGTAGTTTCTAACTTTTGAGTCTTTTTCTTTCTTTGTTCTTTGTCAATGAAAAATGAAATCTTGTAAGAACTTCAACATGCTTCTCCAACTTTTATTTCTAAAATAATCACATCTGTTTAAAATTGATTTATTTAACTCACGTACTGGCGGGGGTAGAATTTTGCAATGTGTATTGTTAGTAAATCCTTAGAGACTATTGATGACACTTGTCAGTGGACCACACATAACAAAAAGGGAGGCTACATATTTCTTTATTCTGTCTCTTCTAGAGAATAACTAAAGAATAATATGTTACTCATCTCTCGTCTTGTCCTACACCAGAAGTGAAAGAAACAGGTGTGCATTATAGTTGGGCATAGATGATCTACATCCCATAAAGAGGAGCTCTCATGGCCCCTAAGCATGTTGACTTATGACAGCCCAAATAAATTAGAGTGCTATCAGTCTAAATATTCAAGCTTGTTGGTTTAGTTAGATAAATGCCTAAGGCTTTTGATTCTGTAAGTTCAAATAGTCAGCAATAATATTACTTGATAATTCTAGGATGTTTCTTTGTACTGTACTATAAAGCAATCCTGAGCAAACCTCTTGTTACTAAGAAACCTGGAATGTGACAGTAGATGCTATGTTATACCCTTTCATTTTATTTCTGTTCATCTACAGAATTTGTTTGCAAGTGACCACTGCATGCAAAACAAAACCTAGAAAAATGGAGACATATAGATGACAAAGAGAAAATTTATGCTGTTTCCTATTTAAATTTTTACTCTAAATGATTAAAGGATAAGGGACAGAACATCACATTCTCGGGATTTGAGGAAGGTGTTTCTATTTTTTACAATGAAAACCTGTAAGGGAGAAAATAATATTCTCATTGGCAAAGGAAAATAAAGAAATACAAAAGGCTGCCAGAAAGGAGTGAATAGCTGGGTAGAAGGGGTAGTAGGAAAAGAGTTCTAAAAGAAAGTCCAAAAGAGTTATTGAGAGAGGTTGATTTGATGACTTTCCTAGTAAAAGTGACCATGTCAAAGAAATGGATTTCTTTGATGAGTAATATTTTTCTAGAGACACATCTGTTTTCCTAAATGATACTGAGAACCAAAGCTTTATCTGATGTTTACCCTTCAATTCTTGAAGCCTACTGTGATGTTTGACACATTGAAGGTAACAGATATTTGTCAAGTGAAAGGATATATATGTATCTGCATGCTGTTTAAATGTTTGGCTACAACAAAATCTAACAGTACTAATTATTATCAAAAGAAGTTATTTAATTAAAATTATGGTTATTCAAAAATATTTAACTTAGAAGCTCAGGGACAGCATTGTAGTGGGATACTTAATTAGTATGTAAGACACCTTGGGCTCAAGAATAGCACTACAGTCACACACACACACACACACACACACACACACACACACACACACACTTATATAGTATCCCACATACATGCACAGACACTCATAGATGTAATCTGTCTTGGCTTAATAACCAGAATATCAGAAGCAAGATGAAGGTAATTTGAAGGAAAACATATACTTATCCCATAAATGCTGAGAATTATTGGTGAAAACGTTGGAAAATGGGAGAAAATGCTATATTTTTGAGAAATAAGTAAGTAGTAATATTTAACCCTTCACTATTATATTCTTGAAGTCTGTGAGTAAGTACCCTCTACTTGCCAACATGACTAATTCTGCAAATGTTTTCGATATTTTAGAAACCTAACTTAACAGAAAAACCTCAGGGTCAATTTGTATGTAAAGTGAAGAAGTCTTGCCAAACTGATTCTTGCTAAGGCATTATCTCTTAAAACTATCTTCTCCTTTCAAATAAGGACAAAGATGCTGCAAGGACATGAGTATTGAGATCCATCGGCAGCTTCTGTGACATACTACTGCATGTCCATTCAGAGGGCCCCACGATGACCACTTGAGTTGCAACCATTAGAAGTAGAATGTATTTCCACATAAGCATATAATGTGGAGTGACATCATGGGAAGGCAGCTTGAGAGGTCTAAGGGTGGAACCTCCAAGACAACACTCCAAAGCCCCTTTCATCTGGATATCTTTTAAAATAATTATAATAATATTTTTTGTATTTCACTTGTAGACTATTACTTTTTTGTCCAAGTTTGTTTCCCAGCATCTATTTGAATCTTATAACAAGAAACTTTTGATGTTATAAAGCTGGAAAACATCCAAACTTGTTTATAATTTCAAAACTCTTTCCAACCTCTGTTTTACTGCTGTATCGAATTAGTCATATAAAGGGATATCTTTGAGAGAAGGAAGAGGGCGGGCTACCTCTGTCTTCCTGAAAGCTATCTCACAGATTCTCACATTAGTCAAGTCCATCAAAGTCATTAGCATGGTTTCTAGGCAGAGGTAGCTTTGAGTGGGGGCACAAAACAAATTTGGAAGCTGAGGGGCATAGTGCTAATTGTGGGCCTCAATGTTTCCACACAGACAGAGGCAAGTTTTCCTCTCTGCATTGCACATACTTGAAAACCAAATTACCTAGCTAATAGACTAGATGTGGTCTGTATTTTCAACTTCCTTTTTGCTAATGTAGAGCAACAGATGGAAGGGTTAAAGAGGTGACAGTTGGCTCAGATGCGACATATCCTATTTCATTCTGGAGTGGTTTTAGTGTCATCTGTAGAATTTCTTGTTTATTTCACTTTCTTTGTTTGCAGGCTTAGGGAATTAGTCATGTTCTCATGGAAAAAAAAAACACACACACACAACCGGTAGTGCTCATAAGTCATCAGCTCTCTGGGTCATTCATTTAAAGCTGTCTCAAAGTTCCTTTCACTTCCACAAGTTCTTATCATATACTGGCTGAAAGGAAAAATGAACGGCTACACTCTTTTTTAGATAGACAGTCACATAATTTAAAACCCTACAAGACAAGTAATTACATCATCTCCCTCAAGAAAGCATAAACTCATGCTGAGTTCCATATGAAGTAGAATATGTTGGCAGATGCCACTGCAAAAGAGTTATACTCTGTGGTATCTGCAAAGGACCATGGTGCATGCATCACGGACTACCTAGCAAGTTTGTATCTTATGTGAAACAGAGGGATAAATAGTATACTCATTTTTCCCTAAGAAAGAAATACTAAAACAAAGTGGAAAAATGAAGAAACCGACAGGGATGAACAACTTGCTGGAAAATTAGAATTATTGAGATTACCGTTTCACCTCTAAGTCACACAAACTCTTCCTGTCAATATTAAGTGTGGAAAATGTTGCAGGTCTCCTAGTTCTCCTAACACATTTTCCGTTCATATATCAAGAAAACTAATTCTGTCCTCCAGCTTTCTTTTTCGGAAGGCACATGGAGGGAGGAGGATATGGAATTAAATATTAGCTCAGTGCTTGGAACATAGCAAGCACTTATTAAACATTTATCATCTTCATCATTATTATTTCATTTTTCAAAGCATCAAGTGAGATTATGAATTTCTAAACTTTTCATTATTGAATATCCATTTTTCCATGTACCCTATCACCGAGAGTATTTTTAAACCAAACACAGAGCACTAATCAAGTAATAATTAAATTGTACTCCCATTTTTGACTGTTCAAAGGCATGGAGGCATCAATTACAGCTTCAGATGTTTGTGATAATGAATGTTAATCATAAAGTTCACATTCCAATGTAAAGTAAAGGAGAGTGACATTCTAACTAACTCATACTAAACTATACAGTCTTATCTTAGATTTATATGAGTTGATTAAGAATAATACCGTAAGTAAATACATGTCTAGAAACCATGGGCAAGGACAAGCAGTCTGAAAAATCACATCTGTAATAAAAGCTGTGTTGTTTCATGGTTGGAGATTTAATATCACTGACAGAAGAAGCCACAATAAAGTTACATGGTATAGTTTCAGGCAGCTTGAAGGTATCAGTACTTCCTAAACAAAATAACATCAACTGAATAGTACCAGGACTTTAACATTAAAAACTGAACCTTAAAATTATATAAGAATAGTAAGACACAACTTTTCAATGTGCTAAGCAGTCAACAAAGATTTATCATGGGCTCCATATATAGGCATTTGTTTATAAATAACATAGATGAAATAGTTAAACTGGGGCAGAAAATATGAGGATAAATATCTTTGAGTGGTGTGTATCTGAGGACAATCCCAAGGGGCACAGGACTGGGCATGTTGCTCCCTGGTACTTGTGTAGCAGGCCTATTGGGGGGCAGGGTTTAGTTCCCAGAACTAAAAAAGCAAACAAACAGGAGAACAAAATGGGAGAAGGATAGCCAATCTAACTAAATCCCCATTCCCCACTAGAGTTGACAAGGTTCAAGTCATTGTAGATCAAGTCATCAGTAATTTGTTTTAAGAGCAAAGAATGTCACTTTAGGTTGATCTTTATCTGAATGAACTTTTCTCCATCTATGTACACAGGATATTTTAAGACACACTCTCATTTGCTTTGCTAAGCATCAATTGCTCTCTTCATTTCTCATTCTACACAAGGTACAGCCGATAGGACAGAACTACATAACTAGCTCCAGCTGTCCTCTCTGAGACCCTGGATTCTGTATAGACAAGGAAAGGTCACACTTTAGTCTTCACATACAGAGCTCTGGTTAGCATGGTAGGAATTTGTGCCTGTGGTCTCTGGTATATGGAACCCCTTGTAAGATGCATTCTTAAGAACCTATCAGTGGAAAGACTTGTGAGCCTTAAACAACTTCATTCACAATGACGTAGGCATCAGCAATGGGACAAGGATGGCTGAGACCAAAGAGCAGTACAATTCAAAATGTGTTCCTAGTAAATGTCGGACACCCAGATTGCCTGTGTTTGTGAGACAAATATCCTTGTGGATAACTATGAACATATATAGTTTCAAAACTCTCAAAGGAAGCAATTTATGGTTTACAATTTCTTCTTTTATTAATTCAAGCACCCCAAAGTTCTGTGTACTAATGAGCTGTGGGAAACACTCATGAATGGGAACCAAAACCGGTGCCCATTTCTACAAGTTCAGTTACTAGCTAGCTATTTTCCTATAGGCCCACCTCCCCACCATTTCTGTAACAAAACATACTTTGTATGTAAATCCAGGGCTAAAGGGGTCTAGAAGGTAAACTGAGCACATCCAAATCAGTTGCATAACATTATACTCAACAACCTTTATTTCAACCAGGGAGGGAGGGGGATGATTTGTCTCTAGCAAGAAGTATAGAACAAATAATAAATAAATAGAAATCCTGTTTCATTTTACAAATTTCCATAATTTCCACCACGGTTTCAGCTAATTAATTATCCATGCTATGTATGTTTAGACAAAGGGGTTTGTCTGTTTCTCAGCCCATCTGCTTCTTGGTAACCTTGTTGTGAGGTCATGGCAAGGCAGGGTTGCTGATAAAGCCATCATCTCCATGGCAACCTGCTGCTATGTCACAAACATAGGAGTGTGACCTCAGTGTAGTTTAAAGGAGAAAGAAGACATTGCATGATGTGGGAGGAGATACGAGTATTTAATCAAACATGCAGTTTATTCGCATAGGATAAATTTCCTTAAAATCGTTGTTGCAACAAGCTTGCTGCTAGTTACCAAATTTAAAACAAATATTTGTGCACCAGAAGCACAATAAAAAGATGTACTTATATGTGAATAGTATGTCCTCTGAAAATACACTATTGATTCACTCAGTTTTTCTGATCTATGATCTATGAATTTCTCCCTTCTTCAATTACTTTTGTGTTTATTTCTATTAACTCCTCAATAATAATGAACATTCAGTGTGTATGGTCTCCTAGAGCCACCATTCCAAGGACTGAAGACCATTGTCTCCATTTTCCAGATGACAGGACGGATGCTTAATGAGACAGAAGAACTCCCAGGAGGCAGGCAGGTGGGAGAAGCCAACTTAGTACTGAGGCATCAGCTCTGCTTGCAAAGCCAGGCTATTCTCTCCCTATACCACCCTTCCTGTCTCTGTACTCTCCACCTCACATTGAAAAAATTGCGGAGTTTCTTGAAGATAAAGACAGTGTGTCCACAATGAGAAACTGGTGTAACAAAATGTTCTTAGGTTTTGAGCACTGATGAATCATTGGTAACAGAAGAATTATAACATAGTTGAACTTAATTTGTTCTGCTCTATTATTTTATAGATAATCTTAGTTTTGGTAACAAACTGATCCAAGGCAACTCAGAATCACTTGCTTTGATCATGTGTAATATCAGCTACCAGTTTTTCTCCGGCCAGGTAGTTTGGGTTCATCTTACCTTCTACAGAGCCTGAAAATTCCAGTGGTAGTGAATATACTTCGTACTACACAATGTACTTGCTCTGCTCTGTAATGCTTTGAAGTTGCTGGTGGGGTCTATAAACAACCTTTAAGCAAGCAACAACAGCAGGGCACGTAGATCTCCTCTTTGAAATATCACTTTTGTGGTTCTATTTACCTCCTTGGCATGGTAATTTAAAAGTATCCACAGCTCCTTTAAAATTCACCTTCAACTATTTCCACAATGAAAAATATTATTTCATTTGGTTACTCAACTAGAATAAATATGAATCCAATTAGTTATGAGCATTATTCAGTGATTTTTTTCTTTTGTTTCCTTATTCAGGTTTTTTAAATGCCCAGATAATAATTTTATTTTTATACTGTTGATATTTCATGATTACTTTACTATATATTTTCTAGCACACATTATTCATTTCCTGGTCCTATGTTTACCAAGCTTGAGCAAGCAGCAGTCTCTCCTCTGCAGATTGCCTTCATTTGTACAGCAGCCAAAACACAGAAAGGAGGATTATGTTATGTAGCCATAAAATGTCTCTCCTAAAGGTATGGCCAAACACAGAAGAAGGCAGATTCTGAAATCGACCCACAGAAACTGTTGCCATAAGTTCTTATCAACCTCTTACTTTCTTTCTTGGATGGTTGGTTAACTACTTACTCAGTGGTAGGAAACAGGTTATAAATACTGCATCCTGAAAGTTGTGCATCTCTCTACCTGTCAGAGAGCTGGGGAAACAGCACTCCTTGAGCATTTGGTGTTTGTATTTACAATGGTCACCTGTGAAAGCAGTGTGACCACGGTGCAGAATGAGAGCAGAGTATATGGCAAAAAAGTCAAGGGGACAGAATCAAAGATCACACAACTTGTCGTGCTTATACTTAATTTATTCAAGGGTTAGATATCTAAATAAAATATTTGATCAAACCTGGCATTTGATAACAGCATTTCAATAGATGTTTTTAAAGGCAGAATGTAAGAACACTCTACTTGCTCAGAATGAGGCAAACATCATGTTATGTTATTTTCTGTTTCTCAAACTAAATTTTTTTTTCTGGTAACCCTGGGGCATAGTCTTTATACACTGTAGAGTTGAAAGCAAGCATTAGGTTCACATCCATAGGCAGAGAATCTAGGCATTTTAGAGCCTGTGTATTTGAGAACATTTGAGTTTATACATATTTATGCTACCCAGGAAGGTAAGATAGAAAAATGGTGTTAAAAAAAAAAAAAAGCCCAGAGATGATAATGAGTCAAGGACAGATGGAATCTCCTTTACACTGCTCCTCATTAGAAGAGACTAGACTATTGATTGACTTCCTGATAGCTTTGCCCATAAGGCTCAGCTCCCTTCAGAATGAGACAAATCATTTTCACTTTTGTATCACTGAAGTGTGGGTATCAGTTCATGTCTCTCACATTAGTTTCTCTCTTAGACATTTAGGAATTAACGGAACCACCTAGAAGACTAAAAAGGATTTATTTATTAATGGCAACAAATAGATTATATTAATTTATCCATTTTTTACATATTTAAAATTCTGTCTGCTTGTAGATTGTTGCTTATTTATCTTGGTGATTTGTCCATAGATTTCTAACACCCATGTTTTCTGAGATGAAAAAATTTCTTCAGTGCACTTGATAGTACTGTTTTCTATTTGTTCTTAAAAGCATCAATGGAAAAAAATTATGAGGTAGAATTAAAAGACTTCAATAGTCTGTCCTTGGAGTTTATCGAGTTTCTCTTGGGTAGATGGGTTTGGATCATTGGTTGATCTTATTTTAGAGTTATGAATTAGAGACAATTGAGGACTCCCAAAGGTGACATCAGGGATATAAGGTCAGTGGGTCAGTGACAGAGTGTTCATTTATCTGCTGATTTTCTTTATGATAATTTTGAACTTCTTAGCTCTTCATTCTTTTGTATCATTTTATTAATTATATGGCTCCTTGTTTTTAATTTTCCACTCCAGGTATTTAAGAAAATTACATCATATATTTCCCCTTTGTTTTTACAGTCACAGCTAGTGATTTTTATTTCTACCTGAACCTTGATTTCATTTCATTGATATATATAATAAATGTATAAATGTATTAGTCTTTAGTTTTAAAAAGACTAGCAGATGTTCAAATAATACATTTCTAATAATATCCCTTTTATCATATACTAAGTATCCTCAGGTATTTATAATTTTCATAACATTTGCTCTGCTTTTTTAGTGATCTTCTATAATACAAACCATTTTAAAATTTTGCTGAGCATGTAATCTTATTTACTTATGAATATTTCTTCCAAGGCATTTTCTCAAAATGATCCTGCCTTTCCTATATGCTTTTTATTACATAGTAAACTTGAGATAATCTTGAAACTTTGATTTGTGAGTGCACTAATTTCACAGAAAAAGACAATGATATAAACACTGAATTATTACTCTAGAATGAAATCTTTATTTCCATGTATTTACCGGTCTCTACATGGGGTAAATAAAAGAGAGTCTTTTTAATAATATATGTATTTCTTAGCTCTCTTTCTAACATGCACACATTCTGAGAGAAAACAATGATGTTTATCTAACATGCTCCCTTCTCATTACTTGTTCCATTTCCTGATGTGCATATTCTCAGCCTTGAAAACTTAGAAATCCACAGTGGGTCCTTCCTGTTCCTAAGAACAGCATTTTGCTTCAGAGGGTTAACACATATTTGAATAATGCTCAGTATTATAAACGCCTCTGTGCAGCTGCCTCTCAGCTCTTTACTGGTGTACAGTCATTACTAGTACAGGATGGAGTGATTTGGATGAGGTTTGCTTAAGGATGACGGTCATTATATATTTATGACTAACAGCAAACACTATTTAGGATAAGCCATTCCCTGGGAATTGACATAGCACATCAGAGGCTGCATGACAGAATTCTTAGGCCTATGTTTGTGGTGCCAGCAATCTGTTTCTTAAGGCAGCCTCTGCAAACTAATGATCACAGTAGAGAACCGTTAATTCTCATTTTAATAAAAATTCAGAAGGGCAGAAAATAATATGAAAAATAGGTGATGGATTTAATACTTATGCTATGTGTCACCAACACAATCCATTTAACCTTATTTGGAGAAATAGCTGAAATAAAGGTACCAGCCTTCCGTAGTCCTAGTATATAATATTGCTGTTTGTCCTCATATACTCATTTGTGTTCTATTTTTCCAAAAAAAGAAAGAAATGTGCATTTATACCAAATAATCAATTATTCTGTGATCTCCCTGTTTTGCCCCTGAAGTATGTAGTATGTAGTATGTAGTATGTAGTATGTAGTATGTAGTATGTAGTATGTAGTATGTAGTATGTAGTATGATGTAATATGTAGTATACAGTATCATAGAACTATGTTTGGAGAGGAATTACATTCACCTGAGCCTCCTAAGTTCATTCTAATTTGTATTCTATTTCTCATTTCCATTTGTTTATGTTCTTCTCAAATGGGAGCTATTTGGTCTCAGGGAGGCACATATCAGATTAAACTCTTACCATTGACCAAGCTTGAGAGTTTTATATGTACCAGAAGTCAACAATGTATCATTCTTTTCTACCTCATCTTTTTCTATCTTGATCTATTTCTTGCCCACAAACCAGTTTCCTCAGAACCCACCCTGGTCAAACTTGAGAGGTAAACACATAGACTTAGTTATAATGGATGAAACTAGAACTTCTTGGGTACTTACTAGAAGTTGGATTTTTCTTTCAATGAAGCAACTGATGTAAAGTCTTACTATGTATATTTTTTAGCATGAGATGAAACTTAATCTATTCAAAGAATGGTGGTACCATTCTTGAGTCTTGATAGGTAAGCCTATGGTTTGTCTACTCTATGGTATAAGAATACTTAGTCCACAGATTTAGTATCTAAAATATAACAATAAATGGTGACACCTACTAATTTTTTCTGTTAGTTTTACTATTAAGAATTAGGTAGTGAAGCAACTAAAGAAGTAAATGTCCAGCTAATTCCTGGCTAGTCTCACTTCCACTAGACAGCAGTGAACACAATGGCAGGATAAGACTTAGAAGTAATCTATAAATTTCTTTATGCTGTACAAGAACAATGGAATAGTAAGTTGGTTTCACCGGACAGGATGTACACTTTCTGATGCTCAGCATGGTGAAGATACATTGTTTTTATTGTTATATTTTTTGTTTTGTTTTGTTTTAGCTATACTTGTGTGTATACCTCTTTGCAGAAAAAATAATCTCTTATGAAAACTATGCCGGTTCTTATGAGTAAAGTGTGTGCATTTAATTGAAAAGTTGTGAGACAATATGGAGCCATTACAAGAGATCAGGACAAATTTGTACTTTTTCCACCCATGATGCTCCACATGGTGGCAAAAACTTGGATGTCTTGTCCATGAATTGTTCACAGGCAGCAGACAATTGTGCTGAGAATCATCTCAGGGTGATTCAGGTCTGTGCTCAGTGAGTCCTAAGGGAATTGAGACTACCTTTTACCTATCTAAATCCATTTAAATAACATAAATAATTCAGAAGTAAACAAGAGGACAAGAGCTCTCTATTGTCCCCTGGGTAACATTCTCCTAGCCCCATGCTAGGAGCTACAGAAATGAGTTACTCAATGAAAGTTACGTTATCATTCCAAATAGAACCAGGAATAAGAATAAAGCCATTATGCTCCTGTTTCTTTCTCCTGTCTTGCTGTAAACAAATTGACCTTATCTCTTTCCCTTCTCCACTGAAAGGTGATTGATAAGTGAATCAAATCATGCTAATACCCTATTCATAATTTTCTGTTGCTTCCAGAATACAGATGTTGTTTCTTCTTAAATGGGAAAAGAGATCTTGCACAGCCAGAAACTATCAGAATACCCAGTTTCCTCCATTTTTTGGTCAGGCTTCCCTTCACCATCACTCTTTTGGTTCAATGTTCTTGGCTCCCTTCCTGTTGTTCCAGGATATTTGCTTGTTGTGAGCCTGCTACCTAGATTCTAGAACATTTCCTTCATAATCTTTTTTTTTCTCAGACACCATATGATCTTCAGCTTTGTGTTCATTCAGGAGGGAGGCATTTTTGATTTTTCTTCACAAGTGGAATGAACAATATTGATAGCTTTTCATAGCATGTTATACCTGCCTGTGCTGGCCCTTGGCTGCATTGTTTGAATTCTCCAGGAGGCTTGAGTGATGTATACTCTCAGATTATGAATGACTTAGAAAGCAAACCTTGCTTGTATAATATGATTTTAGATTCCCAGTACCTTCAGTAATTCTTGACTTACAATAAGCACTCAACACTGTACCAAATGAATGAATGTTGATCCTAAGGCATTACAGTGATGTTTCACCAGCTTGGCTGCAAGTGAATACGGATATGGCTATTTTCAGCTACCCTTAAAATACAACCATCTTGAGGTAAACAAGCAAGACTGAATTCAGTTATGGCTCCAGATGAAGAAGAGCAATGATTGTCAAAACCCAAACTTCAAAACCATCAAAATGAGACCCAAGCAAGCTTCCAGAAAAATAAATAAAGTTAAGGCAAGAAGAGGTCCTCCACATTATCTAAGAATAATCTTGTGTTCCAAAAAATAAGAAAACAGATAGCAAGCAGTGGGAAATTGGGACAAAATCCAAGTTCCCTCACTTATAAAGCAGTCTTTCTCTGCTCCTCTGTTCTGTTGATAAAAAACAGTAGTTCTGAGAAACTTTAATTTTGTAATGAATATTCAAAATCATTAGAAATCATATATTATAAAAACACAAACTTGTTCTTTGTAAAAATTATACAGGTGAACACACACATGACCACACAAATACACACACATGCACACATGCACACAGAGACAGGTAGAGAAAGGAGAGAGAGAAATAGAGAGAGGAATCTGACTACTATCTATGAAACATTTTATGTGTAGGATAGCATATGGCAACCACCCAAAAAAGCTTTTATTCTTGCTGATGTATTGTTTGGCTACATTAAAACTAGTTTTTAATGTAAAAGGCATTGCTCCTCTTAGCATCCTCTAAATGAGAGATGATAAATGGCAGGGGTAGGAAGTATAGATCAGAATCTATTCTAGAATTTGGCCAGTAATCTAATCAGGATGCTTCAGGGCCCCAGGGAAAGTTCTGCTTGTATAACAATCTAGTTTCAGTGAGTTAATGTCAGGAATTCGGCATACATGTATAAATATACTTCTTATATCCATGGTGATTGATATCCAACAGTTTAAAATGTATTATTTCTCTAATAAATCCAGGAAGCTTAACATGGGTCCAGGTCACCAAAAATAAGCAAACACATGTAAAAATAATAAAGAAAGGGAAGGAAAGTCAATAACTACTTACAACAATAAGATGTTATTTTGTAAAGTGACTGTATTTTGAATATAATTTTAATAATTCTGTTTAAACATGTAATCATACATAAACACACAGATGTGAAAATAGACTAAAATAGAATGAGATAATATGATTCCGGTAGAAATTTATTTCATCTCTTTGTTCATCAAAATTTATGCTTTCTTTTGTAATCCAAAATTGTCATTTTAGTAGCAAAAACATTGAGAGAAAATTCATTTTTTCTTTCTATCTCCAGCTTGTTGTTATAAACCTACTAATTTATACTGGTCAATATTCTCTTGACAGTGCCTAACTCTGCTAAGGTAGCGATAGAAAGGGTTAATGAGGACTATGTCTAAAGAAAGCATTTAAGTAGTGAAGCATGACTGTCATCAATAAGTCGACCAGAAAACTCACCGTTGTTAAGGCAGAGAAACAGAAACCTTTTATATTCATGACACTTTGTCTATTGATTGAGAAGGAGAGTACCAATGCTATATTCCTAATATTGAAATTATTTTCTTAAAGGACTCCTTCTCCTAAAATATGAGCAGATTTTATCAAAATTGTGTTCTTTCGTACAAATCAAGAATAAGAAAATGTAGGATATATATCTGATCATGTGAACTAGCCATTAACTTAGTACCAGTGAAGCAGTAATCTCTTATCTTATACTTATGGCATTTGGGAAGTTAAACACTTTGAACAAATCTATGTCTAAGTCCACCCTTGATAAACTTGGTAATTGTTAGTTGGTAGGCTGGCCAGCAAGTGACACATTCTTCCATCATTACATGATTTAGTCATAAAAATATGAGTTTTACGAACACATTTTATTACCTCCCTCTGAAATTCATTGAACATCTTTCCAGTCTAGTGAAAATTTGCATCAGTTTGTCTATAAGAGTACGTTCTATTTATTGATATAGAGATTCTTGTTTGGTGATGCAATCTACCCAAATCCTCAATTCTGCCCTCAATGATATAGTCCTAAGAATAAAATCTCAGCTTTGAAAGTGGTCAGTAATCGATGTCCTTGTGATTCATAATGGCTTTACAACACACAGTTTTTTCCTCAATTGCTTAACGAATGGTCCTCTTTAATCTTTGTCTTATCCTTATCCTCTTTGTTTCTTTTGTCAAAACTCTAAAAGCCAAAGGGGTAGCAGTGGATAAAGAGAAGTTTTATGTAACTTTGAATTTCTGCCTATGTCTTGGGTCAACTTCAAAGGTATCACATCTCTAGGGAAGAAGGAAAAAGGTCCCTTTTTGAAAAAAAAAGAGCCACAACACTTTACAAAGGCAGTGCCTAGTGGAGGGGACAAGTGTCCCTTGGAAGTGCCTCAGAAGTTTAACATTTAAAATGAACTTGACACTGAAAGAGGAAAATGGAGTGACTGAGACAGTTTCTGCCAGGGAGATGCCACCAGCTTGGCACAGCTTCTGATGGGAGATCATATTCAAAGGGGAAACCTTAAGAGGTAACTGGGGAAACACAATGTCTCCTGGCAACTTCACTAGTGAGAACACTTTCCCCAAGAGACCTAGACTTTTCTCCTCTGAGACTTAAGAAGGAGAAGAGGAGAAGAGCAAGCCTTTTGAATTTGTTCTTTTGTTGTTATTATTCTTTCATGGGCTTAAGAAAAATGGTATACAGTTATAATTATTTTGAAAATGCCCACTTCTTCCTTCAAGACATAGTAAATATACAATAATTGCTCTAGCTAAGGGGCCCTATCAGCAAAATAATTACCTTAATAACAGTAAATATTAGGTCATGATTACCTCCTCTCTGTGTCTGTCTTTCTATTTGGATTCTCTCACTCTCTCACTCTCTCTCACTCTCACTCTCTCTCACTCTCTCACTCTGTCTCTCTGTCTCTCTCTGTGTCTCTGTCTCTGTCTCTGTCTCTGTCTCTGTCTCTCTCTCTCTGTCTCTCTCTCTCTCTCTCTCTCTCTCTGTGTGTGTGTGTGTGTGTGTGTGTGTGTGTGTGTGTGTGACATACTCACAGGCCATCCAGTAGAGCATGGGAGATTTATCGGTGGCTACACACACACATACCCCAAAAAAGTTATTCTTTCTCTTCAGCAGCTTTTTACTGCCAACAGCTCTTCAGTAGAGGACTGGGTTTACATTACCTATCAATATTAAAATTTTGGCTAGATTAATTTTGTGAATAAGCTCCTGCTGCTGCAAGGTGCTCAGTGCTGTCCCTGTGAGAACAAAACACTGTATTCCATCACAGCATGCCTCCTTATCCTCCTGTTCTTAAGTTCATCCTGCCTCTCCTTCCTTGATAGTCTTGACTTGGTGATAATGGTAGGACTGGTGAAGATATTCCATTTAGTGCTGAAATGCACAGCTCTATTTCCTATTGATAGAAACTCAGAGAAACTATCTCTCTAATCCATTTTCCAATTAAAGACATTGAGGCTAGGAAAGTTGTCCCAGTTTTAAAAGATATATATTATTAGATATATTAAAAGATATATTAGTGGATCTACTGTTTGCATTAACCAGAAAGCTAGCATGTGGATCCATCTTTAGCATCCTCAAGAGAGCACATGTTCAAATTCAGTTTGTCTTTTTATCTAGGAGGTACCACTTGCAGACAATAGATGATGGCTGCTCATAGAGAAAAATATTTATTTGGTGCACATGTTTTTCTTTAAGGAAATGCTTAATATAAGAGGGAATGACAATTATGTGAAGCTCATAATACATTCACCCTGTGGAAATGGATGGACTCTCTGAGTGTTGGAACCAATACTAACCAACACTAAAATTGAAATCATCAATTAGAGAACTTATATACAAACATTAAATCTGCTCATTGCAACAAAAAATATACCTTTACTATAGGGAATTCATGATTTTGTCACTACTAATGGTAGTAACATATAATATTTCTGAAAGAAAGAGAGTATAAAAAAGAGAAAGTTTGTTTTATCTAGATTCAAAACCATATTGGACTGCCAAATATATTGACATGAATGCGTTGTCCCAGCTAGTTACAATAAGTGAGACTTACAGCATGTTATGTTATACTGTCCATGCAGAGAAAAATTCAGGAAAAAAATGTGAGCAAATTATGGTGAGCACAATACATTTCCATAAAATCCCATACTAGAAAAAAAACCTTTGGTTCTCCCTTGAACTCAGAGCTGCCTCTAATGAACATCACGGTCTGAAATCTATAGGCTGAGCAGACAAAAAAATCTGTGGGTACTGAAGGGGGTTTAGTGTTTTTTTCATGCCTCACTGCATAGCTCTGAATCTGTTACAGATTGGGGTTGAAGATGGACAATCGTTCACCACTAGCTTCCTAACATATGGGATTATTTGTTTTTGTGTGCATTTTCCCACCTACCTCTTCCTGAGACAAATTCCCTCAAATGAAGTAAATAATTTACAGTGTTAGTATCACAGCAACAGCAAGTCTGCGTGGGTTGAGTGTTGATTTGTATCTGAAATGAATGGCATCTTTCAGAATGAAGGCCGTGCATAGCAGGATGCATGGCAACATGAGCTTGCTTTGGCAGGTAAGCATTTGTGCCAACATGTCTGTGCTAGGGTATTTGAGCACACATGCAGCTAGCACAACGTGTATTCAGCTTGGCATCCTTAAGAGGTCATTTAAAATCACACACACACACTTGTCCTTAAATAACATATTCATTTCTCACAGAAGGCAGAAAGAACTTGTGTCCTAAGAATTTTTTTTCAATATATGTGAGTATTATCATCCTCAGAGAGCATTCACCTATTGTTTAGGGATAAGATAAAGAGGGACATACATTACATAACACAATCACAAAAGAAACTGAATCCTTGAATAGAGAGCTATTCTTCCTGGGAAAATATGGTAATTTTTAGCTTGCTACTGAGGTTAGAATTCCGTTCTTGATTCTAGTTCTGTCATACACTTTTATTTCTTCTTCTTTTCATCATTTTATTCTTTTTATTAGGTCTCATTTTCTTTTTCATCCTTCATATTTTAAATTGTCTTTCATTACTTCTCCCGTACTGCTGTTTCAAAGAATAAAGCAGAAGTGGGCCTACGCTCAATTTTATATCTGTAAGTATAACAGTGTTTTGTTCTTGAGTCCCTCAAATCTCAAACTTCCACTGTAGACCACGGTACTTTAACATGTCTCTCCCCAAGTTTACTGATACCCAAAGAGAGACGGTATAGAGGAATTTTTAGTATGTATTCTAGTTTTACATTCTAAGCAGATATGGCCAGATCTGAGCAGTCTCTGAGCAAGGCATGGATGATTTAGCAATCACTGAATAATTTATTTTCAATAGATAGGCCAAACTTTCAGAAGCTAGGAATAGAAAGTGGAATTGTCTTAATTCTCAAATGCCTCTCAATCTCGTTATTAGACTATGGTAAAATAGATCATCTCTACAATTAATACTTTCAACTAGTCCACTTTATGTATTCATGAATGAAAGAGAACACAGTGATCCATTGGTTTTGACCGTAATGATATTTGACTCTACTATATCTCAACTTTTGCTACACCATAAATACAGGCTGCTATATTGAAGAAATGCAGGTATTTACCTGAAATGAAGTGTAGAGGTAATATTAAATAAAAATAAACGCAATAAAGTTTGATACAGTTGAAACCTAGAGAAAAACATGTCAATAACATTCAATAGCATGAATATTTATAGAGAATAAAATATTAAAAATAATATCTCATAAGAGTTTTAAGAACAGCAGAAATTGAGTCAAGAAAAGTTATCCATAGAAAACCCCAGAAACAAATAGAAAAGAGAAGCTAAAATTACAGAGTAGCATTTGTTATTGTCTAGAAAATTGATTAAAAATATACATATATACTTGATAAAAACCTTAGTCTTTACTATTGACCCACAAATTCTGAGTTGGTAAAAATAATCAATTCATGTACAAACATAAAATCTGCATGTGTAGGATTCAGACACTATAGCTGGTGTAATGAGCACAAACTAAACCTTGATATATCTGTTACTTACTGGACAATCATGAGAGAATGACATGGATTACAATAAAGACAGTTGTAAAAGGTGGCAATGTAAACTATAAAATAGTGATAGTTCAAAGGATAGAATGGTATATTCATCTGAGATTTAAACTATAATTCTCAGGAAATCTATTTTCTGAAACTAAAATACAATTACATTAAGTATTTCCTAGCTTCTTAACTTCCCTGTTTTCCCTTTAACCACTACCATAAGTTTCTTTGATTTTCTCTCAAATTCTTGGTCTCTTTCTCTTTAATTGTGTGTGTGTGTGTGTGTGTGTGTGTGTGTGTGTGTGTGTGTGTGTATTCTTAAATATATAAAAATGATGTTATCAATCTATGTAATCCTAAAACATAATTTCAAATCTGACCACATTAAACTGTTAATATGATATGGTTTTTGAAAAAACCTAACTCTTCAAAAAGTCAAGTGTTCATATAATTAACTTTAAATTATTTGCATGCACAACAAAGATTTACAGCATTTTGGCTTTCAAAATCTCCATTATACTTAATATATTTCCAAACTTGTATTTAGGGTTAAATTATTTTTCTTTAAATCTTAATATGCAAAGGTGCATAGAAGTATGTGTATTCATTTAATACATAGCACTGAAATTCACAGTAAATTAAAAAGTATGTCGAAATGAACTGAGATCCTGGGACACCCAACTTTCTGATCATGTGTTTGAGAACAACATAAATGGTATAGAATTTTTCATATAACAGAAGATCAATACACATTTGTTAAATTTATATTCGTCTGTAGAGCACATTTTTCAAGCTCTAGATGATTGTTCTGTATCTTGACTTATTTTTTTATATCACTGATTCTAATTATTTCTATTATATATGTCTTGGAATTTATGCTCTGGAATGTGGCTCATATAAGTCTCCTGATTTCTTGGCCATCAGAAGTCCAGGAGAAGTTTATCCTCTCTTACTACCAACTAGACCTCTGTGTCAACCTATTCTATCTACTCTGTCTCCAGCTTCCTTTTATTTTTGATCTTCTTTCTATGGACTGGCCATTATGTATTGTCTATATTGGCACTAGGTAAAAGTTAATGATACCAAGCAATTCTTTGTTCAATAGATAATTTCTAAATCTGTGCCTGCAAATAATTCTATGATGCTAAGCAAACTTTGGGAATAAGAAGCTGTTTGAGAAAATCATGTTGGGTCTTATGAGCTTGAGCCAAGAACACCCAGCAAGAAGTGTACGCAGAGATGAGAGCCATCTGGGTTCCTGAAGTGCTTTTTGCTTTTTATTGTGGCTTTATTGTTTGAAATGGAAAATGAATACAAAAAAGACACCTGTTTGTAAACAGAGCTTAGTTAGGGTTATTATTGTTAGGCTGAAACTCCATGACCAAAAGCATAGGAGGAAAGGATTTGTTTGGCTTAGACATTATACATACATAGTCCATCACTGGAGGAAGTCAAGATAATCACTCAAACAGGAAAGAAACCTAGAGGCAGGAGTTGATGCAGAGGCCATGGAACGGGTGCTGTTTACTGGCTTGCTTCTCATGGCCTGCTCTGCTTTCTTATAGAACCCAGGTCCACCAGCTGAGGAATGGTACCAACCACAATGATCTGGGCTTTACCTAACCAATCACTAATTTTTTTTAATGGCCTATAAGCTTGTCTGTTTGTAGTCGGATCATATGGAAGTATTCACAGTTGAAGTTTTCTTATTTCAAATTACTATGGTTTGTATCATGCTGACACAAAACAGGCCAGCACAGCCATACCTGCTATGACAGTAGTTACTCAAAATGTTTCCTGTTGAAAGATACTCATGCCTTGTCTTCCATTTAAGTGAAGCTTTCAAGACTGATTTTTTTATGAAATTTCAGTAAATATGTATGTATTAAAGGTATCTAATATAAATGAGAGAACATATCCCAATTATGCATATTCATAACTGCTTTGTAAATGAATATATGCACAATACATTGTTACCTCTTAAGGTTTCTTTTGTGGTATGCTGCTGAGAAAAGAAAAACAAAACAACACCTTAATATTTTAAAATGATCAATATGTAACACAATTCATAAAAATTAAATATGAATTCATTACTCTCTACATGATTAAAACACTAATAAGAAAAAAGCTTAGAATTTAAAAGGACAATTGGGTATCAGAGTAAATCTATTGTGTTGAAATAAAGAAATTAAGACCCAAAAGGTTGAAATGATTTACTCAATCCCCGGAAGAGAATAATTACCCATTTTCTTAAACAAATACTGAACATGTGAAGCACTGTATGATAAAGGATAATGATGATTGTTAACACATGCATTTGCTAACTGGGGTATCAGAGCTAAAAGACTCAATGTAAATTTGTAAATGACCAGAGAACCAGAAATGAAAACTCAGACTCTAAATCAAGTCTAAAAGGCAGAGTTGGGAGATTCTTTATAACTCTGACATTTTTGCATATCTTTAATCCCTTTGGAAAAATGTATCAGTAACAATCTTTTCACTACAATTAGTGTTTCTCTTAACATAGAATTCCAAAGACATCTCAAAAGTTTATTCTCGATATTTTTCTGAGCGAGTTTGACTTATGTTTTAGCAGAAAACAATAATTAAAAAAAGCAAAGTAAAATATCATAATCTGTCTTTCCATGTGTACTGATAGTTTTGTCAGCAGAAACCTTTTGTAAAACTGGGACTTTGTGAAACTCACACTTGCTTTCTAGATTATGAAAGACTTGTGGGCATGTCCCCCAACAGAAATAAGCTATCTCACCTCCACCGCACTTGAGATCAAGAGAGCTGGTGAGAATGTCTTATGTCATGACTACTCAACTGTTGAGATTCAAATGGTCTTACTGTTGCTTCACAAACCAAAGTATGCAAATAAATGAGATATTGATAAATGATATTGATCATGTGACATACACCACTTCTGCAAGCCAAAATCTGTCAGTTCTCAGACAAAGGCAGCATTCAGAGTAATTTTTTTTTCCAAAATGTAAGGGTAGGGGCAATCAAGGGACATAAATAACAAAATTCTCTAATGTTTTCTTAATCTCTCCTACCCAGCTATGACATCTCTGAACCAGGACAACATCCAGCATGGTACATTAAACCTAATACGTCAGTAATGACAGGAATAATTTGATGGTAACCAGTAGGATCTAATTGGCTTAAGACCTACTCAACAAGCAAGAGAGAAATCATGTCCTGTACTGGAATCCTGTTCAATTACCTATGGCTAGTGAAGTCATGAATCTTGGAGGAGAACCTATTATAAACACTTTACTAAACCAGCATAATTACTAACTATATTCTAAATGTCTTTCCTTACACCCACAAATAAATAGAGCAATCTCACCTTATACACACACACACACACAAACACACACACACACATATATATATATATTCAGGGAACATTGCAAAACAATGGTTGAAAGAATGTAAGAGCCAGAGAATCACGGAGTTTGTTGTAGGGTGTGTCTTGTCAAAAGCTAATGTCAGAGACTATACCAATAAAGTCTCACCAATCTAACTGCCTAAACATGAGTTGAACAAGAATAACAGCAGACCTACTAAACTGGACATGATAAAAACCAGAAGACCTCAAGCCTACAAAAGAAAAACAAAAACAAAACGCAAAAAAACTACAGACAAGTAAGGAATACAAGAGTGGAGAAATAGTCTTCCTCAGGGAAGAATGCATCAGTCAGTTATATGATGCCAGATTCTGAGCTCTGGAAACATTACATGTGAGTATATAAGTAATATTATAAATACAAAGCAGCTTATATTTAAGAGTACATATGTAGATACATAAACATTTGCATATAATCATTACTTAAAAGAGACTGAATTTGACAGAGATCAAAGATTGGTATACAGAAGCACTTGAAGAAAGGAAAAGAAAGAAGGAATCTCAAAACTATAATACTTAATAAGTTATGTCAATGTTGGAAAGATTTTTTAGTAGTGAAGAATACTGACTGCTTTTTATTTCAGAGCACCTAGTTAGATTCCCCCTATTAAACAGTTGCTCACACCCATCTGTAACTACAGTTCTAAGGGATATGATCACCTCTTTGGTTATTCTCATTATCAGGTATGCTTGTGGTATTTTTTGAAGTTGTAATATTTCTTAGGCACATTGATCATAGCTTAAATTCCATGTAACTCACTGAGAGTCACAGGGAACAGATAACACATAAATGAGATATGGTAACAATTATACTGTAATTATTTAGTGATTTAATTTACTTAACCTGTAATATTGCTAATTTCCAAAACACTCTCATTTTTAATCCTGTGTCATGAATATTTCCTAGTGCCCATTAGCATTTCAATAGTAGCCGGATGGTAGCTGCCATTCTCTTCCAAATCTTCACTGCTTGCCAACTTTGCCTTTTAAATATTAACCTATTCAGGTACTTTTATTTTAAAAAAAAAATTCACCTCTCCTATTCTTGCTTTTATTTATTGTTAAAGTATAATTTTCCTTAATATCACTTGACTCAATTCACACCTAGCATATATACACGAGACATTCTTGTATGTATTCTTTTGTTTCAGTTTTTATTGTGGTTTTTAAAAGAACTAAGCCAGAGCTTTGCACATGTCTGATAGACATTCCACCATGGTGTTAGTCTCTCCAGTCCTTAAGGATTTTGAAACAAAATCTTGGATGCTGTCTAAGTATACACGTGTCCATTGAGGCTGTACTCAAGCCTGCCATGCCTTCATTAATCCCCCTGGATCATATGCATTTGTGCCCAACCATTGACTTTCCTGGCCTGATTCTGTAGACATGGCCTCTGAGAAAATAGGTTTAGAGGACAATGCAGAGAAAAGATGACTGTGTGAAAGCCGAGTGGGATGCAATTCTCTAATCTTTTCTATAACAACCATGATAAAAAGAAGATGAATATGAGGAGCAAGGAGAGCTGTTTGCGTGTGAGCTACAGCCGCTGGTTAATTTCTTTTCACTGAAAGAGGCTCTGGCATGAATCAGACCATGGCAGACAGAAGTACTTTGTTCCATGTCAGGAGAATTAACTAGTTTTTCATTGTGGACAGATGAAAAAAGTGTGGGGGGAAGATAAAGAAAGTCGGAGCTTACGAAACGAAGTGGACACAGTTATTCTTTGTACTCTGCTCACACTTTGTGCCATGAGGGTGAAGCAAATTGAGGATATTAGGTCATTAATTTCCAGGTATTCTAGTGTGGGAAGACTATAGAATCTAATTATCCTTATTTTTCAGATTCTGGGAGAATAGCCTCGTGCAGCCTGTGATTGGTGGTAGAAACCCAAACCTCAGGTCAATTTGATATTTCCAGGATTTGAGTAGAATCTTACAGGAACTTTATTCCTTGGAGGGAGCATGTCCTGGACCCCATGACGGCAGCGATGGGCTATAGTCGTTTGTCTACATGATGTGTACAGAATGATGGTGAGGTCCAGAGAAGTGGGGCTAGGATGTGCCTGCTTGTTTAGAAAATGGAACTAATGACAGAGCTTTGCCCATTGGCTCATTTATGAAAGTCATGTTGTCATTTCCTAAACCAATTCATTTTTAAGGAAAAAAAAGTCACATAAAAAAGCCATTCTCACAGCCATGATATCCAGGCTGATAAAGTGGTGATGGTAAGTGTCCTTTGGATGATGCTGTGATCATCATGCACTTTTTTGCATTGCCAAATTCTCTCTTCACCTTCTAAAATAACATTTCTCAGTACATAGAGGAAATGTCAGAATTATTAGAGAAGAAAAAGGTAAGACAGTAGAATTTAGTTTTATTAGACTCTTAATGGGATAATCGTATTTTTAAATCAATTTAATTGTGGAAGAGAATTTTGCATCTTAAAGCGATAACGAGAGTGATGCAGGGCATAACTGGATAGTTTGAAGCTGTAAAATACACAATATGTTAAGTCTAGATAAATAAAAATACCTTAAAAAATATCTTCACCTTCCAATGTTGAAAATGAGTACATTTGCATATATATTTAAAATGAATAATGTTTATCAGATATTGCTGTAGGAAGTTTCATCTTCAATATACCCACAGATTACACTTTGATCAATTCTAGACATATATGCCTGTCCAGTCTGCCTTCTGGATTACGTACTTACAAACACGCAAACACACACACACAGACACACACAGACACACACACACACACACACACGCTCGCGCGCGCACAGATACATACACAAGCACCACCATTGGTAAATTTTTCTTTCTGTTTCTCATAAATATGTACAGAATTATCTTCTCATCATGTTCACCCAGAACTCACCCTGTGAAAACTACTGGTCATGAGCACATGACAACCAAGGAAGGATAGACCACTGGTCTAGTACTGCATGTGGATCAGTACAGAGCAGGCATGTTGTGAGACTTCAGGAATGAGAACCAAGCTGGCAGACCCTCACCACTAATGACTCTGTTCTCAACCAAAGCAGTTTTCTGCCTTGTAAAAAAATAAATAAATAAAAAAGGCGAGGCAGAGGCAGGGCACTAAAGGAACTTTTATAAAACTAATATGTAATGGAAGAAAACGGGGCTGAAGCTCAACATTACTAAGTCAGATGCCTAAAGATTTTATAAATACTTCTTCGAAGGCTGTGAGAGCAGACACTCATGCTGGCCTGAACTATTGCTAAGGCTGGCTTGCCTGAACTCTAATTAGAGCTGGCTGAAGTCCTGAAGCAGCCTGAGGAAGGGACTTAAACATCTCCTAGCATTGGTGTAATAACAAAGATAAGGCAACAGACATTTATATTTTTGTTTTTATATTCATACATTATTCATCAGTTACCATGTGTTAAACTGAAACCAAATAGAGACAGAGAGGGGGTGAGAGTTATGTCCCCTATAGATGAGACAAAAGAATAGACACGGTTAAACACCAGGAAAGAGTTGGTGGCAAAATGACAAGGATATTCAGAAACCAGAAGGCTATTTTTTTATTTAGAAGTTTTGTTGTAGGAGGCGACGTTCAACTGTGACTCATAGTGTGGTTGAAATTCTATAAGAAATCTACCACAGCATCAAGAAAAGGGAAGATGTCAAGAATAATAATGCTGTCTTTGGGCTCCAGAAGGCCCCGCTCTTCTGAGTTATTCATCTTCATAGCCCTGGCATGTCCCTGGCTATGTATTTAGCTGATAATACTAGTCAATGAACAGTGTGTAGATTTTACGATTCAATAAAAGATAATACAGGAGAAAAAGGTAAATACAGGAAACATTATTATTTAATTAAAATAGATTTGTTGTTATTGTCATTATGGTTGTAGTAGTTGTGACTACGGTTGCTTGGTTGGTTGGTTTTATATACTGTGAGTTTGTCACCAATGATTGTAGAAAGTGAAGGACTTCCTTGGATAGTGACATCGTCACTCAAACTGTGTAAAACACTTGATCTTTTCCCTCTTTGTGGCTCACCTACATGGCTACAGCCTTTCAGAAATGACCTAAAATTCCAAACTATTCTTCAAGTATTTGATTTGAGAGAGAAGACAAATGGACATATGTTCACATGTAAATGAACAGCAAACAGAATTGCTACTTTTATACACATTTACATTTGGAAAGGGTTTTTCACATCTTGTCCAATTATCATAATAACTCTGCAGTAATTTGGGCAGAAATTACCAATTGCCTCATTTTACACAGAAACAGGCCAGTGGAGCTCCTGCAGTTAGAAATTCAAGCCCTCAAAATGTATTTTTTATTTATTGCCTTGATTAACAACATTACTTCATTCCAACCATGTTATTTCACCATGGCAGGCTCTTTGTTTTTGCTTAACCACATGGCCTGTGAGTGCAGCTACGTTTGCTTTTTGATGTGAGCTGTAGCTGCTTTTCAAATTTTCCTTAGAAGACTCAAAAATGTACTACATGTTAGTGCATTTTCCAAAGGCTAGAAACTGAAAATGATCCTATGATGATACCGGCTATACAAGCTAGGCTTCATTTGACTCGTCTATATCTGACATAGAAAGAACTTAGGATGTCTACAAGAGGATTCTGAAAGTTACTGCAAATGTCCAATACAGCAGTGACTGTTTGATATATGCCTGTACTATTTTCTGACTTGCCAGTGTGGGTTTCATTCACCTTTAGCATAAAATCATACAAAAATAAAATCAAACAAAGAGTCCACCTATACCCAATACTACTGAGACTTTCTTGGAGTTCTTGCTTCAAGTATCACATCATGAGTCTTGGATTATAAGAACGCATGCAAAAAACTCACAGGCCTATACCTGCAACTGCTGATGGCGTATTCAACAACAGTGCTCCAATCAATCAGATTCTAGTTCTTGTATTATCAACACATATCAGCCAGCTATACCTTAGCTCCTGCAGGCAGACACTGCCCCTCTCTGGTCTAGTTTAGATCTTTCTCTAGAAATGAAGAGTACACAATATAGTTTGGAAAATTTTCCCACCTTCTATATTTTTTTTTCTCCTGACCCCCAGAGAAGTTCTGAAGCCCTCTAAAGCTTCACAGAGACTCACAGGTCAGCAGGTACCCTGTGTGAGAGCTTTTTCTTTCATGAACTGATCAGATAGCAGAGAGATGGCCTGGGTAACTCTCCCAGTTGGAGACAAGAGCGATTTATAGCTACAATAGGACCACCTAGTGGGGCAGTCTAGACAGGTCACTTTTCGCTGGATAAGATGGTTGAGTAGCTGAAAGGGTGTCATTGCACTAACAGTTTTCTAAGATAGAAGAAATGTATTAGACCAGAATCCTTGAGAAAAATCTGAAACATGCTCTACAATTTAGAAAAATCACAATCGAAAGCTTGCAGTGTGAACCTACATGTGTGGTGAAAATTTAGCAAAGGGTAGGAGCACAAGATTTAGCTGGGTGATTATATAATCTTCTCCAACCTCCCCCCCCCCCCCCAACCCCACCCCCCAAAAAAAGGCTGACTAGAAGGACTTGACTCATTCTCAGAATGTTGAATCTAGTTTTTCACCCATCACAGTTGATTTTAGCCTCAAGCTGGAGAACCATAATCTTTTCTCCTCCCTTTCTCCCCACTACTCCACCTACTGCACTTTATTTACATTCCTTTCTAAACTTTGCTTAGCACTTTGGATGTCATATATCGTTTCTGAGATAATAGCTCCTTCCTGCAGAGTCTAATTGCACAGCCCTCATCCCCACGCTTCAGATTCCTTTCATGGTAACCCCCTAGACGCTAGAACTTTTCATAATGAAGAATTGTCCATGACAGTTTATCCTTTACCTCAGACCGTTAAAATTCAGTGGCTCATTATGTCTCTGATCAAAAATATTCAGACTGTCATCCATTCAAAAGATTAATTTAAGACCTTAAATTAAAGAAGAGAGGGAAGACGATACAACATAACAGATAATTAGGTGAACTTCTCTCTAGCCTCTTCAAGATAACTCTCTAGTCCTTGAGCTACATTTTGGAGAATAATGAGTTTTTATTTCAATTCCACTCTGTAGCCAGCTGGAGTCTTGTTCTTGTTGCTCAGTGTGAGCTGTCCCCGGTAAAAGGCAGTTCACTCCTGCTACTCAGCCTGCTGCTTACTGCTGACCAGCATTGACTGGGACTAAGTAATGAGGTAAAGATCAAATGTACCCCTGCTCTCATCTGCCCAGGAGAAAGCAACAAGGAACACATGTGACTTCAAATAATAGAAGAAAAGAATTGAAATTGCAATTAGCTTATTGGATTAATTAACTAAGAAAAAAAAGAGTCCACACCCCCAAATTAACCAGGTGACTGCCTCTAGTTTAGAGTTCTTTCATATAAATTTAGACTAAAAACTATGTACCACTTCACATAAATTGGAGAGAATTAATTTATTTTTAAACACTGGGCTAGGAGTCTCTCCAGAGTTAGAAAATGAAACCCTTTTATTATATACAATCAGGCCACATTTATCATAGCCAAAGAAGAACTGAGATGATAATCTTAGCATCATTGAGATTTTATGAACAATACCTGAAGTATATTTTTCCATCTGGGCTACAATTTGGAATATCAAATTCTTAGTTAAATAGTTTAGACTACAGTTTGGTAATGGTTTAAAAGCTCATAGACCCTGAAGTTAGAACATTTATATTCCAAACAAGCTTTCATCAGTATAAGTTATTTAATCTTAAGCAAGTTATTTTCTCTAGGAAACAAATTGAAAATGACAACAGTATTCCTTAGATTGGTTACAGAGAGAGAGAGGATGGAATGAGCTATTTAGAACTGTAGTGGAGGGATCTGGTTCCCTTACAGGGCTTTCCTTCTGATATGATCTTTAATTAAAGAGACATGAATGAGTCTTAAGTTCTATTCTTGTTTTCTTGATTGAAAAGTTCACACACAAGCTTTAGATATTGCAATCAGCATCCCTACTTAGGGCAGAGTGGTCTACAAACACAAGGGCATATTAGAGGCAATGGACATCATGTGCTTTTGTTAGTAAACCCCTGGTGTGTAACAACTAGCTCAGGATCCAGATTCCCCCACCCACATGCTCCCTAAGCATGTGGGCAGCATGCAGCAGGGCTGGAGAGAACTAAGGTATACCTTAAAGCAGCGCTCTTCACTTCCCTCTTGTGTTTTCAATACTTTCCTTTGTTGTGCCACAGTCCCTCCTGGGCTATGACCGACCCACTTTTGTTGTTGCACTAAAGGTCTTTATAATAGGGAATGGTTAAATACTTCAGTTGTCATTTTGAACCATACACCAAGGAAATCGTGCCACTGTCATCATCCTCATCTGATGATCCTTTTGTCTTATTCTCTCTTCATTCCTTATTCACCTCAGACTTCGGCATTGCTTGCATACCTATGAATTTATGTGCTCTCTAAATGACGTGTAAATCCTCCATATCTAGACACTGCCTGTGTTTGTGAATTCACTGTTCTAGTACAGTCCAGTGCGTGCTCTCTTTGACTCACATCTTCTCTGTATGATTATCATTTTCTCCAAATTTGCTAAACAAGATGCAGGTACTTTAGGGCCAATGTGGGTCTATCCATCTCTCAGTTCCCTGTCCCACACCAATCAATCGAGTTCAGTTTGCTGTTTACTGTGTATGACTGTACTGTCATTTACATGCGAGTTTTCTAAGTATCCCAATAAGAACATATGTGTCAATGATTATAAGTTGAGTCATTCTCCCATTACTAATAACTCGTCAGATAAGAACTTCTTGTAGTAATGATTTTCCATTTCATCTTGCTGTACATGTGTAACATGAGTTGTCTATGGTTTTCATCCCATGAATCTTTGTTTCATCTTTCTAGTTCATGGGATAATTTTTGTTTAGACCACTGCCATTCACAGGGAAAACCAAACAATCTGACCATGTCTTCCACCAACAAATTGGAGGCCATTATGGGGAATCTTATGAAATATAATAAACAGCAAGGTGATGTGCTGTTGTAGTGAGTGAAGCCAGTTACTATAATTGTAGGAATGACCATAAAAATATACCCATTCTCCAGGTTCCTAACAAAGGATACTCAAACTCCAGTTCTCTATATCTCCAAATTGCACAAAATGCAATGAGGTACCATAATTCAAAAATTATAGTTTTTAAATTAATAGCGAGGTAGATTTTACTTTATTTTTTTAAAATAATCCATATAAAACCATTTCTTTGAAGATAGATCGTGACTATTAGAGGAGAATTACACACAGTGATCCCTCTTTTTGCCTTTCACTTTACCAGCTATTAAAGGATCAGAAAAAGCAAATTAATGTCATTCTTTAAAATCTGGCTTTCTTTGATATTATATAAAAACATGATGTAAATGCACGCACTGAAAGGCTGATTTTTGTTATAAAGAGAAAGCACACATCCACCCAATTTATTCAGATCAATAGGGTATGGTGAGAAACTTAAATAAATAGCTGACGAAAATGAAATACTTAGTAATAAGCAGGCTAAACAAATGATAGTAAAAATCTCATGTGATCTCATGGGAAATATAATGTTATAGTAAGAAAGCAGACACCAGAATTAAACTAATAAATGTGAAATGCAGACTGCATCCATACAAGAACACTGAGTGAATGCACTATTTTGCTTTCCCAATAAAACTGCTTATTTATTATATATTTCGGGCATAGTAGTAAGTGCTGAGAATTTTTAAGAAGCCAAAGCTATTTCAAATTCCTTTGCAAGAATGAAATAAACAATGTAACTAAATTTCTAGGGACCACTGAGAACTAGTTTATTTTAGGCCTCACAGAAACAAAAGTGTTCCCACCTCAGATATTGGCTTACTTTCAGTAAAACTATAGAAACACTGACTGATTTGGACATTGGCAAGAAAAGGTTACATTCCACTGACAAAATGGTCACTTTTTCTTTTATCTTTTTAAAACTTTTAATTGATTCTTTGTAAATTTTACATCATGCACCCTAATCCCACTCATCTCCTTTTCCCCTAATACCCACTTTTCACCCTTTCAACATCCCCCCAACAGAGAAAAAAACTTGCTGTGGAAGCTGTAGTGTGTCACACTGTGTCTCACAGTGTATCCTTTGCCCACACTTCTTGGCTTGCAAATGTTCACTGCAATGACTCATTGGTCTGTTTACCTCTGGTTTGGACTACTGTAGAGATAATGGGACCTTCTTAGGACTCCTCTCAGTTATCCTGCTGTTTCTATGTGTCATGAAGACCCTGTAGTTTTAGGCCCGTAGGTCTGACCCCTTCACAAACTCCAGCAGTTCAGCCAAGGGATAGATTTTGGAGTGGTCCAATTCAAAGCCCTGGATTTGAGCCTGAAAGATATCTGACCTGGTCAGCCTGATGGCTCTCCCACACTCATCCTCTCTGGGCATGAAAACCTTACTACCAAGGACAGCTCTAGCCTGCTGCCTAGGCAAGGTTCAGGGTCTGCTCTCCCAAGTATTGCAGCTGGTGAGTGACATGGCCAGTTCTCCTACACTCATGACCTGGAACGACATGGCCAGTTCTCCTACTCTCATGACCTCAGGTCCAGCCTTATAACACTTTATATCTCTAAAATTTTCAGTCATGCAGTTATTTTTATTCTATCAAATTGTTATTTTAATATACAAGAAGGAACAGTATTCAGCATGAAATATGCTATTGCAAATTAAACAAAAGTAGTTTTAAATGTGGAAGTCCATAGAAAATAGTTTACATAAAATATGATAAATCTCGGACTTGAGAGAGGGCTTAGTGATTTAGACTATTTGGTGATTTTATAAGGACCCAGGTTCAATTCACAGACCTTGGGTGATGGATGACAGCCATTCTTAACTCTAGTTCCAGGGAATCTCATACCTTCTTATGACCTCTGTTGGCACTAGATACACACATGACACAATACATAAATGAAAGTGACACATGTATATACATATTCATATAAAATAAATATGTCTAAATTTTTTTCAAATGAATCATAAAACTCTGAGTGGAAATAGTAGAGAAAGAATATAGGGAATTAATGCAACAGTGAGACAGAGAGTTTGAGTGACTTTGTTTTTTTACTTTTGTCTGACAAGGACATTCACCCTCCTTAATGAATTAGTCATCAATACCTCCATGAGAACTTGCTGTCAAAGGACATTTCTAAGGGTGATTTGCATATAGAAAGTAGCTTTAAGAAGAATTAAAGATACAAAATAAAGTCACAACATCTAAAATAATCTCATGTCTAAATTTGGCATGACCACGAAGCAGACCAACTGTGTCTCTGTTAAATATAACCCACAGAGTGACTTACAATGGCTATCCTATCTATCTGCTGTCTCCGCTTTGAATCATCTTTATAATGAAATTGATGGTGGGGGATTAACCTTCCTAAATCTTTTGAAGTTGAAAGGACTTGTGGCAAAGGCTAATTAGAAAGGCCTCCATAGACCTCAAAGGGAAGTGTGGCCTCATAGCCATCCCTCTGTGACTGAGCCTGAGAACCAAGAACCTTAGAGATGCTTAAAATGTTTTGCCACTTGGGAAATTAAAATTTACAGTGACAAAATTGCATGTGTTAAAAAAAAATGCAAAACACAACCAAAAGAATGACTTCAATTAATGGGTCAGCCTAGGGAAATGGATTTTTATTTGTTAAGAACCAAAGGGACTAAGGAAAGATCCATCAGTGTGGAGTACCAGGTAATTCTAATTAACAACTGTAAGCAAGAAGTTTATCTCACTTAGTTTTAGGTCCACAGGGAAGAAGCACATCCTTTCTTAGCCCACTGACTCTTTACCAAGGAAAAGGTCCAACTGTCCATAGAAATATTCAATTATACTTCTCTAACTATGGTTTCCTAAATCAGCATTCAACTAGGTAATTTTCTTAACTTAGAAATATTCAATTTTATAATAAATTCATTCTTGTTCATATAATACCATTACGCATTTGGTGATACATATATATTTATCACAAAAGGATGTTAGACTTGCAGGGGAAAAGGGAAAAAATAAGCTGTTTCACATTGTGAGGAAAACCAGAGTAAAATTCTCATTTAATCACTAATTTAATTGGCCTCATCTATATCATATGCTAACTTTGTGGCTATAGATACTAATTTTTGAAATAACAATTTCCTTTTCATTTTTTTATTTTTGAGAAATTTATACATACATAGATACAATGAAATATCATATTTACCTCAAATTTCCCACCCCAATTAACATATATCCCTAATAAACTCCCTTTCCAACTTCAAGTCTTTTTTTTTTTTGTTGTTGTTCTTGTCAAACTATTAGGTCCAATTAGTTCATTGTGTGCTGGATGTGTGACCATCCATGAGAACATAGAAAACTACCAGTGGCTGCATCTCAAACAGTGATTCTCCATCCCAAGCAATTATCCACCATATTATGTGGGACCTCATCTGTAGTGGGCTTTTGGTTACCTAGATCTTGTATAGCTCTTATTCAGATAACCACAGCTTGTGAAATCGTGACTACACTAGTCTTCTCATATCCTCACACCAAAGAATTTGATGGCAATCCTCCCCATCCTCCAGCCCTTATAGTCTCCCTGGTTCCTCTTGTACCGTGTTCCCTGATCCTTGGTAAGTTAATGAAGATGACCTGTTTGAGGCTATGTTATGAGTCTCTTACTGTTGGTACACTGACAAGTTTTATGTCTTTCCACTGTCTGCTGCCCAAGGCAACATGATGCTTCCTTGACCAAGGTTGAGAGCAGCATTTGTCTGTGGGGATAAATACAAACTCTTTAAAGGTAAGTTTATAACCTGGCCATTTAGAAAACTAACAATAGCAGATTCTACTCTAAAGCCTATGACCTCCCTAGCTAGAGAAATTTGATCCAGATTTTGCAGTGTCAGGAATAAATTTCTCTTCTGTGAAGCAGGTCTCAAAAACAACTCAAAAGCATTTAGTTATTTCCAGTCATGCCACTATTATACCAGTGAGCACATACTGCACAAGTTAAAATTCAGCATGAGGGATCCAGTGCTGGGTAAGACCATTGATAGCTTTTATTTGCAGAAGCCTTCATAGGAACTCCTAGAACTACAAATCCTAGCCAGCAATGAGGATGTTTCTTGGTTGTTTGGAGATTAATTTCTTCACTGAAAAGCCAATTTCTTTTTTTTTTATTGGACATTTTATTTACATTTCAGATGCCCTCCCCTTTTCCCATTTCCCCTCCCTAGAAAACACCTATCCCGTGCCTCCTTTTCCTTTTTGCTTTTATACATTTTTTAAATGTTTATCAAAGACTTTATAAGTATGGTAATGCTCAGTCAGAAGAGTATCCCAATACCCTACCTAGATATATAAACTATCTTTGACTGGTAGAGACATGTGAACATCTGCCTCCATGCCCCCCTCTTTCTCTATCTTTCTCTCTCTCATCACCTAACTTCTCCTCTACTTCATCTTCTCTTCTCCTTACTCCATCTTTTCCTCTCCGTACTCCTTCCCCCTTAGCTCGTCCTACCTATCACCCTTCCTGCTAAAGTAAAACTTTTCTCTCAAAATACAATTAGAGCATAATTATTTTTATTTGTACCAGTGAGGTACAAGATAGTCCTAATACTAAGTCCATCATTTTGTTGACTAACCAGAACCTCTGTCGTCTCTCCTAACTAAGACACTTAGTTTTGAACCTGGGAAAAGCCAATTTCTTTACAATAAAAGCAATACCATACAAATAAATGAAGCCCCCTCTGTATTTTATTCATGAGTGTATATGATATGTATACATATAGATCATATATTATATGACATATATGATATAATATATATATAGCATTGTATGTATATAATATATATATATATAGCATTGTATGTATATAATATATATGAGCATATACTATATTTGAACTACAAGTTTCTTTAATATACCAAACTACATTTTATTTGTCTAAATAATTACAGATTTATTGGCTATATAACATTGCCTAGTGCTAATATGTTCAAGTTCATTAAATCTTTTTTTAATATATATATATATATATATATAAAGTATATATATATATATATATATATATATATATATATATATATACTTATTTATTTAACTATTGTTAGTTTTGATATTATTATTTGTTATGGTTCTAGGATTATGTTTATATTCATTCTGAGTTATTTCTTTAAGATGTCTTAAAAGTAAATCTCCTGAATAAATGAGTAAGCCTGTACTCATATAGATGGCACATAGAAATTTATTTCTATTTCTATTAAATCTATTTCTGTATTTATAGCTATATCTAAATTTATCTGTCTATAATGTGTGGTATATCTGTATGTATGTATGTACAGCACATATGGATGGGTGCCTGCAGAAGCCAGAAAAATGATGTTAGGTCTCCCAGAGCTGAACTTAGAAGAGGTTGGGTTGTGAGATGCTGAATATTAGGGCTGAACCATAACTTGGATTAATAGCGTGAAGTGCTTTTAACCATTGAGCCACTTTTCTGGACTCCTAACATTAAGTCTGTATTTTGGTTTTTGCATAATGGTCAATGGACAAAACTAACAGCAATGATTATCGTGTGTGTGTGTGTGTGTGTGTGTGTGTGTGTGTGTGTGTGTGTGTGTGGTTTTTTTCTGCAACATGGCCAGCACTGAAAGTTATGAAAAAATTATAATTCATTAAATGTAATACAGTGTTTCAAGCTCACTTAAATTTCTATTTCTTTGACAATTAGACAGTTAGAGTGGAGCTAATTAAAGCCACTGGAATCATTAAACTTTGATTCTCTGAGTTATTCAGGTGAATATGAAATTGAGTTTTAGAAACTCTACAAGTGAAACTTATTATGCAATTATATATTACTAAATAAAATTATTTATAAGTTTGAACTGCCTCAGTTCCTTCTGAAGAATGAAAAAAGGAACCTTTGGAATTAAATAATCTCATTTAAAAACATCTTCAAGTGAATTTATTAGAACAAGTCATGGACTCCAAGTTACGGCTGAAGTATTTCAAATTTTGTTCACCTTTGATTGAAATTTTTATTTGTTAATAGCATTTCACTGACTCTTTTCTCAGTGTGCATGGTGTAATTTATCATTATCTTTTTTCCAGGAAGAAACAAGAAAATCTTGTTCATAAAATCATTTGTTTGATAATTTTTCTATAAGAATATTTAACTTAGCTATTTATAAGAATGAAGAAAAATAACTCTTGGGAGGATGATGCTGTTATAAGAGCACTAAGAAAATCATAAAGGAGGATAGACCACTTATTTAATAGTAATAATATTATTTTAAGGGGATTGTCTCACAACCATTTGGGCCAAGAATAAATTCTACCTTAGGTAATTTGGTTTACTGTTTCAGAGGAACCCCTCAGAAACCTCACCATTCATTTTTCACATCCAGTTTCATTACACCTACCAAGTACTCCCTGTTTAAAATGTAAACTAATAGTCAGAGGGGATGTATAGTATGTCTATATTTACATAACTGGTGTCTACTTAATACTAGTGATCCCAGGTACAAACTCTACTGTACGTATGACCCAATATTTCTTGGCTTTAAAAACATATATTGTAAATGAAGATATTCTTCCTCATGTCAGACTCTTATATCTGTGACGTCTATCCTAATCTGTAAAGCTAAATATCACTGTTTCATAGATTTCTGACTTTCTATGTTTCAGAATTTCTGAGCCTATATTTTACTTTTTATAAACAATCTGACATTTAATCCAGGGTGACACTTTAATGGTGGCATGCTATCATAGAATAGGTTAGTAGAAATTTAGATATATGGGAGATGAAATTGTTTATCTGAGCTCCATTAAAAATGCCTTAATTTCAGCCAAGAAAAAAGAAAAATACAGGAATTTAGGAATGACAACATATATATGAAATGTGTCAACTCAGTAGAAATAAAGAATTTCTGTACATTCTTCCTGCTTTTCTTCCATGCACCCTTTCCCAGCCCATCTCTTCTTATTTGTTTTTCTTCAACCTTCTCCTTACTTTCCTCTTGACAACTAGATGTATCAGAAGACATTTAAAATTTTTAGTTTGTATAGTTCTCAAGGAGGAACAGCATATTTCTCTAAACAAAATCAAGTTAAAATAGAGAGCTTCAGGTTGATGTTATTTAAGACCTGATTGTGTGAACATTGACAATTCATATGGAGAGAATGTCACCTTCAAGAAACAGGACACCTATAACTTTCATTTCTGCTTAAACTACATGATAAAACTCAAAGATCTAGCAATCAAGGATTTATCCATTTCAAAAAATTATTTTAAATCTAATATACTGATATATTATAAACCTTGAATCATCTAAATGAATACTTGAATTGAGAACTGATGCTTCATCTCCATTTTGTGTTTAGATACCTGTTCAGGGAATCAATCCCCTATAGGTGTGTCTTCAACCATCTCTATCTGTAAAGATATGTCTAATGTATAACACTAATTTATTTATAATAGAAAAATTATATAATAAAATTTATGTGTAATATATAAAATAGACTTAACATGTTTTATAACATAATGAATGCACATATTTTTATAGAATTTTAATTAAATTTAGCCTATCTAGAATTACAGTTTATTTTAAAGAGACAGAAAATCTTCTAAATGAGGAATGTCACTCACTCGACATTTCCTAAACTCTCAGAGTGTCCATAGTAGAGATGTCTTGAGATTTAGTGTAACTCATTTTCCCCAAACAGAGTTAGCTATAAAAAGGTTGAAATGAGCTCCTTTCATTTCAACAATAACATAAATGCAGATCTCTCTCTCCTCTCTCTCTCTCTCTCTCTCTCTCTCTCTCTCTCTCTCTCTCTCTCTCTC
>JANHMN010000011.1:25733495-25755010 GCA_030674055.1 Rhabdomys pumilio
CTAGCAATACTTCCTATACCCACATATGAGCTTTCATGGTTTCCTGACTTTATGAGCTGCTTTTTCGTCATTCCCAAACTTAAGAGAGACACCTATATCAATATACGAAGCCACTTGGAGTCAAACTTCCATTTTGAGTATAGATTGAATAAAGTTTAAGTTCTTGGGGGGAGGAGGTAAGAAAGAAAGAAAGAAAGAAAGATAAATTTAAAATAAACAGTGTAAAATATTAAGTAAAGTAATAATAAGACAAAGAATCATAGGAAGCAGGTGTTTAAGTTCCTTATTTCAAAAAAATAAAAATCAAAAATATAAAGAAAACGGTGGTGAAATAAACCTGTATTGAAACAACAGCAACTCCAGCAATGATCATACTTTTACACTTGCTCTTTCAGTTAACCCTATTCATTCAATATTTTTGAAGCATTACCAGTTTTTGAAGGTGACAAACCCTGGGTGTCACTTTATTCCAACCATAAATAAGCTTTCATGATTCATGAACAGACAGAGCATACATTAAAAGTAGTACCATAAAGATATAATCTCATCTAACACAACTAAGGTAACTGTTCATTTACCAGTACAAATTAATTGTCCAAGTGAGTTGTACTGGTGTGTTATGAACTTATATCAGATACTTCGGTTACATTCATTCCTTATTACACTCTGTTCTCTTTTTCATTCTTCCTTCATTCTGAATAGGTCCCCTCCATTTTCACATCCTTTAAAAACAATCCTGATTCTACTTAAAATAGAAAACACTCACATTTGTCTTTCTGAATCTGAGTTTTCATGTCTTAACCAGTGCTTTTCAGTTCCATTCACTTCAAGATAGTAGCCAGTTCCAGTTCTTCTGTATGGACAATATGGCTCCATCATGCAAACCCAATTTTATGTATGCATTCATTTTTTGGCACACACCTAGGCTTATCTAAAAACTTGACTGTAACAAAAATTTCACAATAAATACACAGATGTATGTATGTGTGTAGGTATATATACATATAATTTATTTATATATTATTTATTCTATACTTTATTTATGTTTCAGTCACAATTAATATATTGCTGCTCCTATACTCTTACACTACCAAGTCCAGCTGCCAGCAGGAGGTACAACCTTGGCTGCTTTTAGAGCACAGATTGTATATACTAAATCTGAGAAAAGCCTTTCAAGTGGATTTCACCTTAATAATAACTCCAGTGCTGTGTGCTTCTTTTGATTACTTCAGATATGTACCCAGAAATCGTACTGTTGAATCATGTGTTTGTAGTTCTTTGAAGATCCTCCATACTGACTTTAATAATGAGTTTACTAACCACATTTGCAATATGCATAAGAATCCCTCTATTCTAGAATACTCACCAGTGTTTATTGTGTTTCCGATAATAGCTACTCTGAGTATGGTATGAAGAATTCTCAATATAGTTTTTGATTAAAACACCACTGATGTTGAATGGTGTTGAACGTTTTTCATCTGTCTAGTGGCCATGTGTACTTATTTTGAAAAGCCTAAACACAAATTTATTAGGGCAATTTGCTATTTTAAATTAAGACTGTGATTCTGGGTAGCAGGAGCTGAATAATTGGCTGTGTTTAACAAGAACTGCCAAAATTACTAAAGTATAAACCATTGCTTTGCTGGTATGCTCGATGCTAGTGAGCTGGAGCTGAAAAATTAGCCAGAATTAAGGAGAGACTGGAGTTATTATTAAGGTGAAATCCACTTGAAAGGGTTTCCTCAGAGTTAGCATATACAATCTGTGCTCTAAAAGCAGCCAAGGTTGTACCTCCTGTTGGCAGCTGAACTTGGTAGTGTAAGAGTGTAGTACCAGAAATATATTAATTGTGACTGAAACATAAAGTATAGAATAAATTATATATATATATATATATATATATATATATATATATATGTATGTATATATACACATATATATATACACACACATATGTACATGTGCATGTGCACGTACACATACACATGTATGTATGTATGTATGTATGTATGTATGTATGTATGTATATCTCCAGATGGTACTCCAGATGTACCATCTCCAGATGATTCTGAAAGCATGAAGTGTTATGAAGAGCAACTGAAGCTTGGAACTGTGTGAGGCCAGGAACGGCCATTGGTGAAGATGCAGCCTCATCAGCAGTTGACATCCCAGGATTTAAGGGATCTTGTAGAACAGCTGAGGGTTGACACATGAAGTGAACTTAGGAGAAGCTATTGGTAAAAGTACAGCCAGTTGTTACAGAAGTCCCATCATTTTGGAGATGCACGTACCATGTGCTGACTACCAAGAAGAACATCATCACTGGAGTGGAACTGTCCAGGGCCTAGAAGACAGGCAATGTTTGCTGTAGACGATGGAGGTGGGGGAAATTACCCACACTACATGGAAGAGACCAGATCATGAGGGAATCCCAGATATTTGACACTGAGTTATTTATGTAATTGGAGTCCAGTTTTCTTTGTTCAGGTTGTGACTGTACCTGAGTTATTCCCTCTTGAAGTAAGGAGATACTTAATTTATTTTTAGGTTATAGGAGCTCACAATTGACAGAATTTAAATATTTTTTTAAATAAGTATATTTTGATGTTTTACAGAGAATTTGAATTTTAGAGAAACTGGATATTTTAAAGGATACTAAGCTTTTCATGTGTTTGAATTTATAAGGACTGTGGGGTTTTTAAAGTTATTTATGTTTTTTTCCTGTGTTTTTAATCATTGACATTATTATTATTATTATCATTATTATTATTATTCTTTAATCATTTTTTTACAGTTCATAATTTATCCCCTTTCTGGTCCATTTTCCAAATGTTTCATATCCCATACCTCCTTCCCCTCCCTTCCAAGAGAATTCCACTAGACCATCCAACTTAATGGGGCCTCAAGTCTCTCAAGGGTTAGGTGCCTATTTTCTGACTGGGTCTAGACCCAGTAGTCCTCTGCTGTATATGTGTTGGGGGTCTCATATCAACTGGTGTATGCTGCCTAGTTGATGGCTCTGTGTCTGAGAAATCCTGGGAACCACATTAGTTGAGACTGCTGGTCTTCTTATAGGGTCACCCTCCTCCTCAGCTTCTTCTAGCTTTTCCCTAATTCAACCACAGGGGTCACCAGCTTCGGTGTATTGTTTGGGTGTAAATATCTTCATCTGACTCTTTCAGCTGTTTGTTGGGCAGTCATGACAGGCCCCTGTTTGTTAGCACACCATAGCATCAGTAATAGTGTCAGGCCTTGGAGCCTCCCCTTGAGCTGGATCCCAATTGGGCCTGTCACTGGACCTCCTTTTTCTCAGGCTCTTCTCCATTTTTGTTTCTACAGTTCTTTCAGACAGGAACAATTCTGCATCAGATTTTTTGACTGTGAGATAGCAATCCCATGCTTCTACTTGATCTTTCTACTGGAGATTAACACTAAAAGTTCCTTCTCCCCACTGTAGGGATTTTCATCTAAGGTCTCCTCCTTTGAATCCTGAAAATCTCTCACCTCCCAGGTCTCTGGTATAGTCTAGAGGGTCCCATTACCCTACCTTCTAAGAGTTATTTATGTTTTTAATATGAGATCTTGGGAATAAACAGGAGTGGAAAAGTTGTGGCTTAATGGTGATGGGTTTGTGTGTTGACAAGGGGTCAATTTTTCTCAATAGTTTTATATCAACTCGATAAAAGCTAAAGACATGTGAGAGGAGGAAACCTCAACTAAGAAAATGCCATATATATAGTGATTGGTGGAAGAGGGACCAACACAAAATGTATGAAGGCATTCCTAAAGTAATTGTCCTGGGTTCTATAAGAAAGCAGGCTGAGCAAGCTATGAGGAACAAGCCAGTAAGCAGCAGCCCTCTGTGGCTTCTGCATCAGCTCCTGTCACCAGGTCTCATCCTGATTGAGTTCTTGTCCTGACTTTCTATGATGATGAACAGCAATGAGAAAGTATAAGATGAATATACCATTTCTCCCTGCCATTAAAAACAAAACAAAACAAAACCAACTAACTAACCCACCACCGCCACCACCACCACCACCAACAACAACAACAATAACAACAAAAAAAACCCCACAAAAATACAGGCAGTATATAAATGACTTGTTTTAAGCATGCTTATTTGTAATTAGATAGCTCAAAAGGATCTAAAATATAAAATTTTAATTAGGGTGTGATCACTCTTAAATCTCTATTTTAAATATAAGTACATGTGAATCTTATTTGTTTGTTAACTGGGCTGTTTGGTTGGGGAATTCTATCCTAATTCTACCTATTCTTTAACTGTTTGATTATGTTTTATCATTTATTTCCTTCGTTTTTTGTTCTCATCCTTCCTTCTTTCTCTCCTTCCCTCTCTTCTTCCTCCTTCCCTTTCCTTCTCTTTCCTTTCCCTTCTTTTCCTCTCCTTTCCTATCTTCTGTCCCACTCTTTTTCCTCTTTGTGTCTTTCCTATCTCGTTCTAGGAATCAAACCTAAGACTGTGTGCATGCTTGACCAGTGCTCTGGTCCAAGTGGCACTCCCAGCTCATAGCTATTTTCTTGTTGCTATTTAAGTGGTTCTAGTTTTGAAAACACATCCTAGTTAAATCAGGAGTGGGCTTGGAGTTAACTTTTCCTTTCAATATATTTATAGGCAAGATATGTTACCTTTTCATTCATTATAAAAGCAAGACTCAAATACCTAGTCATCCCACTTTAAGTTATACAAATTGATCAGTGAGTTAGGTGCAGTTTAGGCTGCCTATCTCTACTATAAACTTTCTCATTAGTATTCTACCTATTAGTCCTCTTAGCTACTGATGAGCCTTGCCTAGAACCATTATTTCATTAAAGCTCTCAGAGTAGTAATTTTGAGTTCAATTATTCTATTTCTTACCTATGATTCTTTCATATAGAAGAAATTTTTTTCATCAAATATTTGAGTACCCTGAAATACACTTAACTATTTGAACTATCATTTATGAAATGAAAGAAGTGTAGTTTGGTGGTTGTACAAAGCATGAGGGAATTCAATCTTTCTGTCAACCTATATGTCATATATATTAACATACTATATCTGTGTAAGTGCCAGGGAGCCTATATAAAGAACTCAGACTCTGAGTTTAAGAAATGATTTTCCTGTAGGACCTTAGCCCCACCTCCTACCCTCCAAAAATTACTTTTGCCTGATGAGGGAAAACTCACAACTCTGCTGTGTGTAGTTTAGCAAATGTTAAATCATACACATGATGGTAACTTTCATTTTGAACTCCATGCACAATTTTATTATTACCACTGAGATTTCTGATGCTTTGTAATCATTTCTATCCATCTCCTCAGAGTTGAGTCTTTTGAAATTTCTGATGTGGATTTCCATTGATCAGATTTTCTGGGTCTGGGGTTCAATTCAATTGAATTATACAAGGTGTGATTTGGGGAGGAGAGATGGCAGATACTGGAAATTGTAGGCCTAGGGCATTGTGTTTGAGAGTAATGTTGTTATGTGTTGTTCTCACTCATTCTTGTCAGTGATGAATATTGTTCCATTATATGAACACACTACTTATTATTCAAACAATGATCTCTTGACTTCTTTCTAATATTAGAGTATAATTAGTAAGGGAACTGTGAATCTTTTCATAAATCTGCTTTATAGATATATTTTTAAACTTTTTAGTAATATCTGGAAGATAAAAACTTCTAAACTTACAACAAATTAATTAACTTTATCAAAGTACAAAATATTCAAAGTGTCATGTTTTTGAAATACAAGTACTTTTACTAATCTTTGCAAATTCTATGCATTTATACAAATATATTTTGATCTTGTTCACCTCCATTCCTTACCCTAAATCCTCCCAGATTCATCTCACCTAACTCGGTACCCCTTACAAATTCATATTTTCTTCTTTATAACCCACTAATATAATTTATGCTCCCTATATACTTAAAAAGGGTATAAAGTCATCCACTGGAGCACTGACTGTGGCTTTATCAGGGGTCCCAGTTTTAAGTAAAGCTGATTTTTATTTTTACAGAAGCCATCAACTATCAGTGGCTTGACATCTAAGGGTAGTTTTGTTTGTTTGTTTTTGTTAGTTTGTTTGTCTTTACTTATTCACTTTACATTCCACTCATCTCTCCCCTCACAATCCTCCCTCCTCCATTCTCCTCTGAGTGGGTAGGAACACCTTTTGTTATCCCACTACCCTGGCACATCAAAGTTAGGCATATCCTCTCGCACTGAAGCCAGACAAGGCAGTTCATCTAGAAAGAACATATCTCAGGTACACTCAAGAGCTTTTGGAATAGCCCCCACTCCAGTTATTTGGGACTTACATGAAACCAAGCTGCACATCAGTAACAAATATATTGGGAGGCCTAGGTCCAGCCATGTATATTCTTTGGTCGGTAGTTTAGTCTCTGAGACCTCAAGCATCCAGGTTAGTTGATTATGTTGGTCTTTCTGTTGAGTTCCTATCTCCTTCAAGACCTGCAATCACTACTTATATTCTTCCATAAGAGACCTCAAGCTCTATCCACTGTTTGCCAGTGGGTGTCTGCATCTGTCTTTGAGTCAGTTGGTGGACGGAGCCACTCAGAGGACAACCATGATAGACTCCTGTCTGTAAGCATACCAGAGTGTAGTGTCAGTGATTGGTGCTTTCCCATGGGATCAGTCTCAAGTTTAGTCAGTTATTGATTGGTCATTCTCTCAGTCTTTGCTCCATCTCCCAAGACAAAGTTTTTTGAGTCCCTTCTTAGACCATGCTGAAATGTTGACTGACTTGTTCAGGAAAGCACTACTGTCCTGAATTCACAGAGCAGGAGTCCTGTCATCATCAGAAGGTCCTGTTTTGTTATGTTCATCCTTCTTTACCTCTGGCTCTCACAGCCTTTATTCTCCATGTCTCCTGATGAACACTGGGGAAAGAGGATCCATATGCATGTCTCATGCATAGATGTGGCCTATACTGATACTCATGCTCTGTGCTCTGACCACTTGTGAGTTTGTGTGCTAACAACCATGTACTATGCGGAAGAACTTTCTGATGAGGTTGTGAGAGCTGCACTGATCGGTGGGCAAAGAGATACGTAGAGGGCATAAATGTCGCATCTTTTTGAAATTTAATCTCAAATGGTTTTGAGATAGCCAACATATGCACTGTATTCACATCCTTTTCTTGCATGTTTCCCATGCCAACTCCTCCTATGCCCTCCACCTTGCTCTCAAATCTATGAGGTTTACATCTTTAAGCATTATAGCTTTACAGTTCATACTTTTCCCAGTTTGGGCATATGCATCTACACTTGAAATCCTAACCAAGTTAAGCAATTGTACTATACTCAAAAAGTATTCTGTGATAATGTGTAACCCATTTATGTATCAACAGCCTATTCTCAGACACTTCTAAAATACTTATGACCTTATATTAGTTTTTCAGAGTTTTAAATAAGTGAAATTCCTAATATGCATGTTTTCTTGGATTTGTCCTCAACATAATATTATTTAGAATGGTGTATGTTGTTGAAACCAATAGCTCAGTTCTCCTACTAAAATGTCATCTTTTACGTGCGCATACCTCTACTTGCTCCTCAGTTCACCTATTTCAGTTTCTGATATAATCCCAAGTCTCTCTGGAGTCATCTGGTCATTGTGAGAGCCTGGATTCTCATGGTGGAGACGCTATTCATGTGAGATGAAGAAATGCCCTCTTCATTTATAAACTAGGGAAAGACAACTTCTATTTCCCCAAATTCTACTTGCAGTTTATTCTATGCCATAAAATCAGTTTGAAATATTACTCTTTCAACATGAAAACCAAATTTATAACACACCAAAGAAAAATATAAAATAATAAAATTTTGACCTCACGAAAACTAAATATTTCTTAATTAAATACCCAAATTAATAATTGTAAATAATAATTAAAATCTTACAAATCATAGATCATTAACATTAAAATTATGTACATGACAAAATTTACCATTAATAAAATAATTACGGACTAGAGAGGTGGTCCAGTAATTGCTAGCACTTGTTGCTGTTCCAGAGTATCCAAACCCATATAATAACTTAAACCATCAGTTCTGAGGGATCTCACTCCATCTTCAGGCCTTTATGGGCACCAGGCATATATGTACTACACCAATATACTGCAACCAATATACTCAGATAAATAAAAATAAAAATAAAAATAAAAATAAAAATAAATAAATCCTACAAGAAACAGAAAAGAAAACAAAGAAGCCACCCACAGCTTGGAAGAAATATTCAAGGTACATATCAGTAAAAACAAACTGTAAGAATAATTAAAATAGGGCTTCTAAAATTAATAATAAAAATTAAAATTTAATTAAAATTAGGAAAATTATTGATCAGTTTACAGTTTACAGTTTAAGGAATATATATGATGGGCTAGTAAGAGTGTGAAGCTCCTTCACCTCATCAATTATCTTGGAAAGGCAATCAGAAACTAAATGTAGATTTCAAAACCAAACGTCAAGGAGACATTGTCAAATAGAATGTCTAAGATTTAAAACAAAAACAAGACAACATTAAATGTTGAAGGATGGAAAGTAACTAGCATCTTCATAATTCTGGAATATTTAAAATGTAGCAGCCAGTTCAGAAAACTGTTGAGTTGTGTCTTGTAAAATAAAATATGAAGTCACTAGATGTGAATCTTTTTTTGTCTGCTACAGTTATCAAATGAACCCAGATATTCTTTCAAAGTCAGATAGACCCGATTCTATCTCTTATTTATATGAGCTGATTCATTAGCCTCTGTCCTTACACCATCTTAAGGTTTCTAAACATGACAGTGGGGGTGCATTAATACCTGTCTTGAGAATCTTGTCAAAAGATGTTCATCTGATGCCTCCTCAATGACCTGGAACTGAAAACTTCAACACTTGAAACAGTCTGACTCCATGAAGATGTCAAGCTTCAGATCAGAAAGACTCTGGTTCTGCATCTATTACTATTGTCCTGAATGTCACAATCAAACATGTGACTCTCTCAGGCAAAGAAAGACATGATTAAAGCTAGAAGGTGCATGTAAGTGGAGTATCAGGAAACAAGAAGGACACTAAATGAAGAAGAAGAAGAAGAAGAAGAAGAAGAAGAAGAAGAAGAAGAAGAGGAAGAGGAGGAGGAGGAGGAGGAGGAGGAGGAGGAGGAGGAGGAGGAGGAGGAAGAGGAGAAAAGAAGAAGAGGATGAGGAAGAGGAAGAAAGAGCCTGACAGATACAAACTCACATTCTAGTAGACACAAAGGAGGAGAACAAAAGAAAAAATGAGGCTGATTGTTACACCGGCCAGTTGATATTTAGATTATTATTACTGAAATGAGCACAGGGCCCTTTCCTGCAGAATTTCCCTTTTTGTAACTGTACCACTTCGCTTTTTTCCTTCACTGGTTCCACTCATCCCTTAAAGCTCCATTTTGTTGATTTCTGATTATTTCTGCAATTTAGCAATGTCATTTTAAATTCAAATAACATTCTCCAGAGTGCTGCCCTTTGTGAACTTTTCTGAGTTTCATTTACGAGTTTGGGAATAAACTCTCTATTACCATTTCACGGTTGGAAATATTGAGCATGCAGTTTGAAATGCATAATAAAATTCCCTAAACAATTTCAAGGCTTCACAAACATAAAGAATAATCAAAGATACTGAATCCTTTTGATTTTAGACTTAGATTTTTTTGTAAGACATTTATTTCTATACATAGTTATTTGCACATTGGCAGAAGGAATTCTAACAATCAGAAACAATGAAAAAAATGGGCTGTCATTTAGTGTAAAGACAGGGTAAGAGAGGTAGATTCCTTTGGTAATTAGCGAATAAAGAACAATGTATGTGCAAGTCAAATTTATTCAGAGATGTTTGTTTAATAAAAACTCAAAATTCTGAAGTCAAGGTTGCACTTTATTGCAATATGTAAAGTTTTATGAATTACAACATATTTTAAAGATGGAAATTATTTTAATTTACATCTGATATTTAAAATAGTTTCTTGATGGAAGAACATGTGTTTGGTGCACTCAGACTAATGGTTCCATTTGTTAGATTTACAATGGATTAAACAAAAAGTAAGATCATCTCATTCAGTCAGGTTTCATGGTGATAGACAAGACATTCTTTTTCCCATTTCACCTCATATGCTATGAAAACACAGTTTTCTCAAAAATATCCCTCCATTCACTATGTTTGACTGAACAAGCTTAGAAAGAACGATGTACTCTAATCACATAGTTCCCCCTTTGTAGTATATCTACATGTTTCTAATTGTTCATCTTTTCAGGTAATAGTACAATCAATATCTCCATACATTTGTTGGATTCTTACAAACATGGTTATTCATTAAAGAAGGTAGTCTTTCTTAGAGCACTGAGATATTTTGAAAGATGCCCTTTATGGAGCCCTGATTTCTTTTATTCCTACTGAAAATAAATAATCTCAGGAATATAGCACTATCAGCTTGTTAGGTTGAAGAACACTAGGCTGACTTTCAAATCTTACTTGTCATAAGAAAGTTATTTCTTCCTAACTTTTCAAAGTCAGTTGCAATGACCAGTTTCCTTCTATTTCCTTTTCCAGGGAGATTACCTGTGGAAATCCAATACAAAACTTTAAACAGACATCTGAGAAACCTATTATACCTTTCTAAGCACTGACATCATATTTTAGATTGTTTGATATAAGAATTACTTACATTTTTTCTCTGAGTATCCACTGAAAATTTGTCCAAGAATTTCATGCCCTCTGGGTAAACATGAAAGATAATTTGTGTCAATACTTCCCAAAATTCTTTCCAACCCTTTGACACCATGGACTTATGGAAAATACCATATTACATGACGTAAGCCTTTGTAATTGGATAAAATGGTTCTATTTTATAGATAAGAAATTTGAAATGAAATAAAGACTTAATTTAGTACAGATACCATTTGCATGAAATTCATTATAAAGTGACAGGATATAAAAATTTATAAATTAAGAAGTAACAACCCGGTCAAGTTGAGCACTTATTTACTTATTATTATTATTATTATTATTATTATTATTATTATTATTATTATTATTTTATGTTTATAGGTATTTTGTCTGTATGTCTATGTACCATATGCCTGCAAAGGCTAAAATAAGGTGATAGAGCCCATGGACCTGGAGCATAGACTGTAGTGAGCCACTATGTGGGTGTTGAAATCCAACCACAATCTTTAGAATAGCAACCTGTGCTTTTAACCATTGGTCCATCTCTCCAGCCCTCAGGCTTTAATTTTCAAGGATATAGATAGGAACTTACTGTGAATAACTGACTTTTCCTAAATGTTCCCTGAGCATTCAGCTAGATCTCAGCATCTCGTGTGTGTGGTTGATTTTTAGGTCATTTATTTTTAAATCCCAGAATTCTTCTTTCCGTAATCTGCAATATAATTGATTATATTGTGTATTCAAGGATTACTGCCATTTTCTCTGAAATAAAGAAATGAGTTTTCCATGACAGATTGACTATTTCCTAGTGTCGTCTCTTAGATGTTACATAGCAGAAAGTTGATTCTGTCACAAAGACAACTAGTTTTACTTTAAAGAAAGTCAAAAGCAGAACAGATATAAATATGAATCCAGAGAGTAGACAAATTAAATCATTAAAAATAAAATTGAACTCTCATTGTTTTTTAAGTATGCTCCAACAGAACATTAGTTATTAAGAAAACAAACAACCAGAAGTACAGGCAGGGCATGGGCAAAGAAAACACTTAAAACACTATGAAAAGCACTTAAGCACTGCTTTGCATAGTGAAAGCAGAAGAACAATGCTTTGCGTGTTAGGTATGACATTGTCTAGGGTAACAAAGGAGATGCAGGAAGAAAGAGGCATAAGAAAAAGAGGGTATTAAGTAGTGGGAAAGAAAGAATATATCCAATTCATGGCACATGGCTGGATGCAAACCTGTCCTAAATATCTTTAAAGACTATTAAGAAGACCGTTGAGTCCATCGTCTTGCATATGTCCCCTGGATTGTGGTCTGTCTACCAATAGATACATTCCCTCTACCAAGAGCTGTCAATTGTCAGCAGCTCCTCAGCTAACGGTGGTGGTACTTTGTGTGTAATGCTCTTCTCCATACTGAGACAGGAAACTGAGGACACTTATGGGAGCAATTGGGAAGGAGGCAAATAGGCTCAAATCATATTACACGAAATCTTCAGAGAGCTAATAACAGTGTTAAAAAAACAAAAGATTTATTATCAAGAGTACATGTATAGAAAAATTGTTTGGATAATACTGGGAATGTGATATTACAAACTAAATTTCTTAGTTCTGTAAAATAGGTAGAGGTGCTTCAGTTCATAACACCACAAAGTATAGAGTATAATATTTAGAAATGAATGCTTCTATTGCCTCTAATTTGTAACTTTGAAGACACAGAAAATACAGTTGAGTTTGTAGATGAGACCTTTAAGCAAGTAAAATTAAATGAATATATAAATTGGTATTATCGTACAAGATTAAACAAAAAATGCATTAGTAATTAGTAATCTTAGACATGCACAAGATTCCTCATCCTTCCATTCCATGTTGATTATGTAAATATGTGGCTAATTTTGCCACCTATGGATTCTTTTCAATTCAAACTTTCTCTTTGTGTTTATAATTTGTTTTGTACTCATTGGACTAATTTTGAATTGCCTTCTTTTACAAATAAAGAATTTCCTGAATTTGTCACATAGTAAATTGTGTGTCTCCTCTAAGGAAATAGAAGATTAATGATTTTTAGGAGACACATCAACACACACACACACACACACACACACACACACACACGAATGTACAACTGTCCAGTTCCACGAACACACCTAAGAAAGCCATTAAAAATGATGACTTCAGGAATTTTACAAGCAAATGGATGGAACTAGAAAATATCACCCTGAGTGAGATAACCCAGAAACAAAACGACATACAAAAAAACATATTCATGAAAATGAAGGGATTAAAAAATTGAACAGAGACTGAAAGAAAAGCCATCTAGAGACCGTCCCATCTAGGGATCCATCCTATTCATAGACACCAAACCCTGACACTATTGCCAATACCAAGAATTGCTTGCTGACAGGAAGGAGCCCAATAGGGCTGTCCTCCGAGATGGTCTGCTAGCACCTGACTAAGACAGATGTAGACACAGCCAACCATTGGACTGACCCTGAAGACCCGAGTAGAAGAGATAGGGAAGGGCTGAAGGAGCTGAAGAAGATTGCAACCCCACAGGAAGAATAACAATATCAACTAACTGGACCCCTCTGGGATGAAACCACCAAACAGAGAGTTTATATGGGTGGGTCCATGGCTCTCACTATATATATAAAACAAAGCATTGTCTTATCTGGCTTCAATAGGAAGGGAGAAGCTTGGTCTTGTGGAAGTTTGTTTCCCTAATAAAAGGAAATACTAGAGTGGTGAGGTGGGAGTGGGTGGGTGGGTGGGTGGGGGAGTATCCTCTTATAGGCAAAGGGGAGGGAGAATGAGATGGGTTTGTGTTGGGAGACAGGGAAGGGGGACAGCATTTGAAATGTAAGGAAGTAAAATAATCAATAAAAAAAAAAGAAAAGCATGTGAAAACATAACACAAAGCTGGCTATTTATTAGCCTGAAAGAGGGTAACTATCCTCTTAAGTTCTCTCTCTGGCTTATGGGTTATGCATGTCTAGCCTGCCAGAGTATAAGAAAGGAATCTTCTGTTGTTTCAGCCATTCAGCTGGTAGTATTTTGTTCTGAAAGTCTTAGAAAGGTAATACAGGCATTTCTACCACAGAAGAGAGATATGATTTGGATTAGGGGTGTAGTTACCTGAAGCCATGGCCAGGTTTAGTATTTCTCTGCATTTCTGTCCCTAAATGGATTTGCATTGTTTTATAATTATTATAAGAAAGCCCTCTTTCTGTTCTTGAATGGTGAATAAAAGAAACGAAATTAACATTTATTGGACACTTAACATGTGCCAGGCATCATTTCGCATGTGTCTTCTAATTTAATCCTAAGAAACATCTTGCAACGTAAGTATTATTATTCCAATAATTTTAGTTAAAGAGATAAAATAACTAGCCCCCACAGTCACTTAGCTAGTTAATTGGCAGATTTGGATTCCAAACTGATTGTACTTCCCTTTTGTGATTCTACAAAGTCTTGAGCTTTTCATTATTTACCATTGAAGTATCCCTTCAGAATAACAGAAAACTTTCCTCTATTTCAAATGGAGGAAATGGTCTATACTGGGTACAGACAGACAGAAATTTAAACATGATGACAAACTGACTGTAACGATTAGGGGAATAGGTGCGATTCCATGGAGCCCAGGATTCAGACTCCTAATAGAATCTGTGTGATTCTACTCACATGCTTTATGGTATGTGACATCAAGGAGAAGTCGTCTCTCAGAACTGAAGTCAATGCCTCAGTTCCTGCTCCAAACAGAGAGAGATATTTAGGAATTACAGCATTATTTCTTAATTCTAAGCTTCAATGAGTAAAAGCTTTTCACTAGCAAAACCTCCACGAAGACTGAAAGAGAGGAGCTCAGAAAATACAAGGTAGAACATGTCAAAAAGGGAGCAAGTGCTGGCTCCTAGAGGAAAAAAGCAAGTTTCCTGGCTAGGCTTTGCTATGTGGCTATTCATTGATGGCAACTCAGACTTACAGTGGTTTAGAAAGTGATATGCTGGCATTTATGCCTTCACATTTGAGAAGGCTTGCCAAGACCCTTAGTTAAGACTGTGAGCCAAAGAGAGGATTGATTCCATTACTAAACATTAAAGAATTAGTAAATAGTTTCAAAAGACAGTGTAACTTCTCATGCCTTGACAGTGTTCTCATAATTTTCTAGTTCGATTGAGTTGAATGTCTTTACCTGAGGTGACTATGGTTTAAGAGGAGAAGGCAAATTCCCCATTACTAAATAGCATGTTATTGGTACAGAACCACAAAGACTATTGTCAAAACCAAGCTACTGAGTTGCATTAAACCCATCTTTACCATGAATTATTTATCTTTTGAGATGTTGGTTCTATGTAAAACTCATTGTCCTCCTTTCCATCAGTGGAAACACAGAATTATCACTGTGCTAATTTAAATTGTTATGTGACTTCATTAGGTATATCTTCTCTAAATTAAGTGAATGTAAAATGTATTGCCATAAACAGCACTAAGTTCATATTTCTTAATGAATATGATTTGATCATTTTTAGGGGAGCATAGCCATAGCCTAATCTCATTCTCACACATAACCTATAGGTTATAAGCAAAAAAAATTTTTTTTCTAACCTAAGAGATAAATGTATTTATTTCACCTTATAAAAATTTTTCTTGTTTTCTTGTTATATTTTTTAATAAATCCAAGAGACAAAAATATATTTCTGTGTTCCCAGAATTTGACCTGCATAAAGAGAAAGAAAACATGGCAGGCAAAAATTGGTCATTTTCTTTGCTTTTTTTTTTTTTTAGAAGAAAAGTATGCAGCATCACAACTTGGAATGTATTAAATTATCTTATTGTGTAATTTAAAACAGCTTTTTCCATGAGATAAAACTGGGTTCATAACTCTGATCTTTTTTATTATTTATTTATTTATTTACACACCAGATTTTATTCCCCTTCTATCCTCCCACTGTTCCATACCCCATACCTCCAACAGGCTCCCCTGTCTCCATGAGGCTGTCCCCATCCCCAACTCCACCTGACCTCTAAACTCTCTTGGGCCTCCAGTCTCAGCTAGGTGCTTCTTCTCTGATTGAACACAGACCCGACAGTCCTCTGATGTATATGTGTTGGGGCCTCATACCAGCTGGTGTGTGCTGCCTTTTGGTGGTCCAGTGTTTGAGAGATTTCAGGGGTCCAGGTTAATTGAGACTGCGGGTCATCCTACAGTGTCATCCTCCTCCTCAGCTTCTTCCATCTGACCCTAATTCAACCACAGGGGTCAGCAGCTTCTGTCCATTGGTTGAGTGGAAATATCTGCATCTGACTCTTTCAGCTGCTTGTAGGTTCTTTCAGAGGGCAGTCATGATAGGTCCCTTTTTGTGAGAGCTCCATAGCCTCAGTAATAGTGTCAGGCCTTGGGGCCTCCCCTTGAGCTGGATCCCACTTTGGGCCTGTCTCTGGACCTTCTTTTCCTCAGGCTCCTCTCCATTTCCATCCCTGTAGTTCTTTCAAACAGGAACAATTATGAATCAGAGTTTTGACTGAGGGGTGGCAACCCCCTCCCTCATTTAATGCCCCGTCTTCCTGCTGGAGTTGGGCTCTATAAGTTCCGTCTCCCTACTATCAGGGTCTTTTTAAGACTTCTTGAAATTTCTTCTTTTTGCCTGCACTGGATCCATATATTACTGCTAATGCCATCTGTGGGTGGTTTCAATATGCTTGGTTCATTGACTGGCACTATTAGGAGGTGTGAACTTGTTGGAGTGGGTGTGGCCTTGTTGGGGTAAGTGTGGCCTAGTTGGAGGAAGCATGTCACTGGGGTTGGGTAAAGAAAGTTTCCTCATTGGCCTGAGAATGCCAATCTTCTCCTGACTGCCTTTAGATCAAGATGTAGAACTATTGGCCCCTTCTCCAGCACTGTTATTGCCTGGAGCATGCTATGCATTGTGTCATGACAATAATAGACTGACAACCTGAACCTGTAAGCCAGTCCCAATTAAATTCCTTATAAGAGTTGCCTTGGTGATGGTGTCTCTTCTCAGCAATGGAAATCCTAACTATTAAACCATCTGTGGACTACAATTTGTAATTTAGATGATCTTGAGAAAAACCCATAGTTCTTATCTAAGTCTATTGTATGTTGTTAGTGTCTTCTCCTTTGAACAAATTCTTCCTTATATCCTCTCTTTCTTCTCCTATGACAGCAGGATGTCATTTAGTCACTGAATATAGACCACACTATGGCTTTGGGGCTGAGTCTTAGTCATCTGATATGTGAACCTGTTCTCTAACCTTACTTAGAGAGGAAACTGTCCATTTATCTATGAAAAATATTTGCATAAAGACGTGAATGTAGTATCCCTCCTTTTGTACTTTAACAGTACCATCAGCATAATGGCACCACAGTATTATAGTGTACGCAATCAATTTTGTAGACTACTATGTCAATGCCCATGATAAAGAATTGCAAAATATGGTCACTATACAATTACACACCTATTTCATTTGAGCCAAGAAAATGGTTATGCAGGCTCAAATTACAAGGCCACTTAGGCTGAGTTTGTCACATTGCTGTACCAATGTGGTTTCTCGATGTTTTGCCTAGGTTCAGATCATCATCCAACAGGATTTTAAAAACAGTCTACATTTTCAATACACATCTAATTTTTCTCCCCTGCGTCATGCAAGACATAAACCCCAAAGTTTTAAAGAGTTTTCCTTGTGTGTCTTCTATCTCCCATGTTATCTCCACCACCCACATATGTGTATTATATCCACAAGGAAAGAAGTCCTTACTGTCAGTTCTTCATTTAACCACCACTCGAACAAATAATTACATGGTAAGAAAGAAATAGCTCTAAAACTAATATGTGGAAAATGGGTGCTAAACATTCATCAAAGCTCTTTTTCTCACAGAATCAGCAACAGAAATTTTTATGAACCAAATTTGCAAAGTATGTATTCTTTAAATTATTAATAGAGAGCTTAAATGCATAAAGTAACAAGGTCCCAGGAGTGTCTTTTTGTGTTGAAAACAATTATAATTATTCCTTTTTTTTTTTAAAGAAAAAAACAGAAGAAATAACTAGCATTTGTTTCTGAGATGGTTCATTCTAGACTACAGTATTGTATATTATACCGTCATTTTATGCAGCATTTTCATGCATAGTGTTAAGCTGCAGGGACAATCTGGGCCTCCCAAATGTAAGGAAGGTTGTGAGGTTGACCCCCCAGTCACAAGGCTGGTGAAAGGCAGAGATAACTCTATTGTCCAGTAATTTTAAATTCCACAAGTATCATACAATTTATATTGAAAACCTGGATGTAAACTAAGAAGTGTTCATTTTGCTTTCTTGACTTAATAAAACAGAATTAAATAGAACAATTTCTCCTGCGTATCCCGAGTTTCTTTGGTGCATGGGGCAAACTGTGGATTCAGAGATTGATCTGCTTTATATCCTTCTCAACATTGCTACCTGCCTGATATCAATTCAGGGTCTTAACATCGTCAATTCTGTAAAAACCAGGAAACAGATTGTACTCACGATTATTCCTGTAGTCTTTACAATTCCTCATTCTGGTTATCCTTATCAAATACAAATTGCTCTTTCTGCTTTTTAGGTGTTTAACCTTTACATTCTCCTGTAAGACCAATTTTGTTTGTTTGTTTGTTTGTTTGTTTATTCTTTTGAGGACAAAGGAGAATTCATCCATCCCTAATTAAGTGATTATTCATTTATTACTTCAGTAGAAAACCCAAGGAGTCTGCAAGGAGGAACTTGAAGGAACACAGAGGCTTGTTCTCTAATCATGTGACTTACCCCTGCCAGTTACTTCTGCAAATGTCCACCTCATTTGAGTCAGACCATTTTAGATATGAAAATGTCATGTTAATTTTTGAGTTAAAACATCCACAAGGGTTAAATTCATCAACTCAATAACCCCTGCTTTTCAGTTTGTGTCAAATACATCCTCCTATCACCTGGCATGACCACGCCTGGGCTTTGCACATTTATTTCAGAGTGGCAGAGAAGGAAGCAATTCTCAGCTTCAGGTCTGTGCTCCAGCCAGGCCAGTTATGGCCTGAAGCAACAGGAGGGAATTCTCCCTTCCCTGCCTAGCTGTTCTTCCTTGATCTGGGGTCCTTTTTAAGAAAACAACAGAAAAAATATAGGAAGAAACCTACAGTGGGGAAGCCTGAAGCTGCAACACAAATAATGATTATTCCTGTCAAGGTTTAACTGTGGTTGCTAAGTTACTGGCCTTCTCTGCAAAACCTTGAAGTATGGGACACATTAGGAGCTCGTTAGGTCCCAGTGACTCACGGTAAATGTACAATTTGTCTCTCTGCTAAACACACTTCAAAAATAACAATAATAAAAAAAATCCCACATGGCTTAAAGATCTGTGACCTTTCTGTTGTTACCCTTCTCCTCCCCTTTACGCCTCTTTTCCTACTTGCATGTTATTACGGGAACTGCTATTGGGAAAATAAAAAAAATTTTGCCAAGGAACTTGATATATTAGACTACAGTATTTGGCATTTAATGAGGGTTTTCACAAAGAGCACCACAGGAAGGGTCAAGGAAAACTAAAGGGAGTTTCTGTAATAATTGTTTACAGTGCACACAGCAGGGCCATCAGCTCAGTCTCCGAGAGCACCTGTAATGTGTGTGCCTGGCTGCCAAACACTGCAGAAGCAGGAAGCATTTGACTCTTTTCATCCTTTTCCATTTGCACTAATAATATCACCGTCTAATTCACAGACCTTGGAGCTATCCTAGAATCCGATATTTGCACTTCAAAACTCTGACATGACTTGTGCCACAACTTAGTGACAGTTTTAGTTGACCAGACTAATTTCCATGGGAGTCTGGGAATCCCTTTCTTTACGTGGCTGCAGACATGTTTCTACTTGGTCCCTTGCTGCTGCTCTATGCTTCTACACTCTTGGCAAGATATAATGTGTTAATGTGAATGTACTTACTGAGGAAGTGGTGTTAGAAAGGATGCAGGAGAAAGCAGGGAGAAAGATTGGTGACTGACTAAAGCGGTTGTTAAAGGAAACTAGTAGATATCCCTGGCAGCCTCTGGGTGTTACGATGTTAGCAAAATTATGACAATGGAAAATAAGCAGTGTGAGTGTTCCAGTGGCTATGGGTGTAACTATGTAAGTTATACCCATATAACTGGTAGTGTCAGGGCAGTAGGCTCTAAGAGCTGAAGGTAAAGCTTACAAGGTGAATCACATTGTCTCTGCCAACTTCAAAATCCATATTAATCGTAATTGCATTGGCCTGCAATCTGGGCTAAGAGATATCATTTGGCCCATAAAATAGGGAACTTCAAAGGATACTTGGATAGGGCCTCCCTTACAAATATCATCTCTTTTTGCTCTTTGGCCAATAATTAATCAGAATTCACGAGGCTTCTTTCAAGAAAAGTAACTTTCTAAGACACTGCTTTATGTAGCAATTGAAATCAGGAGGCCAAATGAGCTTCTGAATTGTTTCAAATCATCTCTCTTCCTTTCCCCCCAGGCATTTCTATTCTGAAACAAATCTCTTATTATTGTTTCCAGTTTTCAGATATGCATAGATTTGTCTGTGATCCATTCCTATGTAAACCATAGTTTCCAGTGATAAAAATTTAATCTTTCCACATTAGTTTATTATTCTCCTTGCTGAGTAAAAGCAAAAATAAGCCAACATAATGGTACACTTTTCCATGGTAACTGTACATGGACTTGGTATAGCACTGTCCCCTGAGTCTGAAGTAAGCTTTGTGCAAAACAGTATCAGCATTTGCATTCAATCTGTACATATTCTCCTGCAAACTTTAAATCACCCATAGATTACTTATAATATTAATACAATGCAAATCACAGGTAAATAATGGTTGTGCAACATTGTTTGGGGACTAGTGAGAAGAAATAAACAATCTATACATATTTACAAGTTAACAAGTTTTCAGTTGCAACTGGTTGCTTCTCTAGAAGCACAATCTATCTTGAGATACAGGGGCCCAGCTGCACATACTTCAGAAGGCAGCAAAAGCCATGTCTATATAAGGACATGTCTGTAACTTCATGTCTTTTTCATTGACCAGCTATATCTGTTATGACAATGGACTGTTTTCTAAGTTGTTGGACAGTAATAGCCCCAAATTCCTCGCATATGAAGATGACAGAAATTGACTACCTATCCCTCAACCTGGCGCCACAAAGCCAGCTCCCTCTATCAACTCCACTAAGAATTAATACCTTGACAGATGTCAGACTTCATTCCTTGTTTGATCTTATAAGGTCCCAGATCAATGGTCCCACCTACCCTGCAACCGCTGATTATGCGGTTACACAGCTGTGCACAAACATCAAAACAGAGGCAATAGATATGTCCCAGGGGCATAAATAAACCCCATTCCTCCCCAACAAACCAAACTAGTTTTCCGAAGCTATTCCCTGGACCCAAATCCTGAATTGTATCCAGATCCTGCATTCCAGCCCAGTGCACAATAGGCCTGGCAACCTCAAGCTAGAAACAGACACCAACACTGGGGAGCGGTGAGTTATTTCTAGTTTTGGAATTGGTTAATAATTAAAGTCAACTGGGTCTATTTATTGCATTTGTGGTGGACAACCTAGATTGTTAGAAGATGGCATTGCTTAGCTGCAGATGTAAACATGCATACGTAGGTTTGCTAAATTATTACTACAATTCAAAGAAGAACTTTTAAAAATGCTTCTAGAAATGATATACTCTTGCACACACATACACAGAGACGGAGAGGGAGAGGGAGAGGGAGAGGGAGAGGGAGAGGGAGAGGGAGA
>JANHMN010000011.1:25755020-25770582 GCA_030674055.1 Rhabdomys pumilio
GAGAGGGAGAGGGAGAGGGAGAGGGAGAGGGAGAGGGAGAGGGAGAGATAAGGAATTCTTTCTCTGTATATACTGAGCTTACTAAACACAAGGGTGTGGATCTGAACCTGATAGCTGTGATATTAGAGAAAGTATTCAACTATGACAGAAAACCAACAGGTACAAATGAAAAAAAAGGCAGACACTGTGAGTCCTAACTGCACATTGAACCAGAATTCTGGAAACAGAAGCTCTAATTCCAGCCACATGGGTCTTATTTCTGCAGTTTTCCTTTCTCTTGTTAGCATAGACATATTCCTATTAACAAAGATAATAATATTCCTCTTCAGGTAAAGGCAAAAAAAATAAACCCCCTTAATCTTATAGGACTTCTAACCAATAACCCACTTGTTTCTCAAACGAGATGCACATATTCTCCAGTTCTAACAGCCCTTTCCCATATGTGTTGGTTGTTGGATTTGGCTCTTTCAAAACACCAGAGGTGATATATTCAACTTACATTATAAAGTGTAATAACTCTACGTAGCATTTAAGGATTGCTCCACCGATGTTGTTTCACCTGCCTCTCTGTCCTTTTCCTAAACCACTGATGCCTTCTACAGAGACATGCTATTTTGTGTATTACATTCTTTTCTCTACACTTCCTAGGATCTTCATACATTCTCTACTAGAAACATGTGACCTCATTTCAGTGAGTCTAATCATTGTTCGTACCCATCATTCTTTTGAGTGTGTGCTTTGTGCTGGTCCCTGGTGTTAACAATTAGGCACATCCATGGACAGCTGAAAGTGACTCGGTGACAATCAGGCATCTTTATAGCCAGCTCTTAAGGGACCCTGGATCAAGACAAATCAACTCTAGCTGCCTAAGAGGCACTCCTGTCACATGCCCCTTTGCACATACACCATGGCCCCAATAAAAGTCACATTCTCTCTGTTCTGATTCTCTTCTTTCTTCTCTCTCTCAGAGGCTACCTCTGCCTTCCACCCAACCCTTTTAAAAATAAACCTCCCATGTAAGACTTGTCCCACGGTGTGTTCTTGTTGGGACTGGTACCTAGTCCTATCAACTGGTGAACACCACATTGGCAAATCTCCGTTACTCTGATCTTCACTCATCAAGGGTACTTATTCTGTGCCATTAGTGTTTCAATGGACATCTCTTATTGTCTCTGTCAGCCTCTAGGTTCTTATATACTTGGTTTTTTTCTCACATTTATCAATAATACCCTTCAGCCCCAGTGGTTGGATGTTCTTCATTCCTCTAACATCTCTAAATGCTGAGGCATCCCAGGGCTCAGCGGATGTTTCTTGCTTGCTTACACTCAGTTCTTCGACAACAACGTACAAGCCAGAACTATAGTTCTGATTGATTTCTTGAGCCTTGTATCATTAGCAGTAAACCCTGAAATCTGAGTTTGTGAATCCAGCTGACAATTCTGACTCCCGTGGGCTCTCTTACACAAAAACGATCACAGAATCTATATGTTTTCTTTTACTCTAGTGTATCTTCTTTATGTAAATTACCATCCCCTCTCACTCTCTGGGTTATTAGAGAAACAAAAGAGAACCCTCCTACTATTCTCTGTAATTTTTCTTCACATGGACAATATGGTAGTCTTTTAAAAATGAAATTGTATCAAGCTACATGTCTTGCAAAAACAAGTTAAACAAAAACAATAATACAGCAACCCCTTTCAGTAGTTTAAATTTTTCTTCAGAATAGAAAGAACTTCTTACCATTCCCTATGGTTTAGGTACTCATTGTTATGTTAATTGAGTCTCCATCTCTGGCTTTCTCCTGTTCATTTTCCCTCTAATTCCCCAGTGCCCTCCACAAAAGCCTATCTTTTATTTCTTACACATGACAAACTTGCCACTGCCTTATGAACTGAGTTTCTACTATTGCTTGAACATGACTCAGTGTCTCCCTTGGCTGTCTCCCTCAATTCGTCCCCTGTACTTTCATACCTCCTCTTCAGCAAAGTTCTGTTTGAGGCATCTCTCCAAAAGATTACCTTCACTCTCTCCTCCCTAACTTGCAATATTTATATTTACAGACTCTGAATTTCTTGCATTGGTGAATATGAGTGAAGAGGATGCATGTATTATTCATATGTAGCACAATTTAGTTCATTATCTAACAATGTTTTCTGCCTTTTTAGTCACCTCTAACGCGCTGAGCTGGACAAATCTTTACAGTACTGGCTTCCCTAAGCTTAACATACACTGCAGTATCTCTTTCTTTATTCTCTATATTACAGTAGGAATAACTGTGATTCATAAACATCTCCAAACATTGACAAACAAAAATATCCTTGGGATGAAATAACTTTCTAGTTGAGAACACTAATATAAACTTCTGTTGTGTAAACTTCAGGAAACTGAGGGCCTTCTTTCTCGATTACTGATTGCTGTATGACAAGTCACAGGGAAGTCAATTACATAAATGAAAACATAGATCTGTAAGGCTTCCAAGTATTTTCCATTGATATGAGTCAGTAGAGTCCCTCTTTACTGTGGCTTCAAGTAGCTGCCTACGTTTATAAATAAAAATCCTTTTGAAATATTGGGAAGAAAAGATTTTAAAATACCCATATAAAAGAATCAAATTTTAAGGTAGTGGATATTATTAGTTTAAGATCGTCTGACCTCTGTACTAATGTGTCAACACAAATGTGATCTTGGGACATAGTCTTCCAAACAGCAGATATTTCAGAGTTGAAGCTGCTGGTTCTTCAATATAAAAGATGCCGCTGCTGTGAAATGTCACTTGTTACAGTTTTCTTAAAATAATCAGAAGATTCTCTGAGGGCAATTAGTCAGGGAAACTGTGCCTACTGCTTCATCTCTAGCCTCTATTAAAAAAATGTGGCAGCATAGTCCTGCAGTAGACATTGAGACCATGCATGAGATTAAGTTATCATTTCTGCTTTTACGATGTTTGTAGTTTATTGAAGAACACCCATAACTAAAGAAGTTTTTAAAATTAACTGTAACTGAATAAACATGTATCTGATCTATATCATATTCCAAATATCAATTGTAAATGTCATGACAGTTAGCCATCTACAAAAAGCCAGAGAGCTGTCTTCGGAGGGGTATTTAATACCAAGTTTGGGTTGGTAAGCAGTAACTGATAAATAAAGATGGATCTAATGGATAAAGGAATTCAGACTAAACCTAGCACAGAAAGAAACATATGGAAAGTGTAGTATACTTTGGTATATAAAGAGTATCCTGAGGTATTTGCAGGAAGCATCCACAGTGGTAAAGAAAGATATGTGGAATAAGGAGGTGACATACATGAAGTTAGGTCATAAAGACCCTTCAATTCCTATTGTATAGATTCCTAATGTATAGACTGTATAGGTTTTATTTTATATAATCTGTATCCAGCAATTTATTACATAAGCAGTATCCAGTCTTCAGGACAACAGATATGTACTCAGATGCATGTTTAGGGCAGCCATACTTAATCTCTGGGTTAATATATAGTAAGAAAAAAAATTGAATCTTTCATTAACAGTCAGACATGATCTTCCAAGAATGGAAAACAATGAATTGAACAAAACCAAGAACCATGCACTTTGGAAGATGAATGTGAGTTTAATAATCCCACCCCCCATGAGCAAATATAAAAGGCCAGCAGATTGATTAATTTGTTAATGCGAAAGGATAGCAGAACTCTCCAAGGATCCCATCTTTGGAAACTTTGCAATGGAGGATTATATTGGCAATCTTTGACCCAACCTGTTATAAAACCCCTTCATTCCTAATCAGAGTCATATGTGTTGCTTTACATTCTGCTAATTGCCACAAATGCTGATCACACATACTCAGGGGGTCAGGGTACTTAATGTAGAAAAAGAAAACTCTTGACCATCCAGGGAACTGCAATACCAAAGTTACATTTTGAAAAGACAGTATTGCTTTGAAATGTTGATGCTAAAATCTCAAAGTCAAGTCTTAAAATACGAGCTGCCTTTTGCTCAATCCTGTGAAAGAAATGACTCCCGGCTTTCCATGTTTATGAACTCCTTCATGGACAGTCACGGCAACTTATTTTTCTGGCTTTAGCCCATCTCTGTGAGTTATCCCCTTTTATGTGCATCTCACTCAAAACAAATTATATATGTCACTTGGCTAGTCTTCGATGTGTGCCTGTTCATGGCTTAACACTGCCACCTAGCATCCGATCAGGATCTCTTTTTGCTTTCAACACAGAACCCCATCTCCTTTCTAGGTGTGAGTGCCAGAACACCTACCTAGAAAAGAGCTTGCTTATGACCAGTTAGCATTGTAGGTAAAGAGTTATTCATTTATACGTCAACATTTCAGGGGGTTAAACGTTTGGAGAGCCCAACATTGGCAAGCACCAGAGAGAGGTCAAGACAGATGAGTATGTGTGGGAATGCTGTGTGTGCAGGTTCTGCTTCAGAAGTGGAGAAAAGGAAAAAAAAGCAGGCAGGCAGGCAAGGAGGCAAGGAGAGTTTTTACCTTTTTTCTCACCATTTCTTTTCCTACTCCTTTTTATCATTTCTTCCTTCCCTTCTTCTCTTTCTCCCCCATTCTCTCTCCATTTTTCTCTTCCTTCCTAGTTATTTCTTAATTTTGAAACTCCTACTTTAGGAGTTTTACTGCCTAAAGCCAGCATTTCTTGGCCCGAACCCAATTTGTTCTTCCTTATGTGCATCTCTTGGGTTTTGATGCGGAGTGTTTTATTGTGTGTATCGAGAAGCTTGGGTAGAAGAAAGGTAGACATCTGTATATGTTATTATTAAGCATGTCAAAGTAACTTGAATGTCTGAATACTGTGCTGAAAGTACATCCTCAAACATGTCACAGAAATGGTCCCTTTGTGCAGCTAAGTGTCTTGCAATGCCTGTCCAAACTCAGATCTTACAGGTATTTACAGCTGGTTTTGAAAACAAAATTTCTCCCTACTACTCTCTGCAGTGACAGTTTGATCCTCAGAACTCTGTAAAGTTTTGCTTTAGGGAAATGTTTGTATGTCTGAGAGCAAGTGCCTTGGTTCTGATGCCTACAATGTGTACTTCCTAGTATGAACTCTATGTCAATGCCTAATTTATCAATGTCTGACTCCCTCCTCGGGTGGTTGCCTTTTCCCTTTTTTTCCCCTGTATTTCCAGAATAAACAGCCTATAACTTCAATCTCCTGACATTCATATGTCCTATGTCTTATGATGTGTGCATTTGTATGTCTGTGTTTATCTCTGGCACCTAAGAAACAGACAGATCTGTCTAAAAGCCTAATAATTCCCATTGTAATGTCCTGGTCAGGGACAAAATTTGGCCACCTTGGCACCAGGCAATTTCTGTTTCCTATGTCAGCATTTTCTCTTCTAATTTCTAGGACCCTCTATGACATTTTACATGTTTGTAGCTTTCCACCAAATTCACCCAGTATTTGAGTCTCCTAAAGCTTGAGAGAGTGAAGTTCATCAATTAGGCTATTCCTAACTATTCTCTGCATTGTCTTCTGTCTTCTGATTGATACAGTCCCTGTGTATTTGTTTTGCTTCCTTTAAAAGTTCATTTAACCACACTTCACCACTGCCTTGGAGAAGGGCCAAGCTGTACATCTTCTTGTGGTGGTAGAACACTCAGCATTCAGAAGTGTAAGCCCCATTTACCTTGCCCTCCTGTGTGGCCTTAGTCTTACTTCACTAGATGCCACCCTTTCTTTACACAGTCCTTATCCTATCCCTCAAATCTCCATATGAAAACCACACAAGGACGTGACATGGCACTCAGAGTTGCCAGTCTAGCCAGGAGCACAGTCACACCAGGCAGTGCAACAGTAAGAATTAAAATCATTCATCTCTTTCTTTCCATTGGCAGCTAAGGGAAAGCCAGGTGGAGAAGTTGTGAGTTGCATTTCCAGACTGGTCCCAAAGAAAGAAAGGTGGAGTGTCTGGAAAGTATCAAGGAGAATAAAGGATAACATGGAGCCAGGATCTCTACTCTGTCTGTATGTGTACAATTTTATCCTTATTCATGTTAGTGGAGCAGATGGCTATGGCTTTCTGAACAATGCCATATTCAACCTTTTGTCTTTGATTCTTCCTTGACCTCATTGCAATCTTGATGATTATTTTTAACAAGTAAGGTAAGGTTTTTCTTTCTTTCTTTGTTTTGTTTTGTTTTTGAGACTAGGTCTCATGTATCTTAGGATGGCCTCAAGCCCTGTAGAAGAGTATAACCATGACCATCTTACCCTTGTACCTACACATCACAAAGGCAGCTGTTGCATACCACTCACAGCTTATAAGGAGATCAGATCTTTGCCTCTGAGTAACAACTCCCATTGAATGGAGTAAGTTTTCCTTGGAAGAAATCTATCACTTTAAGTTATAGTTTCAGCTTTTAAAAAAGATTTTTTATCATTGTAGATTTAAGGTAAGAGGATGACTAGCTTTTTTCCCTTCAGCCTTCAAAAGTCTTAAAATTCTGAACACCATGTGTTTTGCTGGCTATGCTGTATTCAGGCCATAAAATGTTTATAGTCGAGTTCCACCCAGAGAAGTATGTGTCTGTTATGAGAAAAGATTACCACATGGAGCTGGAAATATACAACAGACTCTAGCAGAAAGACACACTGGTGGCAATCACACTAGGACCCAGGACATTTCATATTGAATTACTCCAGTGAACCATTTAGAATAATCGGAACCTGAAGCCAATACAGAATTTAGCAGGAAAGCTTTAAAAGATTACTGTGTCTAATATTAAAACCAACAGTCCTTCTCCATCCCAATCTCATTCTAATGATCAAAATCTATTCTGCATCCTTAAAGGAGAGAGTACATACACTTCATTTTAGGATACCACTTTTATCCTTATTTATTTGTTAAATGCTTTTTAATAGGGCAGTTGCAAGCAGAGAATATAGAAGCAGGTATAATTTAAACATCAGACTTTACTAATGGTTTCTTCTTTTAAGCTTCTTAATGCTCCTGAGCTTCAATATCCTAATCTATGAAATGGAATGAGCAAACGTACAAATCCTTAGTTTCAAATGAAATTATAGATATTTATGTTCCTTTCTGAAGTTTAGTTATTTTCTTTCCCCAATCTTATCCTGTGTAACATATGCACAAGCAGCCCTTTTTAAATGCAGATGGCACCGTCTTGAGCTATAGAATGAAGGTGGTATTTATCTCAGAATTTCTATAGCTTTGATTACCTAAATACACTAATAGAAAAATTGGGCTCAGAAAAATTAGTAACTAAGAAAGATAGTCTCAGAGTTATATTGGATGTTAAAGTTGTAGAATATGCATTAGCTAACCTTCAATTACTTATGGAAAGGCAAAAGGAAAGTGGGTGTAACATATGTGTGTATTAGTCCTTTGCAGTGACATTTGCAAAGGGTAATTCTCTGAATATAGAAGGTGTCCCTGAATCACTTTATAGATCATCTAGAAAGTATGGTTTCTTGCTTTCTTGCTGGAGTAGAATCATTAGCCTATTCTTCATAAATTTCTCACAAGTGTTGTGTGCAGATGTTGACAGTTGTTGGCCCAGAGATAGTGATCACAGCTCCTTCTAGAGCAAATCACAAGTTTGTTTAGTGTCCTAGTTTGCTTTCTGTTACACTGCCAAAAAGCAACTTGGGGAACAAAGAGACTTAAATCATCTTATGACTTCTAGTACACCATTAAGGGAAATAAGGGTAAAAATTCAAAGCTATAACCTGGTTGCAGGTATGAATACAGTGGCTACTAAGTAACACTACTTATAGACTTGCTTTCCACAGATTGCTCAGCCTGCTATGTTATACAACCTAGGACTGCCTTCTCAGGACTGTCATCACCCACAGTAGATTTGACCCTCATACATCAATCCTCAATTAAGAAAATCCCTCCAAAGACTTGCTTGTAAGCAAATCTAATATAGGCATTTTCTCAATTGAGGTTCCATCTCCCAAGATAACTTTAGCAGGTAACAAATTGACAAAACAAAAAAATATAAACAAAACAAACATAAAATCAATGCATTTAGTGGCCAGTAACATCAAGATAATGCTTTACCTCAAGAAAAAGATCAGGTAGGCTTAGTTTCTATTACATAATTGTTTATGTTATAAATACATGATTGTAATACCATCATAAAATGCACCTACTATATACTCAAGAATGACCTGATCCTCTCTAAGTCACCCTGTGAGAAGTCGAGCTTACGGGACACCAATATGTAAAGATATTGTGACTCATTACACTACTGTCATACATACAGTCCTTTCTTTTCCAGCATCTAGAAAACTAAGGTAGGCAGGAAAATGAACTGGCAAGTCCAGAATAATCTCAGACTCTTTATAATTGGGAGCAACTTGGATTTTCTTTTTCTTAGTCATCAAGACAGCTCTCTGTATCTTCAGTTCATCTGTTATAAATTGATGAGCTCCATGTGGTGTTGACTAAGAAGCCTCATTTTGCAAGTTTTCTGCCTAGAGTGGAGAGACAGCTGTTTGCAATAGACCAGGTAAAAACAATTCAGAAGTGCATGAAGGTTAATGAGCTTTGTCAGTAGGCAGAGAAGTACTTGCAGATAAACCCATTTCCCTATACCCTCAGGAGACCCTGGGATGGCCTCTGCTCACCTCTATTCTGAGGCATCTGCCTGTGAACAGGTCAGTAATGGCAGACTTTCTTACCTTATTCTTTTTTACTCCATTTATGTTTATGATGGAATGGATTCCTCAAAACATATAGAATATTCGCTTTTGCCACATGTCCTAGATTCTAAAGAATATGAGTAAGGCAGAATTATTAATCATTCACACACTGATACATAGAACTCTACAATTAAATTAGATGAAATAAACAATTTCAACAGAAAAAAATATGGGAGGAGATCTTTAATCTTCAGAAATCTAGCAGAAGTCAGGTCATACATGACTTTCTCTCAGGTACAATAACAGAACCAGTCAAAACAAACAGATGTAGGTTAGTCTCACTAGAATCAAGAGCACTGTAAAATAACATTCTTAGTTTGTTACCCCCTGAAACTTGAAAAATCAAGAAAACATAGTAAATTATTATTAGCACAATCACCATCACTTTTAGGGCAAGAATATGACAAGTGAGATACAGAGGTAATATAGGTGATTGACACTTGAAAATATAACCGCTGATTCTTGAATTCTAGATATCTACCTAGCATGGATGTGGGACTGTTTTCACATTTCTTTGACAGTGAGGGGATTTGAGAATCTGCTACTCAATGCACATCACTGGGCAAGGGAAGAGGGGCTCTGTATTGTGTATGTGAAAACTTTGCTAGGCATGTTTCTAACAGTATCTTTGCATCTTCCTAGCTCCAGTGGAACCTCTTAAATAGCACTATGTATTTTGCATCAAAGTAGAGCCTCCAAAGATGTCTACATGTTGAAATCACTTTGATAGTTTACTATATCTTTATTTGTAGTAGTAAAAATGGCACAAACATAAATATCCATGCAACATGAACAAACAAATTGTAGTATATCCATGCAATGGAATACTATTGAGCCATACACAAGTAAGAAAGAAATACTAGTATATAAAATATAGACAAGTCTTAAAATACATAACCATGTTCAAAAAAAAAAGTCAAAACACGTAATACGTTCATTATAATTGCATCTGCATTTAAGAAGAGAGTATGGAACTTTATCTGTGGCAACAAATTATTTGTTGAAATCATGACCACCAACACCAACCCTTCTCTTTCTCAGAATGCCAGCATGGTCAAAAAACCAGCCATTTTGTAAGTATTACCTAAATAAAATGATATTATTTGAATCACTCTGAATCCAAAATGAATAGATATCCATTAAAGCAAACCATTTTATATTTGCATTGCATATTTTTTAATATGTGAATGTACATATATATTAGAGAGGATCTGTTCACATAGCTTTTTTTTTCAATTTCCATCTGTTAAATGGGTGTTATATCAGTCTATATATATATATATATATATATATATATATATATATATACATTGCCAAATTTAATTCATTGAATCAGTCTGATGCTGGTATAGCTCATGATTAATCTACCCAACACCCTTTTTCCATGGTGAAATGAAGGTTTGAGTATTGGTTCATCTGCTGTTACTACGACGTTGTGCTGGCAGGGCAAAATGGGGCAGGAGTAAATGAGTATACATGAATGGATGCTCAAAGTTCCTGCAAATTGCAGAAAATTCAGGTTTATGGGAAAGCATGAGAATCCATTCTCTATATCTTTTGGCATAGGATTGTCTATTGATTTTCTAATACTTGGAAAAGACTTTCCAGAGGGTCTTACCTTTACAGACAACTGTACCCATGAAGAGGGCTGGGATCATCTCTTTCAGACTAAAGCTCCCTACATGATTGCAGTATAATTCTTTATTCTTTGCAAGAACAATGGAATGGTCAGGATGGAGTATGCTATTAGGAATAAAGGGTTATCAGGTATTGAGAAACCATCAGTTTCTAGGTGGTTTCTGGATGATTCTAGACAAATGTATTTCATGATAATACTCAGGTGTTTGGATTCTGTTCCTTGAATTCTAGCTGTGCCAATCTCAGATGTATGCATGATGGCTATGAAAAATACAAAGTGCCAAACAGGGCTCAGGCCTCAAAGGTTTGCAGTTGTCCAGTAATAAAAGCAACGAAATGTAGAATCAGAGATGCACACAGGGAAACACAACAGGAAAAATGGAAGCAGTAATCAGGATAATGTTTCCACGTGTTACGGAAGGGGAGATGACCAGAAATCTCCAGATGCTAAAGAATCATAGAATAGATTCCTCTTCACAGTCCCAAAATTAACCAAACTTACAGAGAACTCCTAATGACTAATTTATAACCCCAAGAAGTGTAAAACAGAAAGTGTTTGTGGCACCTGCTTTCTTGCTATAGCACCCTGCAAAACTAAAACATGTCTAAAAAGCCAGCATACAGATAGGAGCAAAATAAAGGCATCGATTCTGTTCTTAAGGAATTTGCAAACTGAGAAAACAATCAGATAAGCAATCACATGCAATGACTTTAGGAAATAAACATGGGGTGTTGTGTAAGTTTTTAATCTTTAGTGTAGATGTAAGGACTAAAATTAATGTGTTGCTCATTGGTGTGTAAATGATACTTAATATGTAAGAATAATAAGGAAGAGAGTGTAAAGAAGACTGAGGAAATCTGAATGCAGAGAGTAAATATCAACTTCATTACTAAGTTCCATTGAATGCCATTCTGTCTTTCATAAACAAGAACACTGTGATGAAACTTAAAAATTATATATGGACTAAATGAAGTTTTTTGTTCTATGAAGTGTAATATAAACTAAGAGTGGCTGAACTGTAGTTGTTAGTACAATCACCTTATATTTATATTAGATACTAAAAATATAGGTAAGATGAAAGTGGGACTAAGAAATAGGGAGTAGCGAGTCTTGGAAATCTAATGCAAACCTTTGAGAAAGGGAAATTGGTTCTTTAAAGTGCATATGAGGGCTATGGACAAGGATGAGCACTGATGTATAGTCACTGTACTTACCATCAAAGTTATTCCCAACAACACTGCCTCACTGTACAACAAATCAAACCTATAATAAACATAGACTATGAACTGGTCTTGTAAAGTGCATGGAGGGATTCAAGCAAAGATACTGCTTTTGGCAATGAGATCCATGTGTGTTAGCAAAGGGAAAATGTATAAATTTTAGGAGAGACTGAATATATTAAAGATGATGTATCTGATCTGATTGAACTGGCATAAAATTTGTCATTGCTAATATGTCAGAGGTCTCACTTGGAAACCAACACAGAACTCATTTCCTGAGATAAATTGGTCTTCAAAATTACAGGAAAGATGGCTGCATGAAGAGGGTTCTTTTGATGATACCTAGATGTCATATAATCATGGGAAGACATGAACTGCTAGAGTGGTTTAAGAAGACAATAGACCCCTTTATACAGGAATTTTACTGCAAGCCAGAACCACATTCTGTCTTTCACAGCATTTGAAGGTCTGAATAGTGGGTGAGCAATTGTAGTGAAAGAGAGTTCCAGTTTGATTTCTGTTACTGTGATAAACACAATGGCCAAAATTCAAATTGGAGAGGAAAAAGTTTATTTGGCTAACACTTCCTTCACTGAAGGAAGCAGCCAAGAGACTGGAACTGAAGCAGATGATGGAGGGATCCTACCTACTGACTTGTTCCATCTGGATTGCTCAGATAGCTTTCTTATACAGCTCAGGTTTACCAGCCTAGGGATGGTCCCATCCACAGTAGGCTGGACCCACATATATTGACTAGCAATTTAATAAGTACCCTGATGACCTGCTCACAGGCCAATCTGATCTCCAATCAAGGTATTTTTTCAATGAAAATTCCTCTTACCAGGTATTTCAGCAACAGGTAGAATAATAATAACAACAGGCTCTTTCCTAGGCCATGGGATCTTGGCTCCTATCGGAGATCCAAGCATGAGTTTCATTTTGTAGAGAGGAGTTTAATGCCTAGTAGAAAGCCATAGATCACTCTGATAAAATTTGGGTCACCTAGGGGCCGGGGCGTAAGTGGGGTTACGGCCTCATAGAAGCATGAGGAAGTGGGATGGGATAGGAGGTTTCTGGGTGGTAGGAGGAAGTGGGGTAAGGGGATAAAATCTGAAATGTAAATATAATACCCAATAAAAAAATTTAAAAAAATTTGGGTCACTACTGAACCAGCGTGTCTTTCTTGCCAAACTAGTTGTTACTCACTTCACAGAGTTCAAATTGGGTAAGATAATTAAGAAATGTTTATAAAATACACATTCTTATTTTGAAAGCGGCATAAAACTCAGGTATTAAATCGTTTATATTCTTCTGTGCCCAAAGTATAGTCGATAAATAATACAATTCTCTTCTGGACATTTATGGCACTGTGTCACTCTTGGAAATTTGATACTGAAATTTTCATGGAGAAATGTTAAATTTGCCACCTTAACCATTTTATGGGACAACAATTAATACTACTAACTTCTTTGTGAGCTGAGTTAATAATTTTATGTTCCTCTCTAGTAACCTTTGCTCTGTCAACTCCTACTTTCTATGGCCTCCTGGCCACTTCCACACCTAGTCATATGATGAATGCTATATTACCACAATAAAAGTAACACCGAAATTACAGTAGCAATAACTAACATTTATATTACCTTTATAGCTATTGGGTTTTACTATCACATCTCATTAGCTATCTTGTGGACTAGTACTATTGGTATTTGCGTTTTCACTTCAAAATATGGAAGCTCTGGAACTATAGAGTTGCCAGAGGTATATAAAAAGTAAAGCAATTAGGACTTTTCAACTATGAATTGAAAATTCATAATTGAATTTTATGGCTATAAGCAATTATGAATTTTTCTGGCTATAAGTCCTTGTTTTTTTTTTTTTCTTCAATTTACTCTATGGCTGTTCACAATTACACCACAAAATTGGATTTTGTAGGTGCTTTCTTTTGATTGTTCAGGCAGAAAACAGTTTCTTTTATCTGAGCTATAAATTGTTCCCACACTAAAAAGTGACAGGATAAGCACTTGATACTCTGGTAATGCAGCAACCTTTTGGAGTTTGGGGAATATTTTCTTGAGTGTAGCGCTGTAGAGAGATTTTGTTTCAGTCCAAGCTCTAAAGCATGGAAAAGAGATGATTCCCATCAGGCGTGATGAATATTCACTGGTCAATGCTATGGAGACTTATGTTTCCAGGAAACCAAGCTTGTAACCCTGTTCCTCATGGGGGTATTATGATTGGCTAAACGATTACAGGGTTGGAAAATGTGTAAGATTCGTTCACATTCCATTACATCCATTTGTTAGATACGTAGACATTAAACATTTATTCTATTACCATTCATCGATTTTTCATTTGTACAAGGTGTGACCGAAGTTTCTTGATTTAGACATTCTCCTCCTCTTGGATTAAGATAATCTACATTAAGAAATTTCCTAGAACACTGGGAAGAATGTAGTTACATTACGGCCATTTGTGATATGGGCCAGTGGAATTTACCCTCTTACTGCAACTGACTATTTTAAGACACAGCCCTAAAAAAATGGGAATTGGTTCTGGGGATGGCATTATATAGGCTTTAAGGAGACTTCATACACTTTCCAACATCTACCCTGTGTATCTCCTTATAACCCTTCTCCTTTCATGATAACAGTGGCAGGTGAAAGACCACCTAGAAGAAGCTGTCCCATTTTATAATCTGTGCATGCATCAACATAAGTGCTTTTATGCAATTGGTGATTCTCTTTTACTGAAAGAGCATCCCTAGAAATTTCAGAACCATTAACAGCCTCACAGGGTGCAGAATATGCTTTTTTTCTATGTCTGATAACACAGTTGATCAGAAGATTTTTCCACGGTGCTGAAATCAAATGAATACAGATCGGAACTACGTGAACCAAAAAGTAAATAATTTTTCCTGTGCTTTGTTGGTAACACTGTGGTGTCATAAAGCAGAAGGAAAAGAAATGTGGCTTGTGGTAATTTTTATTGTGCTGGGTCTTTTTCATCCACTAGGTACCTGTGATCATCAACTATGCCTAAGAGATGCATGCAGTCCTATCAGAACACAGGGCACACATCACACTGAATAATAAAAGGGGATTCTAGCAACTGCATCAAAGTACATGTGGTTTTGATTTTTTGAAAAAAATGCTTTTACTATAGTTTTCTCTAAGGATGAAAGCTAATAGATTGGCTCATTCAGTAAAATATTAATGGAACTAATCTGGCACCCTACCTCTTCAAAATACATTCTTTTGCTGATCCTGCTAAAATAACAGCTTTTGAAACCACAGAAATAGTACAATGTAGTCTAAGATGGGTCTGCAGCTCTTAAGTTAGATCTCCATATATCTGGGAAAGTTCGCCTGGGCTTGGGAGGAGTCTGGTGTTTTGGGTTCCCTATTTTAGTAGAGATAAACCACTTTCAGATTCAGTTTCTACATGTGAAAACTAGGTTAATTATGAATCAGTTGTCTTGATGTAATGAGAATGTGTGTTCAGGCTGCTTAATACAAAGACTTTACATGCACTTAACTAGTAAAATCTAGCTGCTTTGAATTTTATCAGTTTTTTTTAATTGATCGGATTCCATACGTTAACACAAATGACTACACAAAATGTCTATCCAAAAATGACTAAGGCACGTAAAAGTTCTTGACTAAAAAGGTATTGTCTGCAAGAGTTGGATGAAATATCCTGAATGCTTCAGTACCAGAAAACATGACAAAGGACTAAGTCAAAAATGAAATTGAAAGCCAGCAATTCAGGGTAGCAAGGGAGGCTTTCAGTCACCTGTTCTTCTCTCAGTGGAAAATACTGGGTATTATCTATGACAATAGTTGGCAAAATTTTCAGTAAAGAAAATTTCAGTAAAGAGGAACAGAACAGACTGGTGTGTGTGTGTGTGTATGTGTGTGTGTGTGTGTGTGTGTGTGTGTGTGAGAGAGAGAGAGAGAGAGAGAGAGAGAGAGAGAGAGAGAGAGAGAGAGAGAGAGAGAGAGA
>JANHMN010000011.1:25770592-25780670 GCA_030674055.1 Rhabdomys pumilio
AGAGAGAGAGAGAGAGAGAGAGAGAGAGAGAGAGAGAGAGAGAGAGAAAAGAGAGAGAAATTTTGAAGAACTTAGTTCACAAGATTAGGGAGATTGGCACATCCAGACTCATCTGATGATAGATCAGAAGACTGAAAAGTCATGGAGGAACTGGTATCACAGTTTGCTGTTTAGTCTACTGCTGTCTTTTCCTCTTGCTCAAGGGAGATCAGCCTTTTGATCTCAGAGCAATAGCACTGTCTGAGGCATTACTGCATTATGGGTGGCAATCTGCTTTACTCAAATTCTATTGAGTTAAATGTTAATCTCATCTAAAAACACTTTAAATTGACATGGAAAATTATCACAAATCCTCACCCAATTTGATTTACTAAAGCTTGTCATTCTCTGAGCTGAGAAGAAATCTCTGCTTAGTAAAAAAGTAGATTGGGTTGCTTCCTCAAAAACCAATAGAATCCTGATCCTGAGTTACTGTGAATTAGTTACTGAACATTCCACCATTATCTTACAGATTTAGGACCTGATAGAGTTTAGTGTCCCTAGGAAACCTCTTCAACTCATTCAAATTATTCAAACAGAAGACAATAGGGACAGAGAATAAAGACAAGACACATTATGGTCTAGCTACAGTTCTGTGAGCAGAGGAAAGAAATGATGAAGAAGAAAGATTAATCCCCAAAGAATAAGCAAAAGTTATGCTGATAATAAACACACACTTAATCCCACCTTCTGATTAACTAAGTAATTGGCTTAAATTCACAGGGAAAAAAATTGTGTCAGGTTTGGATACGGCTCAGTTAGGAAAACAGCTGTCATGGCCCAGATGGGGAAAGAGCAAAGCAGAGGACCAGGATGGGCACACAGTACAAAAATGGGGGTACTTTATTTTTTAAACTTTAACTCCAAGTCATTCTTCCTTAGATTTTTTATTTCAAAAACAAGTATTCTGTAGCTCAAAGGGTATGGTGGAGCTTAATTCATTTAAATTGCAAAGCACTTCAGAACCCACAGATGAAACGTATTATTGAAGTACAAAGCTCAGGTTCATTATTAATAAAATCGGCCCTTCAGAGCACAATCTTCTTTGAAATGATTGGCTCCTTGAGAATGCCTGAGGTGAGTAGGAGATGGCCTTCATCTAATGAAAGAATCAGACAAATGGAGTCATGTTTGCATGTTAACCCTTTTATGAAACCTTTGTAAGAACCATGTCCAACTCTAACTTGAAGGAAATTCCTTGGTGCAGAGTTGTGCTTGCTACATGTCGGAGCTGTGTTCAAAAGTTTTCCATGAGAAATCAATGGAAAATAGCCACATCTTGAGTTTCTTAGTGAAGCTAATGTGATTTAATTCTATACTCATCTGAATCGGGAATATCCCATATTTTCAGGATAATGAGACCTCATATGAATGGACATTCTTTGTAATATCACAGAAATGATTGACCCTAGTTCCCTTTCATTCATCCCTAACAAAATTACTGAAGAAATTAAAATCTAAAGTACATTTAAACGTTTTATAAATGCTTCCCTGTGGCTGAATCTTAATAGCCCAACTGTACTGCTTTTCTACTGCCGTTGCCTCTGTTTTCTGTCCCATTTACATTGTGTGCATTGAGAGGGGGAATAAAAACTGTACAAAACAGTTGTTTGGAGTTGTTTGTATACATTTCTTTTAAAAGTGAGATGACATATGAATACATGTGTTAAATAATACTTCTATAAGGAATAAGAAATTAGTAATGCCAATCTTGTAGATGAAACTCTAAAACATTTGTGCCAAAAGGGAAATGAAATAACCAACAGCTTACAGCTCTTCTTTTGCTGTGTCTGGGAGACTTCTTTCTATTATTCATAAGTGTTTGGTGGACCTTTTGTTTATCTTGACTCGCATCTTCCATGCCAGATGTCCTAAGTCTCTAGTAATCCTTTGCTACCCAGTAATACTTCTGTCATGTTTTCTAAATCTGAGGGTTTTTTTTGTTGTTGTTGTTGTTGTTCTCTTTATATGAGACTGTGGTTTGAACTAAAAGCCTCCTTATAAGTACTCTACTACTGCCCAACACTCCCATCTCTTGCAATTCCAGGAGTCCTATCAGAGACTGCTCAGGCCACTTCCTACAGAGAGGTTTATTGAAGATAGCGTCACCTGCATCCCTTTTGTACCCACCCTTTTTTTTGTCTTAACAAGTGTTTTGTACAAGGAAAGAGACCTATGATCTTGTACCTGAAGCTAAAATGTGAAACTCATGCTTTCTCAGAGATTTAGCTGAGTGAACTAGGTAGGAAGAGGAAGGATACTAATTCAAGGTTTATATTTCATAGTGCAGAGTAGCCACTTGATTCTGACATTAACATTTACTTCTCAGACTTTTTCTGGAATACTAGAACATTCTTAGGTTCTATATTACTGGTGTTTGACATTAATAATTCTTGTCATGGCTACTGATGTTTGTAGATGATATAAGTGCAATATTTACCCACTTTTACTGTGTTCATGCCAATAACACTTAACCTTAAGGTAAGATAACAAAACACCACCTCTGGAGACATTGCCAAAATTAACAAAATTAAACCTGGTTGAAAACTAACAAACACCTCAAGAGAATCCTTTCTTTCAATATCTCAAGTGACTACTAGCCTTGTCCCTTTCTGATATATGTATATATCTCTGTGTATAAGACTTATAAAGGCAATGCAATTACCATAGTAAACAGGAACATATTCAGAGGCCAACAAGCACCATTGTCAAACATTCTGTACAGATTTACCTTACCTGAATGCTAGACTAACACTTAGCTATAGTTCTAGATGTTTCCCTGAGTGCTATGATATGAATAATTCTAGGATATAAATAATGTTTTCGTTTTACTCATTCACTTACAAAGTCAGTTATGTACCTGATCGCAGCTTCTAAACATTTCTTTGTATACCTTAACTACAGTTATTTACTTTCTTGGAGTTTGTGTGTGTGTATGTGTGTGTGTGTGTGTGTGTGTGTGTGTGTGTGTGTGTGTGTGTGTGTTTTGTTTGTTTGTTTTGTTTTGAGAAGTAAAATGATGTTTTAACCACTTTAATGTGTCTATTCTAGTTTCTGTTAAATTGATATAGCAATTGTGCTTTTCTGCTTTATTTTTCATAATTTTGCCTAAAAGTTTTAATAGTAAATGTAGACCTTAGTGTCATGTCCCACAGATGGTTTTGTGCCTGGCTTCTTGGACCCATCTCTACAGACAGTGGGTAGTACTTTTTTTCCCAGACCCACCCATGAACAGGACACCTAAGTAGACAACAGTTTTGAAAGGTGAGTCTGGCAACAGTGTATTTTCAGCTTAAATTTCATCCAGAATATTGATAAGACCATCATCTCTGGTCAATGTATTCTATCTGCCTCAATAATCACATCCTAGAATCCTTCAGACTGCTCTGTGATACCGATCCCAGAAATCCCAGAGACCATAGAAGGTGAGGCACAGGTAGGTGGGCTTACTTAAAATGAAACTTATTTGTAGCACATATAAGACTGGAATTCAGGTTCACATCCTTTCAACCATTCTTTGTAGACTCCATAGGACATAAGAAAGCTCCCTCAGCAGTGATGAGAGAGATAATTGACTGTTGGTTATCTGGTTAATTTAGGCAGCTCTGTCAAGTCTGATGCATCTTCTGATCTTAAAGTCTGCAAAAGGGATCCTGTAGCTTTCTGGGCTAAACAAATAAAAAATGAAAAATTGATTGTGTGCAAACCCATTGAAGAGATGGTAACTACAGATAGTGCCCAGAGGCTATTTTCCTCTGTTAGGTTCTAAGTTCAATGTAAGCTGTGTCTCACCATTTTTCTCACAGCTCTTACAAGTAGTTCTTTGAGTGGAAAGAAACCAGAATCCCCATCTGAAGGAATACACACTTTTAAAGGTAAAAAAAATCTCACTAGAAATAAAATATAATTAATTGCTGAAGAAGAAGAGAGATTAAAACTTCCCATAGAATGGTAAGGAATAATAAACTCATATGCTGGGAATCAAAGCCATGCATGTTGCTGTTTAGTTTGAAGTTAAGTTGCTTGACTTGATATTTTTAGGTCAAGTCAAAATCTATCATTTTATCTGCAACTTAACTATATGGATAACCCCACAATATTCATTGATTTTTTAAAATTGATTATCTTACCTATATTCTTTTGCTTTCCCTTTGCTGCATAGCAAACCATTAAGAACTTAGCAATTTAAAATAATAGTCAGCCTGTTTCTCAGTAATTTATCTTGGACTAAAATGGCCAGCACTGAGCTGAATGTCCTTGGCCATTCTCACTCCTGCTTTTGAAATCATCTGGCAAATGGCCAGGGTTGCTCAGCCTTGAATGACCTTACCTGGCCTACAAGGCAAATGATGTCCTCCCAATGACCCATGATATTTGCATGTTGTTTTATAAAACCTGTGACTGTATATCAAAAGAGGCTTTGTGGATATGATTGATTTAAGGGTACAGAGTTGGGGAGGTTATCCTCTGTTGTTCAGGTGAGTCTAATAAATACAACTGGCCATGGAAGAGAAAGAAAGGAGGAGATATGCTTGTAGAAGCAAGACATGACATTAGAGGAATATGGAGAGATAGACTATGGAGATGGTATAGTGATGGCTAAAAGCTAAACCATGCAAGCAGGTACGTAATCCTGAAACATAGAAAGGAAATCATTTTACCTTTTCTGTGTATAGAGAATAACTAGACTTAGTATTAGACTTAGACTCAAGTCGACTTTCTGAATACTACATTTTTCTTTTTTATTAATTATTTTATTTATGTACATTTCAAATGTTGTCTCCATGGTCCCCACTCCTTGAGCCCCCCACATACACACCATCCTCTCTCCCTTTCAACTCTAAGAGCATGCTCCTGTGCCCACCCATCCACCCACCCACCCACTCACCCACTCACTCACCCACTCACTCACTGATTCCCACCTCACCTTTTTTCCTGGGGCATAAAATCTCCACAGGACCAAATGCATCCCCTCTCACTGAGGCCAGACAAGACAGTCCTCTATTACATATGTAGCAGGGTCCACAGATCAGCCCATGCATGCTCTTTGGTTGGTGCTTAGTCCCAGGGAATACTGAAGGATCCAGTTAATTGGTACAGTTTTTCTCCCTATGGGCATACATTCCCCTTTGTCTTCTTCAGTAATTCTTCTAACTCTTCCATAGGAATGTCCCCAGGATCAGGTTGGGTATAGGTGTCTGCATCTGTTTCAAGCAGATGCTGGTAGAGCCTCTCAAAAGACAGCCATGTCAGACTTCTGTCTGTAAGGACATCTTATTATCAGTCTGGTTCTGTGCATGGGATGAACCCCAAGTTGGGGTGATCTTTGGAGGATCTTTCCTTCAGTCTCTGCTCCATTTTTTTGTCCCTTCATTTCCTTTAGACAGGAACAATCCTGGATCACTACAAAATTGAATGTGAAACAAAAATTACTATTTTTATTTTCTAAAATAACATTATTTTGTCCTAAAAAAAAAAAAGGAAAATAAATATGTCTTGGGTGGTAATGACAGAGGACTGTCACCAAATACCAGTCTTGTATGGCTACAGAAGGCTATTAGCCTGATCTTTTTTGCGGACAGATTCTCCAGGTGTCTGGGGATATGGGAAGTAAATCAGGAATTTATCACAATTTTTATACCAAAGGCCAAAGAAAATCACAGTGGCAGCCCGCAGTCAAGAAGCAGAGAAATAGGAGGTATCAAAATGTTAATGCAAAATGTTGGAACAAAGGGTGGGCTTGGGGCTCACGATCACTTTCCTAATCACTCAAGTTTGTCACCATGCTCTACGCCAGCCTTCCCACTACTCTGTCTAAACGTAATACTACTTTATGAAACAAAGGAATTAGAGTACTCTATCTCACTTTTCCCCTTTACTTTTTCTATAATACTTTATAAGTAGATGGATTTGTTTGAGCTTCTAAATTATTCTCAGATCTATCCTATCCTTTTCTTGAGCCCACTTCAAAGCTTCATATTTAGCCTTGAATTTTGTCTTCTTTGTATTCTGTCAAATACTTTCATACCCTTCCTCTGTTTCTCCCCACACCTACTCCGTTGCTCTAACACAGCTGTGACATGTCTCTATTGTTAACAGGATAATACAATTCATATTTCACATGACAGTTCAGTGAGACTTCGTGACTGAAAGAAGGCCTCATTCTTTGTAATTTTCTCCCTGCCTTTCCCCTTTCCTCCATTCTTTTTTTTTTTTTACCTTTCTTTGCCTCTCTTTTCTTTCTGTGTTTTTCTGTCCCTTTGATGTACTTTCTACCCTCCTGTCCTACTGAACTTTTAAATGAACTATGATATTACCAAAGTCTAGAAAGAGGTCATAGTATTTTATTTTTTCTATACTTCTATTAACACCATGGCTTTGTTCTTATGGTATATATTAAGTGCCCAGGTTTAGGCAATGAAAATTACATGCACCATTGCTATAAAAGAATGCCTTCACAAATGTATATGAGAGGGATGGTAGAAATGCATCACTCAAGTGTGGCATTCATTAGTTTTGTGCAGCCCATTGAAATAACCACTATTAATAAGGAGTACCACACTGAATTTGGCACATGATATTTTAAACTGGTAATATAGTTTAATGTAATATCAATACTCTACTCATAAACATTTATGGGTATCAATATTTGCTTCCAAAAAAATAATGCCTCCATTTATAATATCCTGGGTTGTCTTGCCTATGATTCCTAGGGTGAGAATCTCTATCTCCTCATGGCTTCTCTATCCCCTTCAATGAATGGTAGTTATCCCAAACATTAATTCTTGTGGTTCATCCTTCATGTTCAAGCACCATCACATTCTCACTTGTTCTTATGCCCTTCAGAATTTCAGCAGAGGGAGACTGGACCATTCCCAAGGAACCGTTATAGCTCCTGACAAACACCTTAGTCAAACACTGCCTTCAGCCTTGCAGGTGCTGATATCTCAGAGAGGATAGCCACATCTACTTGTGGATAAATAAACAGAGCCATTTGTCCTATAATAGCTAAATTATTCACACCAGGCAGATACACTCTTCTCAGACAGCAGAGAATTGCAAGAGCTCAACTGTGTTTGATAAATATACCCAGTCATGTCCATCAGCGAGTGAGAAATAACTGCAGATGCCATCACTGCAAATTCATTCATTATCTGGAATCTTCCTTTCTCCATTTAAAATTATTCTCCAAACCTTACAGTTTTTTTTATGAAGTCTTCATATATTAAACATATCTCCGTTCAATGTTCACAATCCTTTGTTCATTTTTTTCCGAGCTCCTAAGTGTCGGAACAGAGACTTATTTTATCTATGTCATGAATTTACAAGGTGCAAGATGCACCCACAAATACTCATGCATAATCAAAATAATGATAATATGTACTACAGATGGAAGATACCGAATTGCTATTCCAGACCTCACAATTGCAAAGAAGAATAAATAAGGCTATCTGCATTTCCTTAAGGCTTTTCTCCCAAATGAGATATTTAGACATAGATCACAATCTACTTACTCTGGAATGATTTTTGTTCATTGAAAATATGTTTGGTCATACCTAACATATGCCTACACAAAACCAGGATTTTATTTATTAAAATCAGATGTCCTATAAGCATGAGGAATTGGTTTCATGGTACACCAGTTTGATGGAATATTACATAGACATTAAAATGATGGATTGTGGACTATAAAGATACAGGAATAGTACACACTGTGAGATAAGTAATACACACCATGATTTGATCATCTCTATTGAGCATATTTTTTGTTATTCAGAAAGCTTGGAATTACTCACAAAACAATATAAATAAAAGTTTCCACAGAAAGTTATTGTAAGTTTAGTATATTTAAGTTGTTTTATAAAGCGATGCATATAAATAATATTTACTAGGGGATATCACGTAAATTGTCCAGCCATGTATATTCTTGAAGTTTATGATTCTTGAAATAAAAGAGACACTGAAAAAGTACTTCTTGTCACCTTTAAAATAAAGACATTGATTAAATAACTTTCATAGGTTTTGATCATTCATGACAAGGTTTTCAGAAGGAGAAGGCTTCCCACCTCCAGTTTATGAAGATCAAAGGAAATTATAGGAATGCCTACAGGGCTGTACTGGTTTAAACCGCCAACCATTAGTCAATGATCTATGAACACTATAGCACTGTGATTTGCTCACATGCAAACTAGCAGCAATCAAACTTTACTTTGTGATATTTTAGAAGATTGCATGCAAAGGCACACAAAGGCTTTACCCGGTCCTTGGCACACATTTCGTTCTCTCATAATTACATACAGATATCCAAAGGCCAGGAGAGATTTGCCAGTTGCTTCTCCAAAAGAAAAGCCAGTGAAAGAATATCCGGAGGAATAACACTCTGCACCGTTTTATCCATTCTAGATGAAATTTCAATCATTAGGGAGTTTCTTTTTATTTCTCTAAAGATGTTTTCAAATATTCAGACTTAATCTAGCAGTGGAAGCAGTTTTGTATGGTGCCTGTAGTAGGTGACCTTTCTGCAGATGGGGCTTTGTGATAGAGTTGCAGGCATTCTGGGAACTCATTGAATATATTGTGAATTGATTCTTTTTGATAAAAGGCACTGGAATTTGGGACTAAAAGTCTTTAGACAAGATGAACTGTCAATCATTATGTATTCAATATTTAAATGTTTGAATGGATCATTTGTGGATTATATCATCTTATTCTTCACCCTTCTTTGGTAAAGCACATTGAAACGCTGGTCCCATAATGTGAATGTTTGTTAGCCCCCATGCTGACTTTGAGGATTATATGAGCTTTAACCTGGTATGTAGTGAAGATTGAAGCAGATATTAAAATAACAGCTTAAAACATGATCAACTTTCTTCTTAATAAAATGTCTTTGCACACATCTTAGCCTCAATGTCAATATGCTTAGAAAAACCAAACCCAGTGATTCAGGAAAGGTGAGATTTAGGGGCATTTCTCTCAATATAAGGGAAAGATGCCACCCATCTCTTCTGAAAAGGGATGAAGGTTCATTTCCAGAGAAATTCATACTTCCTCATGATCCAGTAAGAGGCCAAGCAAGCATTCTAAGTGCAAATCTCTTTCCCTGAAGATGTTATACCCTAAGTGTATCAGAATCATTTTCAAGGACTCGACAAATTATGAATAAATATATCCATTCAATTGTCTTAGCTTATAAAATACTGAAAGCCTTATTGGGGGAAGATGTGAATTGGTCCAAACTGTCCATTCTTAGTGAGAGCTTCCCAACATTTATAAAACAGCTAACTTGGACAAAAAAATAAAAATAAAAAAATAAAACACCTGTTTTCTAGATTTTCTAGTCTACTCTCTCCCTAAGGTTATGGCTTTTCAACGTCCTTTGTGAAATGTATATCTTAACAACCTATTTTTTATAAGTGGCATGGAGCCCTTGAAAAGACTGAAAAGGAAAGATAATGCCTATTTATTTACACAGTTTGTAGTCCGAGATAACCAAACAGAAATAGTGGGTGGCATGTGAAGGAGAAGGCAAAAATACATAGACTTATATTTGAAATGTTGTTATATTGGAAATGTTGTAGGAGAACAGCAAAAAATGCTGTTTTCTACATCAGTATGAGTTAGGGGGAAACTTGAATATATATTTGAACATTGTTTTTAAATATTTCTTAAGCTTGCCTGCTGAAACACTTTAAATTAAAAAAAAGTCATTAGATGTTATTAATGTCATTAAACCTACTTCCTGCTGACTTATTTTTCTCTTCCTGTCTACTGCAAGATTGTATAGATTGGAAGCAGTTTTTAAGGACGTACCTATTGAAATGGGAGGCATCTGTTAATGGCACAGTGCCTCTTAGGGTAGGCACTCTTACATTTCAGCTTCTCTCCTAGGTTGTTGTAGAATTCAGATTTGTCTATTCTGTGTGGTATTTGTGTTTCCATGTAATGGGCAGATGATACCCTCTATATCTGTTGTTATGTTTTGTTTTATTTAGGTGTGTGTGTGTGTGTGTGTGTGTGTGTGTGTGTGTGTGTGTGTGTG
>JANHMN010000011.1:25784680-25828906 GCA_030674055.1 Rhabdomys pumilio
TGTGTGTGTGTGTGTGTGTGTGTGTGTGTGTGTGTGTGTGTGTGTGTACTTTAAATGAATTTGTTCCAAATGGCATATGGGATGTTAACACTATCTCAAAGCAGCATAAAAATAGCTAACAAAACCTCAAAGCCAGACATGGGAAGCCTCTGTTCAAATTGTTAGTCAATGGAGTTCAAGAGACTCCCCATAGAATATAGGCAATTGCCATTGTCCTTGCTTATGTTAGAGATCTTAAAGTGAAAGAACTTGAAGAAGATACCACTTGAGACATCATAGGACTTTGGGGAATCCACCAGGAACTGATCTAGAAGCTTCTTCCCTGAAAAGTAGCTCTCATAGTGTAAGAAGTATCTGTGGAAGCTGCCAAGGGAGAAAAGCAATCAGTAGTCCTACACAGCTGCAATGCCTGTGAAACAGAACAGCATTCAGCCTGACAAGACAACAGTTTTATATCAGAGTGAATCAACTACTATCTGATCAGATACTAGGCATACTCAATAATAAAGGATTCATGCCCTGTACTGTAAACCTAGTACCTACACTTAGTGATCACAGACCTTAGAGGAGAACCTACTACTTCTGCCGTTTCCATAAACCAAACCAATGTCTAACTGAATCCTAATTATTCATCCTGTGAGTGACAGATGGTTGTAGTTCTCATTCCTTGCCCAAGAACCTTTTTTGTAGCAATGGAGATTATTACAAGTATGCAAAGCTGTTCAAAATATGTAACTGGGAGAGCTCTGCTGTATTACAAACATCTACAATGCAACCTTTATAGCGAAGGCCCCAGAAAGATGGCAGAAAAGAGGGTGAAAGATTACAAGAGCCAGATATCCAGAAAGATGCAAGATAATGTGTTTTAGACATAACAAAGAAGCTACACCCATGAAATCCCAACAATATAGTTAACCAAACAAGAGTTGCATAAAGACAACATATGCCAGTGCAGATGAGGATATTTCTTAAGGCCCTGGCCCTTAAGGGATACAAGAAATCAATTGTAGAAAGAGAGAGGGAGTCATTTTTCTCCAGAGACAAAACTCCTGATATGTCCTAAATGCTCGGCCACAAACACTTGTACTTAGGAGCAACACTAAATAGGCTTAGTAGATTGTATACATACATACATACATACATACATACATACATACATACATACATACTGCATACACAGAGACAGACAGACAGACAGACACAGACACAGACACAGACACACAGACACACTGATACACAGACACACAGACACACAGACACACAGACACACAGACACACAGACACACAGACACACAGACACACAGACACACAGACACACAGACACACAGACACACAGACACAGACCTAGAAAGAAATATAGAGACAAGAGAGAAGCAAACAAGCACACACACACAGGCATATACCAATTATAATTAAAGAAGATAAGATGATAAGTTTGAGAGAAAGTGGAATAAGGCACAGGAGAAGGTGGAAAGGAAAGGTTAGAAATTATATAAATACAGTACTCAAGTATGAAATTAACAAAAATTATCTGAAAATAAGGGATCATAGTAATTACTTCTGTTTCTTTGGCAGTAGCTGTTTGGCAGGTCCTGTATTCACTACTTTGTATTCTATTTAATTTTAACAACTTTGTAAGGTCACCTTTTATTTTATAGATGAATTAGTTACATTTTGGAAATGAATATCTCCTATAAAGCTGATAAGTGCAAAAAGTGGTTAGAATAACAAGCCCTCTACTCTCTCCATGATATAATATTATATGTAATGGTGTGATATGGACAGTGAAAGCAAGATTCTCTCTTATATGTTGCTGAATGAAGCATAAGTTAATGCAATTCCTGTTAAAGGAATTTGTCAATATATAAAAATTAGTACTTTATATACTGTTGGTCCAGAGAGTGTATTTAAACTGTTTAAAAATTATTTTTGTGTGGACATATGAAATGTGTGTTATCCTAACAGGAGGTAATGGCATGATAAAATGTCATATGATCAGTAACTATTAAGATGCTATTGTAATCCCTTTTTAATCATACATAGGTTTTTGTTCCATGGTCTCCAGTGGATATGTGAAGCCATGAGTAATCTTGAACATTAGACACACAGTGTCTCATACATTTCTTGATAAATTATAAACTAAACTAAATATAGTAAGAGACTAATAGTAGCTAATGATTCTATAGAACAGTAAGTATGTCACACGTTTCTGAGTGTGATCTTTCTCGGTCTTTCAAGATGTTCTATTTTTATAGTGCTGTAACTTTTCCTTGTGATCATATGGAATGATACTGTGACTATGTAATAGGACATAGCAGGGTGGATGAGTGAGAACTTATCACACCTTTTGGCCATATCTGCTGTACTGTGAAGCACCACAAAGACACCAAAGTGATCAATTTCATTTTCACTGAGCAGATAGAAGACTCATTATCACCACAGTCCCCAGCAGCAGCACATTTCACTTTTTCCTACTCCTTCAGCAGTTTTACCCTTGTCACTGATTGGAAGCCCTTCAGTTTCTATTTGGCATAACTCACCCGCCAGAATCAAGCACAATGGTGCTGTTGTTTAGTAAAAAGAAGGTTGCCTGTATGTAAGCAATGCTATGTGATAGATACAACAGTGGGTGTGACAACAGACAGTTCTGAATAGTTACAGGACACAATGAGGACAGAGGTGAGGAGCCCAGCAAGAAATGCTATCCTTTCTCAGAAAGACAGATAACTTGAAACTTAGTGATGGTTTTTTATTTTTTTTTTTAACTTTTCCCTTTTGAAAGACTTATTTTTAACTATCCTCCCTCTCTCTCCTCTCTGTCTCTGTATCTCTCTCTGTATCTTTCTGTCTGTCTCTGTTTCTCTCTATCTCTCTCTCTCTCTCTCTCTCTCTCTCTCTCTCTCTCTCTGTGTGTGTGTGTGTGTGTGTGTGTGTGTGTGTGTTCTTTGTTCTGGAATTCACATATGCATGTGTTATCCACAAAGAAATATACATATAGATAACATACAATCACATAGAGCTGGAGTTGCAGGTAGCTGTGAACCATCTGAATAGTGATGAGACCCAAACTTGAGTTCTCTGCAATAGTAGTTAAGTACTCTTAATGGTTGAACTATGTTCTAACCCCAGATTTGGGGATTTTCCCTTAATATTCCTTTGAAGTTATGTTGACTAGAAGAAAACTACAGATTATATCATCTTAAATGTGGAGAAAGGAGCATGAGTCTGGGTTTAAAGTAAGCTTTCATTAATCAAGTGAAACTAGTATGCATGGAACAACACAGCAAGCTGAATTGAATGCCTTTGATGCTCATTTACAGTTGGAGTATGACATGCAAATATTCAAATATTCTTAATTTTTTCTGGATAAATTCTGATGGGACACCCAATAAACTAAAATTAGTGATACCTCCTTTAGTGGATTCTAAGAAATCCATGTGCAGAAGAAGTATGGCTTTGCAGAAACTAAAATCTTCATTAAGAAACTTAGCCTAGTTAATGCACTTTATCTTTAAAATACTTTTGGAATTTTAGTAATGTTTTTGATAATTATTTTAGCCTGAAGTATTGCATAGAAGCAATAGTATGGTTTCATATTAAAATAGTGTATGTTCATGCCTGAGATTGGCAAACCATTACAATTTAATATTAATTTCTTTAGTTATGAGTTTTATATATTATTTCTTTACTTATTTGAGAATTTTATAGGATGCATTTTGATCTTATTTATCTCCCACCCACTTCTCCCTCTAACTCCTCCCAGATCCATCCCAACCACTATACTGTCTTCTGAATTCTTGTCCCTTCTCTTCTGTAAAAATAACCTACCATTTCCAGGTTATAATTACTATATACTTATGAATATAAGGCAGTAACTGGAAGCATGGGTCATGATCTTAAAGAAAACTGACATTCTCCTAGAAGTTGTCTACTTTCAGTAGATTGTCAGATATGGAGCAGTCATGACTTTTCATATATGATTTTTAATATCATTGATAATGAGTTATTTCAAAAAGATAGGCAATAGGTAAGAGAAAGTAGAAGAATTTGCATAATGGGCTTGTATGTTTAACATAAGTCTGACAGTATGGCTTGGTGTGCCTCTCAGCACTCGGTATTCTTGTAAGAGTTCCTTAAGCCTTGCAAAGCTTATGTAGGACCAAGCTAAAATGTTGTTTCCTGGCATGGATTTCAAAATACTATGATGGAATGGACTAGCTGTATGGCTTTGATTATGCTGTGCATTGATATTTATTAGCTTAACCCAGTGAAATATTCCAACAGTATTCTGCTTACTTACAAAACAAATTGTGTGTGCGTGTGTGTGTGTGTGTGTGTGTGTGTGTGTGTGTGTGTATTTCCAAACCTTTATGATTATTATAGGTTATTCTGAGCCTTCAACTATTTTGATATTATTCAAAAGAATTTATTGGGCAGCAAAAATCTCTCTACTGAATGTACACGTTTCAGGTCACCTTGATCAAACCTGAACTTAATTCTGGAAATTAATGTGGTTTAACTCTCTTGAAGTTGCGATTATATACAAATTATTTTGCTTCCACATAGATAAATGCTTATACCGTGGAGGGTAAGTCTAAAATATCCTAACTAAAAAATAATGATGATATGAATTGATAAACATCATAATTAGATTTATTAAATAATTTCCATATATAATTGTTATCCATACAGCACATTCATACCTATCAAAACATCCATTTTATAGTATAAATTTGGAACTTTACATTTATTTTCCCCATTATAGTTTATTAAATTAAAAATAATAATAAAATCTACATTTTCATCAGACTTTTCAGACTTTATAACATACCTTCTTGAGAAATGAAATATTTAATCTTCAAAGTAACAAAATATCTATTGAAATGCAATCAAGTTAAGGAGGCCTCAGAATTAAAACTCAGAGAACCCTTCAATAATCTATCAATGTTAGTTATGCAGGGCATGATGTTACCTTACTGACACAGATGGTTCAGATGACCCATTATCTACCCAGACTCTTTTTTCTTTTTCTTTTGTAAGGAACAAAATACTGTGCCCTCTTGATGATGTATATGTTTTACAGAAAGATTAACTTTGAATTTTTGAAACTTTGGTGGCTTACCAAATTATCAAATTTCCATAACAGAAGTGTTGCTATTATGAACGACAACAAAACAAAAAGAGATATGTTACATAGACATATTCATTCATGTATCTTTTAGAAAGGATGTCCATTCTTCTTGGCACCCACAACCAAGTCCAGATGCTGGTAACAGTGTTATAACTTGACACTCTTGTATCATAAGTGTCATGTCAATAGATCAAATGGTGTGGTCCAAGCACACTGAACTACATTCCAGTCCTGATTATCTGGTATCTTAAAAGGCTTACATCATAAATTATAAGAGACATAATTTCTGTTCAGTGTCTTGTAATATATGTTTCTTCATAGATAGTGTTTGTGCATGTGTGTGTTTGTGTGTGTGTGTATGTGTGTGTGCACTCACATATAGCTATGAGTTTGATTGTCTTGATGTGTATGCAGGTACTAGCACATATGAATGAAGTTCATGCCATCTTTATTGTGACTAACAGAAGAAACCTCACAATGTATGCTACTCATACACTTAGTTAACATCCAGCCCATACCTGTAAATTCTACACTAAAGATAAAAGAAAATCTTCAAGATATACACATGCATTTTAATAATAAAAACTTAAAATCATTACATTAAGATGTTTAATATATTATAGAGAAACTTTTGTAAAGCCATCTCTGATTATGATTCAGCAGATAGTACTACATTTATTTTTTAATTCATGGGACAAACACTTTACCGTTTCCCCTACTTATTTCAGTGTGCATCTTCTGGTGCCATCTGACTCTCCATGGAGAGTAGTCTTTCTTGAAGATAATTCAAGTTTAGTCAGTTGTTCAGATTCTAATGAGTCAGTGGTTATGGGAAGAGGAGTGGGTGGAAGATAGATAGACTCAAAAGGACTCTTTAAAAAAGGGTTGAAGCAATTTTCATTGGAAAGATGGAAGATAATTACAAAGAAATTATTTCTGAGAAAGATCAATAATGAGAAAATTACCCTTTGAACTTGTTGCCATAGAAAATCTATTTTATAACATTTTATTTTTACAAGACTAATTTTTAAATAGGCTCCTATTGTCTAACAGAATGTTTTCACTCAAGTAAAAAGATACTTACAAACATCTTTCCAAGAAATATTTTTAATATTAAATATTTTAATATTAAATATAAAGATATTAAATTTAATATTTAATATTAAAATATTAAATAATATTAAAATATTTCTAGAAAATATTAAAACCACATCTCTCAGTTATACTTACATATAACTAATAGTTAAACTTATACAAAATCATTATATTTATATATATGAAGAACTCAAGATGAGATAGAAGAATTATAAAGTACAATAGAAAGTTTCTGTATATTACTTACATGTAATATTTACTATTATAAAATCTAGCAATATTTTAGTCACTAGAATATATTTAAACCAATTCAAGATTATAAAATTCATAAAAACAATGTATAAAAATACTTATTTTCATACTCTCATTATTCTAGAGAAGAAATTATCTCACAGTTTAGTCACTGATTTGTTTTTTTTTCCTATTTTTTTTGTTGTTGTTGCTTTATGTTTGTTTGTTTTCTGAAGACTGGAATTTACTATGTAGCTCAGGTTGACTGAAATTTACCACAGTCCTCCTGTTTTAGTTTCCTAAATGTTGGGATTATAGGTGTGAGACTTCACACCCAGATAATAGTCACTGGTGTTAGCTGAACATTTTGAAAACAATCAAGATATACAGGAAGTATATATTCTCAGTGGCAATCATGACACAGAACATTTCCATTAACTTAATGGTTACCTTACGACCCTTTGGAATCAATACCCAGAAAACACTAAAATATAGAGTTTTCTAAAATTTCATATGGATGGAGCCATACTGTAGGTCTGGCATCATTGTTTGTTTGTTTGGCTATTTAGTTTTATATTGCACAATGATTTATGGGTTGCTATTCATAGTGCTAAACTGCTCAAGAGCAGAAGATTGTTTGGGATACAGAGAGCTTATCAATTCACTGGAGATTATGGATAGTTTGATAGTGTTTTACCCATTTTAAATAAAACATCTGTGAAGTGTGGAAGTTTGAGGTGTAGACTGGGAAATAACATGGTGGAAAAGCCTTTGGGCTCAGTCTTACACATCACAAATAATTCACAAGCAATTGAAAGTCATATTTTCATTTTACATGGTGCTAAAGTCTGGAGTGGAACTGTTAAGTAATATGGTAAGCGCGTCTATATCATTATAAGTAGCCATTGCACCTTTCTAATGTGCTAATAATCAAGTTGACAATTCCATTCAAACTAACTGTAGTCCAGTTTTTCCACATCTTCATTAACATCCTATAGAGTCATGGAGCAGTCACCTATCTTGATTATGAGTCACAGAAAGACTTCCCATTTTAATTTATTATCCATGATGCACACCATAACTGAAACATAGTCTGGTAAATTATATTTGGATTATTATAATTAGGGCAGACAGAATTTGCTGTTAATTTCCTTAAAGTCTGCTATGTACCAAAATGTATATATTAACTACAGAACCACATTCACAATTTACAATGGTTTGATTCCTAGTTGAAGTGAAATATTTCACAGTTTTTTACATACATGTACGTAATCATTCAGGAACCTAATTCCAAATGGTTGGTTCATTATTATGAGAACATGTATATCTTTCTTTACCAAGGATCAGTTAGGTAGGATTAGAAAAGAAAGCAGAGTCAAGATAATTTGACTTTTTAAAATATAAAGTTTTCTTCAATTCTCCTTTCCATTTTATTGGATAGTTATACAAGTTAAGTGTTTAAGATTTTGGTAGCAATGTATTGACAAGCACTCATTGGATCACCTATAAATACATTCTTTTCTCTTAAATATGACCGCATACACACACGTATGCGTATTTATGCAGTTTTCATTGCTTATTAATAAAGCATTTCTTGAAATTCTTTTGTACTAGTAGACATATCTGTTTGATTTTTTATGAAAATAAATGTTATGTTTTGATATTTTAACATGTTATTTTCCTTTGTTTTCCTCCTTCCAAATTCTCCCACTCATTGCTCCTTGCTCCCTGCTCTCTTTCAAATACATGGCTTTTTTTTTTAACTTTTATTATTGTTACCTATACATGTACACACACACACACACACACACACACACACACACACACACACATATTTATACATATGTACATACATATGCATATTTATATATATTCTTCAATATATAAATGCAACCTGAATCATCAACATAAGACATTGTTGTATGTATATATTTCCAGGGCTTATCATTTGGTTTTGGATAACCAATTGGCATGTTCTTTCCAGGGGGAAGACTATTTCTCCCACTCAATATTCTTTAGCTGCCTGTGGTTCTTTGTCTAGGGCTGATTCTAATACCAAGTAAGCTTCGCCTTCCATGTTTACCTGGCCATTGTTGTTCTCTTGCTCAGTTTATGTTAGGACAGATGGAGAAGGGAAGAAGACTCAAGAATAATTTAAATTGGATTTTTTCCCCCATAAAACCAAGCAGGGCATTGTCTGCAGGTGTTTGACCTTTAAACTGATCTGTGGTGACGTGAGATAGAAGGGTTTAGGATAGAAGAAGTCAGCATTAGAAGAAACACACACACTGTCTGCATGAGAAGCCATTATTTCAGCCTTCACCTTCAGCCATCAAAGTGACCACTTTTTCGGTTCATTTTCAAAAATTACGTAAGTATCTATAACAAATGAATGGATTTAAAAAAATAAAAAAATCTAGTGAAGCTATTAGCTGTGCTCAAAGTTGATTTATAAATAAGACTAAAATTATCTAATGTTCTTACATTTAACCAGTCATTTATATATAGCTCCTTATTTTTCATCTTATTCAATATAGGTTTATGATATTATTATGATTATAAGTAATTGAACATTGGCATGCTAAAAATATTAAATGCCATTGTACCAATATGACACTCAATCTAGATATAATAGGTTCATGTTTATTTCTGTGTGTAGCTTTCTAATTAGGGTTCATTTTCAAAATCTAATGAGTTAACCTCTGCTTTTTCTATAGGAATTCTCCAAAATAATCCCTTTCACAAATGAATATTCATCTGCAAACTGAATATAAAAAGGCTTTATGTTAGAGAAAGCTGTGTGAACTTGCAGATATCACCAGGACACTGATTCAGCCTTTCAGATTAGTGAAGGAGCATAGTCCAAGGTCACTGAATAAATTACACTGTATCAGAAAAAGAAAATTACACCCTGACAAAGTATGATTTTAATAAAAAATGAAAATGGGATTTATGACCTCCTTCCTTCAGGCTTCATTTCTTCATTGCCAAAAGATAAATCCTCTCTGTGACATTACTGTGAGCAGGCTACCAAAATGTCACAGTCTAATTTGTTTGCCAAAAGGAGAGGCTGTATACACACACATATATTTTTATACCCATCTCCCTTTACAATTAAGCCCAGTTTGCATGAAGTGAACAATTTAATACAAATACGTTCATTTCCCTCCAATTCAATAAGAGAATCTTAACAAGTAAACAAGGCACAGGCTTATCTTGTAATAGAAGGAAAGAAGCAATGCAGATGAAAAAGAAGTGACAATTTAATTAGAACACACTAAAAAAAAAAAAAGAGTTAGCACACCTCTTCTTGGTGGCCTTGACAGGGCTACTGTCATCCTAAAAGGCAATATTCTGCTGAGTCTCTTACAAAACACCTCTAAATATGATATTAATGAACATTGTCATTAACAACTTATAGCATCAAGTAAGGGAATGGGCAGAGCATAAATTAAAAATGTAACGAGTCTAAGGGCACCTTAACACTGTGTAAGTTTGGATCAGCTCACATTACACCCTGATTAAATTTGAGAAATTAGTTAAAGCCAATAAGAAGAAATCTATTTAGTATGAATATAAAAGGGCTCAACGATGGCAGATATTAACAGATGCCCTTATTTAATGTGACAAAAACCAAAATACACTCTGGATGGTTGGTGGCATGGATTAGTGAGGCTGTTCAAAAGAAAACATTTTGCTGAATACATTGTAGAGGACTGTCTCTTGCAGCAGTTAATATTGCTTTTCTCCAGCTTCAAGGAATATATATCAATTTACAAACTCTCAATTGTCAAGATAACGCTCATCAATTAAAAACAAGACAAAATGTATGGGGCATGCCAGTGCGGGGAGACAGGAGTGGGTGGTTGGGTGTGAGAGCATCCTAATAGAAGCTGAAGGAGGGAGGATGAAATAGGGGGGTTCTCGAGGGGGAACTGGGGAAGGGGATAACATTTGAAATGTAAATAAATAAAATATCCAATAATAAAGGATAATGTAGAACATAATTAGGAATGAGCTCTCTTCCACTTCAGACTCTGTTTAGAGAATAACCTCTCTTAATAAGCATGTGTGATTTTAGGAATTCATCTTTCTATCCACTCCTCTTCAGGTTTTCATTTTGCTGTCAACTTTTTGACCTTTCCATCTGTGTTTCTGCCTCCGTTTCCACCTGCCTATTTTTTGACCTCTTAATAATAACCCTGCTGTTTCTCAAATGTTCTTACTTAAGAGCTATGGAAAACATCCGCATATCAACACACTGGCTTTCCTTCCTAGGTTTATTTTTTCCTTGAACTGTTTGTAGCTTTTGGCATCAGTCTGTCTGCTTATCTTCGGAAATGCTTTTGTTTGCAGGCTTCTCATCTCTGTCCTTGTCCTTCATGGTTTCTGGGTCTGACTTCCATCTCTTATCTTTTGAAGGTCTGTTTTATTTTTCCACTTAGTAACAGTGAAGTTTTCTACATGTATATGCCTAACTTTTGATTTTCAATTCGATTTATTCTGCCTATGGGCATACTTAGTGTTCAGGAATTCAGTTATCACTTTGTCTATTATTTGAACCTACAGCTTTCACTTTGACCAGTTGCTTTGTTTCTCACTCATTTCACTGTTTAGTCCACTCACCTGAAACTTTTCCTTATGTGAATGTTCTTGGTAACAAATTTACTGTCAACTGGCAACGACATTCTGTTTGTAATTCCATTCTTATTTATTACACCAGTAGACTATTCCCTCCTTGCTAAATTTTTTGTTTTTCACATTTCTTTTTCTCTTATTGATTTTGACCGGATTCTTTGTTTAGCACATTTCTCCCCTGACCCAGGTGGTGACCATGCTATAAGCATCCTGCACACAATCTTGAATTGCTGAAAGGCTCTCTATATAATATCTGATGCTTAAATAAACCTAGATTCCATCTAATTTGCTCATAATAACCCCCATCTTGCTATTAATGCACTGCTCATCATTCTTGTATAGAACGTCTCATGACACTCTAGGCCCAATGAACACTAGCAAGATACCTCTGGTTATACCAAACACAGTCTCACACAACCCATTACCATTCCGCAAACTAATTTTTTTTCCAACTCACTTTGAACATGCAGTCTGCTAGTCAATCCATCCTCATTCTTAACTACTATTTTGTGCATCTCTGATGAGGTTTTGTAAACAAACTAGTATTTCTTCAATTTTAAGCTGGAAGTTATTTATAAGTACCTCCTAACCTGTAAATTTTTAATCCAAATCCATGTCATTTCTTGGTTTATTTTGGAGAAGTGATGACAACTTCCATGGGTGCTCCATTTTTAAAATTCCAACTTACGAAAATCACTATAAAATACTTGAGTAATTCAGCATTTCTATAATATTTAGAAACTCCCATATAATGAAAACATCACTGTAGTTTGCTAGAGACAAATATATTGTTTTTCTTAGGATGTCATCATTCTTTATGTTGGTAAGAATGCTCATGCTAGTTACTGTAGGTAAAACAACATTCTTCTCTCATAGTCTTAATTTATAATAATAAAAATTGCTTTTATTATTGAATAAGTGTTAATCTAGCTCCATCATATTTAATCTCACTTTAGTAGTTAATCCGATGTGTAGAAATTTGTATTTTATCATCAGAATGTTGGCTGAAAATTATGTAATTACTAGACTTAAATAAATGCATATATTACAAGTAAAATATGAATCCACAATCTCCCAATGCTTAACCAAATACAAAATTTATATCTTTAGATGTATATATAAATATATTTATGTATATATATATACACACATATATACATATATATATAAGTGTATATATACATATATATATATACATATATATATATACATATATATATATATGTGTGTTTGTGTGTGTGTGTGTGTGTGTGTGTGTGTGTGTGTATACATTAGTATGTAATTATTGTTTCCATAAATGTGATGAAAGTATTGGTGGGTGACTTTTGTCCTGCCTATGAATACTATTATAAATGTTAATCTAAAGAATCTTATCACTGTTTTGATACCTTAATATGTTTCAAAGATTATTGATGGTTCTGTTGCAAAATGAATTTTTTGAATCCAGGAAACTTTCAATCTTATAGCTTGCTCTGTCTTTGATTTCAAATCTACTTCTTTCTGAATGGTTCTTTGAATTTAAGGATGTTAATAAACTGCACCAGCCAAAAGCAATGGCTTTAATCAAATCTAGATCAATGAGATTGCCAATTCTGGTCTTCCATTAGAGTGAAATTAAACTTGTAATTTGAGTTTCCTAATCTTCATATTTCCCAGGATTTCTATGGTCATGTCATTATATACATATGTAAGTAATGGCAGGTTTACATTTAGTAAGTCTTTTGTATAAGGTAGTTACTAACAGGAGTCATAGGTCACTGAATATCTAGTTTTCACTTGCTTTTTGGACTAGTAAATGTATTTACATTTTAGGCACAGAAGACTCATAGCACAAATATGAAAATAGATTATAACTATACAGAACTGTTTCACAAAGTAGGAAAATACCCTGACCAAGAGAAAACTAGGCTTGGATATTTGGTAATGTTTTGTTTGCTCTGGTCCTTAAAGTTTGTTTCACTATGTGCACTTCGATCATTGGGGGATTCTTCATGGAGGGATAACTTTTTCTACATTGTAACCCACACAGTGGAACATGTAGTTGACATCAGCTTAGGAAGAATTTCATTCTAAAACCGGCCAACCAAAGAAGGAAGAGAGTGTATGAACCCACCTATAAATAGGCAGCTATTCTATGTAGACATAATTTGCTGAAGGTTACATGTTGGGCCCACATTGAACCTATCAAGTGTAATATAAGAGAGCCATGTAAACGTGAAAGACCCCTTCTGCTATAATAATGTACATGAGACATTTCTAGTAAGGGGAATTTATGAAGCCAGGTGAGATGACCTAATGTCCTCTCCATTATCAACACTTACCCAACTTTCATTTTTAAATGCAGGTCATGGCTACAAGCGCTGGTGTTTACCTGGAAAGCATGCCTTGATATTTTTATTTTAACCTTCTCACATCAACAAATTCTAACTGTTCTCAATATGAAGCTCACTTAATAATATTCACCATTAGAACATTTACAAGTCATTTAAAGTCTAGAACCTTTCCAGTAATCTCTGAATACTGAAGAAGGCTAATAGAATTCATGGAAAGCAAAACATAAATTTATTCTTTTCCAACCTCAGATATTTGGCATATCTGATTTCTATTGAACATTCATCGTTTTCACTATTATATAAAAGAAGTATGTTTTGTTTTCTGTGTGAGTGTGTGGTGGTTGTTTTGTTCTGTTCAAACACAGCCAAGTTCATTGACATTCCTCCTATGTTGGGATTGGCTCTTTCCCCCACACTTTTTTTGAGGGACTTTGAGATGGCTATGACATACACATAAGCAAAAATGAATTTCACGTGGTTTCTGTGGCAGAGTTTTCAATAAAGATATATCTTCTACCTTGGTTGAATATGTGTAGTGAGTATCTGAACCACCTTGGAGAGCTAAACTTCAACATTGTTCTACTCTATGTGCCAGACATAAAGCTGGCATCATCTCTGAACTGGTACAGCCCCAGCCATCAAGTCCCTGGATATCTTTGAGGATATTTAGTGAAGCACCCACACATTAGGAGTCCAAGACTCATCAATAACTGAGTCATTTCTAATTTTCTGACCAATCAAATCCATGAGTATTGTATATTGCCTTTTCGTCTATTAGATGTAAGAGTAATTTTTAACATAAAAACTAGAACTCGGGGTGCTTTTTGCTAGTTAGATGAATTCTACCACTTTGTAGCTTATCTTTTATTTTCTTAATGATAGTTTTTGATAGAGTCGTGATTCATCCTTCTGGGGCTTGTGTTAGATATGAGATTTGTATGTAAAGGTCAAGAAGACATTTTCTCATGTTAACTCTTAGAAGCTTACTTAGATTTTTATTCTACAATGCAGTTTGAAATTAATACTTTATATATGATAGAGGCAGAAAGGTTTATTTATTTTTAATTATAGAGTCATTGAATGCAGTGCCTTCATTCAAAAATGATATTTTATTCATTCATGTTGAGTTCTATTTTTGGATTATTTTTTCCAATCTTAATCTTTCTTAGAATAATGTCTAAATTATCATCTTTATAAAATATTGCATATGTTCTTTGATTTTGTTTTTCTTCAAGAAACTATAGTTCATTGTTAGATTCAATGTTCTTAAACACATAAAAATGTTTTAATGTGTATGCACATACTTGCTATGATTTTAATAGTTACTATTTTTTAAAGTGCAGTAACTGGAAAAGTTTACATCTTGCAATATGAAGCCTTGTGCAAGTTTTATTCCCCCTATCAGTGTATCTTACTTTCAATAACATTGCAGACTTTTCTAGGTAGGAACAATACATACCTTCTGTAGTTATTTAATTTGATCTTTTCCCCTTCCTGAAGCATTGCTTGCAACACCAACCAAGACCCTTGGGGCCTTGGGATAAGAAACCTTCATGCCTCACAACCAGCATCTCTTGGGCTTCTCAAGTAGTCAGATGTGGTGCTGTTTCTATCTCATTGGCTTGCTCTATTGCCTGATGCTACATCAGTACTCTCTGCAATGCCAGCAAATTCTAGGTTGGCTGGGGAAGAAGTAGCGGCACACACACCAGCATTGCATCTGGGCCTGCTTGGCTAAATTCCTCCTACACTAACATGTATGTGATTAAGTGTCTTATGTTTATGTACCACATTTTTGTTCTGTGGGTAACTATGTATGTGATCTTGGACCTATTGACCTTTATAAATTTATATGCTTTAATATTTATTTTAATATGCTTTAAAAATTTTTTCTTTATCTACAACTTATCTTGTCTGAAAATGTTGATTTCTATTCTTTTTGATTTATTTTTATTATTTGTTGTTCCTGAAATAGATTTGGTTTATGAAAAATTATATATATATATATATATATATATATATATATATATATCCAAATTGAGATAGAGAAACAAATTTATTAGAATTCTAACATACATATGCCTGAAAACTTTATATACTGCAAATATGATTAACCTTATTCAAAACTATTATATTGAAAGTCAAATGTGTATGAATGTTTCCATGAGGTGACTTTTAAACATTTTAAACATTTTAAACATTAAACATTTTAAACACAATATGTAAATGATTCTCCATGATAAAGTGATTAATGTCAACTTTACAAAACAAAATGGAAAGCCTCTCATTAGTAAAGACATTTAGGTCTACAGGTTCTCATCAGCAGATTTGACTGTTCTATATAAAAATAGTTATATATTATGGTATTAACATCACTTTATCAAATAAATACAATTATTCAGCCTTGGGTTTTGTTTTAAATTTTTTATTTGTTCCTTTTTATAGTTTTATTATATATATTAATTTATATATTCATTTTACACCCCAATAATAACAGATACTCTCTCCTCTCGGTACCCCCTCACATAGATCCTCTGCCCCATTTCATCTCCTCTTCTCCTCTGCTAAGGGAGAGCTCCCCTCTGGGTATCATGCTCCCACCCCCTCACTTGCCCACAACCCAAGTCCTGGCGTACCAAGTCACTCTAGGACTAAGCACACTCTCACCCACAGAGCCCAGACAGGCAGCCTAGCATATTCAGGCAGGCAACATTTTCAGGGACAGTCCCCACTCTAGTTCTTGAGAGACCAAGCTACACATCTACTACATATGTGCAGGGGTTCTAAGTCCAGTCCATGCTCACTCTTTGATTGGTGGTTCACTCTCTGGGTCTCCCAAGGGTCCAGGTAAATTGACTCTTAGTATTCCTGTGGAGTCCCTTTTCTCTTCAGGTCCTTCAAAGTTTTTCTCCCCAACTCTTCCATAAGAGTCCCTGAACTCTGTCTAATGTTTGGCTGTAGGTCTCTGAATCTCTTTCCATTGGCTGCTGGGTGGAAACTCTCAGAGGATAGTTATGATAGGCTTCTCTTTGCAAGCATAAAAGAGTATCAATAATGGTTTTGTCCATGGTGTCAGTCACAATTTGGGGCAGTTGTTGGTTGGCAATTCCCTCAGTCTCAGTCTCTTCTCTATCTCTATCCCTGCATATCTTGTAGGCACGACACATTTTGTGTCTAAGGATTTGTGGGTGACTTGTTGTGCACATCCATCTACTGGGGTTTGGTCTGACTACAGGATCTCTATCCTCCACTGCTAGGAATCACAACTAAAGTTGTCCCCATGGTCACACTGGAGCCTGTCCCCATCCCAGGTTTCTCTCACACCCCAGAGATTGTGCCCCCCCTCCACTGCTGATTTCTGTTCTCTCACCCTTGCTCTCCATACATCCAATCCCCACTACCCACTCCCCTCTCCCACCTAGTTCCCTACCTCCAACCATTGTAAATATAAATTTTATTTCCCCTTCTGAGAAGAATAAATTCTCCATCCTCCCTTGGACCCTCTTTGATATTTGGCTTCTTTGGGTCTGTGGATTGTAATGGTTTCATCCTCTACTTTATGGCTAATATCCACATATAAATGAGCATATACCATGCAGGTCCTTATGGGTCTAGGTTACTCACTCCAGATGATATTTTCTAGTTCCATCCATTTGCTTACAAATTTCATGATGTCTTTGTTTTTATTTATTTATTTATTTATTTATTTATTTATTTATTTTTGTTTGTTTGTTTTTTTTGAGACAGGGTTTCTCTGTGTAGTCCTGGCTGTCCTGGAACTCACTCTGTAGACCAGGCTGGCCTCGAATTCAGAAATCCGCCTGCCTCTCCTCCCAAATGCTGGGATTAAAGGCATGAGCCACCACCGCCCGGCAATGTCTTTGTTTTTAATAACTGAATAGTATTTCATTGTGTAAATGAACCACATTTTCTTTTCTATTCTTCAGTTGGTAGACATCTGGGTTGTTTCCACTTTCTGGCTATTACAGATAAAGCTACTATGAACACAGATGAGAAAATGTCCTTGTGGGATGATGAAGCAACTTTCACATATATGCTCAGGTGTCATATATCTGGTTCTGAGAGGCCTCCAGATCGATTTACACAGTGGTTATACAAGTTTCCACTCTCACAGTGGTATCCTTTGAGTCACAGAAGTTTTTGGTTTTTGGTCCCATTTCTTAATCGTTGATCTTAGTGCCTGAGCCATTGGTATTCTGTTCAGGAAGCTATCTCCTGTACCAATAAGACTATTTCCCACTTTCTATTCTATTAGATTTAGTGTATCTGGTTCTATGTTGAAGTATTTGATCCACTTGGACTTGGGTTTTGTAAAGCATGATTGAGTATTTTATACAATGTGTCTTGATCATAATCACCCCTTTCCAAATTTCTTTCCTGCCCTACCTATCCAAATTTGTGTCCTTTTAGTTTGAAACTCCGATATGGTACCCATATATTCTTGGATGTGCAGCTTTCATGAAGAATATTTAACTAAGCAGCAGCTACATTCTTAAAGAAAACTAACTGTCAGCATTGTAAATTGCCATCTGTTACTTGCTCAACTGCAGCTGAAATTCTTGACCACCTCCCCTTTCTAGACAGGAATTTAGTTTGGCTTAATCCTGAACTGGTTTTGTGCTCACTGTCACAACCACTAAAAGTTCTTTCAGCTCCTTCTTCTGACATGATGCCTGAAGCTTTAGAGGTAGAATATAATACACATGTCTAACACGGGGGTGAGCAGTTCCTGCTCTTGTATTTCCTGAATATTTCCTTCCATTTCCACCATCTACTACAAATAGAAGTTTCTCTGAGAATTGTTGAAAGATGCTTAAATCTATAAAGATAATTTGTTAATAATGAAGTTAATTCAATGTCTATTTAAGAAAAGAGGATGGATAGGTTATTCCTTAAGTCCTATAACTTATCTAGTCACAGGTTTGAAGGTCTTTAATTTTCTTTCTCTGATGTCTCCCTTTCTCTAACGAACGGGGAAGCCACCATTAGGCACAACCCCACCCTTGGACATCTAATCACAGTAGGCCTGAGTGCATGCTCTCCCACTGAGGCCCAAGCAGTCAGTCCAATTAGGGGAAGGGGATCCGGTGAAATCCAGTGCAAGGCTAAGGACACCGTTAATAGGACAAAACAGAAGCCTACAGAATGGGAAAAGATCTTCATAAAAAATGAATTTTAAATGAAAAATAAATGACATTGCCTGTTCTCAAACAGCATTGAGAATTGTAGGCTACACATAGCTGAGACACCAAGAGAGACAATGAGCTGAATACAACAAGCCATGGAAGAATACCACAAACACTAGATTAGTAATTGGGAAAAAAGATGGAAAAGCAGAAAGTAAGAAAGTAGGAAACTAAAAAGAGAAAGATTAAGACCCAGGGGCTATGCTGCAGTCTTCACTGACCAATATCTTTCCTTAAGTCTCCACACCTAATTTTCTTCTCTCACACTTATTATCAGCGAGGCACTCTTAAAAAATAAACATAGTCCTTTCTGCTTTATGATTCTATCATCTTCCCTTCTGATCTTTATGAGCAAAATAGACTACTTTAAATATTTCTCTATTTTGTTTTGGTTACAAGTTCAATGTAAATCCAGAGTATATTATAACTTGCTAGTATCTGAAAAGCTACTAGTTATATGTAAGAAAGAACTAATGTAAGAAGGAAAGGAAGAAAGAAGAGAGGAAAAGGACCCAGATAATTGTCCCTACCTGCTAACACATATTGTATACCAGCACAACAAATGTTAAAATAGAAAGAACAAGTATTTGAGATGAATCAAAATGACATATAGAGTTTATAGACAATGTGGGCGACCATGTGAGCACTGCTTTAAAAAATCAGGGCTTAGATGTATCACACTGTTAACACTCCTGCTTAATACCTATGAAGTGAGGACTTTCATCTCCCTCCAGTTCACAGAATAGCAAATAGTAGAAGGAAGAGGAAGAGGAGGAAGAGGAGGAAGAGGACAAAGAGGAAAAAAGAGGAAACAAAGGAGGAAGTAAATTTTTAGAAAAAAAGGCAAAGATAATATAACATGTCAATATAGCAGAGCTGTGGTTCAGAGTATGAAATGCCAGCTTATAATATGATGTCCATCTAGGCCAGTACTAAGTATGACTCACGGACGAGGGAGGTGATCCAAAGGAGTGGAGGAAAGAGAGAGTTCTGAAGCAGGAAGAAAAATAAGAAAATTGTGGGAAATGCTCTCTGTAACTTAAATGATTAGCAAGTAGCTTTTAATCCTGTAATTATTAAAGAATCGTAAAATTCAAGGGGGATTTTATAGGAAAGCAAATGATTTTCTTTGCCAATAAGGTTAGTCTCTGCTTTGTTTTCCCTCAACTGGTCCTGAAGATGGGATGGCTCATTTTGAAAGCACATGTGAAAATGGGCAAGGAGAGAAGAGGATAGCTACAAGGTATTGACAAAAGTATATCAAAACAGTTCCTGCATTCAACACTTAATATCACAAGAAGAACAATCTGCCAATGAAAAGTCCAACAGCTGGAAGAGACAGCTTGAATATGCTGACACATCCTGAAACACTAATTAATGAAGGATTCGGGTATTTCAGGAAGAGAAGATGACCTTTCAAATTGGCGTTCTCAGGGGAATAGGTTTTAAAATAATTTTTAGTAGAAACATGAAGTTTTAGTACTACATTAGGTAAAGAATCTCTTGGCTTTTCATTAATGGGCACTTGTGAATTCTCCCTTTCTTTCCTTGCACCTGGTCAGTCTTCTGGGGATGGGGTATCTAACCTGCCTGTGGAATTCTGAGGGTGTTTTGGGGTAGTGTGCATGTGTGTCATCTGAGTACTCTCTTACCCAGCTTATGGAGGAGGTTCTCTGTAGCATTTCCCATTCTCATTTTTTGTAAAACTTGTCCCAATGTAGGCAGCAGCCTGGTGACGTTTTATGCTATTATTGCCTTCCATTAATGAGAAAAATGCCCCCCTTTGTCCCTTGCACTCCTTCAACCTCTTATTCCCTGGAGATTAATGGGAGAAGAGCAGCAAACACAGATGAGTCTGCAGCAGGGAGGCCAGATTCATTTCCAGAACTCAGCTCTGAGCCAGCATATTGGTTCTACCTGCTGCTTAGTGAGACAGCAAGGCTGGAATTTAGCAGATGGAGGGCAAAGTTTTCAACATGGAGACACAGATGGAGAGCAAACCTCAGAAAGAGGATTATTCTAGAGTTTAGTGAAAGGCTGTGTCACTTCAAAAGAAATACTTACAACCAGAGCGATTAAATCTGGATGCCAAGGCCCAGAGACAATGGATGCATAGTTATCAGCCAGCCAGCCACAAAAATAAATAAATTAATAATTCTGACCACCGGTTTTGATTTATTCACCAAAAGTTAATTAATGAAACCTAAAAACTGAAACTTGGGTTTTCTTTAAAGTCTTTTTACAAACCATCCCTTTAAATATTCTGCTAGCAGTAACAGTGCGAATAAGAAAATGCATTTGCATATTTGTAGCTAATGCATAGAGAGAGGAGCCAGGTAACAAGGGAAAAAGAATAGGCCATTTCATAAAGGCTTCATAGATTGCTATACATTAGGGAACACCTGCCTATTTATAGCAGAGTCCAGCAGATTCAGAAACCAGATTCCCAGGAGGAGATTTGTATTCCTCAGACTTGTGAGCGAATGATCTACAAATCTTGAGCACCGGCTTGCTAATTTTCTTTGATAAATGTACTTATGTCATAAGAACTGAAACACTCAGCATTAAACTACATCTCTGTATGGAGACAAGTGTGGGAAAACAAATCATAACCAGATTTTAATAAGTTCAGTAGCTTTTCTACACACCAAAATGACATTCTTCAATTTCTATTAGTATTTTTTTCCTCAGTTGGCCTGTGGAAATTTCTGTGGGTCATTTCTTGGTAAATGATTGTTATGGAGTCTGTAGACCACCGTGAGTGCTGCCATTTTTGGGCAAGGGGTTCTGTGTTCTATAAGAAATAAGGTGGTTTGACCATGGCAAGCAGATAAGCAGCATTTTTCAATGAACTTTGCCTCAATTCCTCCTTCCAGCTTCCTGGCCTTAGCTCATTCTTTGGCTTCCTTTGATAATGGACCATGACCTATGAACAAAATTAATCTTTTCCTCTTTAGGATGGTCCTTGTCGGTGTTTTTTTTTCCAGCAAAACAAACTAGGATGGGCACACACACACACACACACACACACACACAGAGAGAGAGAGAGAGAGAGAGAGAGAGAGAGAGAGAGAACCTACTGAGTATTGTTCTCTTATGAATGATTAGGGATGACTATGTATAATTGGATAACCTATCAGGGGGCTTGTACTTGGAAAAAACGTATTCTCCATCTTTCATTAGCTACTGATTAGCTGTAGCTCTTCACGTAGGGGTCTGACCTTGTGCAGTTTCTCTATGTGCAATGGCATGTTGACTGATGCTCATGATACAGGTCTTGTTTAAGCAATCATATTGTGATTTCATGGGTGCAGCTTCTCTGTCATGTGTAGAAGATACTATCAAACTACAGGTGCCCTGGTCTTCTGGCTCTTACATTTTTCTTTCTCTTAGAAGTCTGTTGAATAATTTTGTAGCTTTTTCTACAATAAGCATAATCTCACTGATACCACTGGACTCTCACAATTCCTTTTACCCTCATCATAGAAAAGTCATGTGTCTAACTAACTCTATAGCCACCCTGTCTGGGCTCCACTTAAGTTCTGCTATATACTGGCAGTGGAACATAAGACAAGTCATTCAAACTACCTGTGCATCATTTACAGTTATCTCAGCTTGGGGACTGAAGCAGTATAAGCGTAGTTAAATGCAGATGAGATATACTGAGTGAGTACGAGGCTAGCCCATGCAGTTTTTATGAGATTATATCTTAAAATATAAAGTTAAAATACACCAGGGACATATAAGTCACTAGTAGAATATTGCCCCAGTAGGTTCAAGGCCCTCATTCAACCTTTAGTTTTAAAAATGAATGAACAAGTATCAAATTAATATTAATTTTAAAGTCTAAAAGTCCATTTAAATTTATATATGTGTATATATGTATATTTAGTATATATACAATTTTAGCTGATAATGACATCATATCTGTATCTATATCTAAATGTGTTAATGTATAATCTCTAAAGTTATTATTTGAATTCACGCTTCACATCTTCACCATATCTGACCTCTTCTTCAGCCTACTTCCCCTGCTTTTAAAGGGGAATTTTATAAGGAAGAATATTTCTCTTCCAGAGTTGTTTAGAAGGCCAATTGAGTTACTGCATAGGCCATACTTGAAACATCTCGAACACATGATAGGTGTCCAGAAAATATCAATTACTATACAATTAACTTTCTCAGCACAGTGAGAAATGCTGTTTGTGTTTCCTTTCTCATTTGGTTCTAAGTTCTTGGAATGCCCTTATCTATGCTGTCTAATTCTTCTGTTATTTCATTCAATATTTTTTAGATCTTGAAGACTTTGGAATTTCTGCTATCCCTTTCTTACAACGTTCACTCCTGTGTGTTAGGCATAAGAATTTATGGAATTAACTAATATAATTACAGTACTAACATCTATTCATTGGCATGTAGACCTGCATACTCTATATCTATCAGCATGGATGTTTATCATACACATATGTCTTAGTGTTTCCATTGCTGTGAAGAGACGCCATGACCAAGGCAACTCTTATAAAGGACAACATTTAATTGGGGCTGGCTTACGGGTTTGGAGGTTCAGTCCATTATCATCATGGCATGAAGCAAGGCAGCATCCAGGCAGGCATGGTGCTGGAGGAACTAAGAGTGCTACTACATTTTCTCCCAAAAATAAACAATGAATGGCTTGTAAGCAGCTGGTAGGAGAGTCTCAAAGCCCACCCCCATAGTGGCACACCCAACTAGACCACACCTACCAAACATATATAAAACCACCACAACAGATTGCTTTCAGTGTATCAGTGTTTAACTGATTGTTTAAAGAAGATAAATATTTGGCCATATTTGATCAGTGTCATACAAAATTCAAACTCATGATTTCCACAACCAGTGGTTTTGTTCTCACCTATCTTTGTGTGGTAAGCATTTTCACAAGGTTCCTCCATAGGCTGGTAACGCAACTTAAATGATTTTTACCATGCTGAAAACTTGGAGACCTTGAGAATTCATACAAATCAATAACTGAGGGTGAACTTCAGGCAATTAAAGCAAAGAAAGTTTCTAGTCTAGATTGAGAAACAGAAGGTCTAAATTGAAACATCATTTCAAATTCCGGTCTAGCTTTCTGTCATAATAGATGCTCTGGGGATTACCAAAGAGTCCCATTTTAAAAATAAAGTAAACCATTTGCAATAGGCCTATATGTCCTTATAAACAATAAGCAGAAATGACTCTTTTACGAAAGAAGTAATCTTATTTTTAGTACTAAAGGTAATTTTGATTCAATATGAAAAATCAAGTTATCATGCATTATTGCAGACTCTAAATTAGTTCAGGCTTGTTTCAATTCAATTCAATTTCATCCAATTTGATTTATTTCAATTCTATTTGATTCTATTCAAGTCAATATACATTTGCAGAGTACTATTACAGGCATCATATTATACATAGGTTAGACATAATTAGTTTTCATCTCACCTGTGTCAGCACAAGGCACACATAATATCAAGAAATAAAGTGTCTTGGTTTATCTTATGAAAATACTAAAATTTCTAATCATATATTCTCCAAATTAAAAATATAGAGCCTCTAAAAGACAATATATTATAAATATGCTTGAGTTTTTCATTGCCATTTCTGGGAGGAGATGGGCCAAGAAGGCAAGAAAAATGTAAAGAGAAAATAGATACCTTTCTTGAGACCATCAAGGCATGTTAATAATCTGGTTTGTTCTGATATGAATTATCTAAGCCATAAATTTATAGTGCTTGCTGAGTTTCCTTTTGTATGACTTAACAACTTGGAAGTCACCTGGACATTTAGGGCTATAGTTTTAGGTGGCATTTCAGGTAAGAAGAGAGAGACACACCACACTACTGACACCTTGTGTCTTTCCTGGAGGATGAGGACTTTTGCTATACTGTCTTATGTCTCTCCATTTGACAATATTTGAGTAAACCTAACACGTCCTTATATATTCCTGCAACAGACTAAGTGACTAAGATAGAAAGGCCCAGTAGATACTTGAAGTAGATTTCATCTGTATTGTATCCTCTGGATATAAATGAATTCTCCCCACAATGCTTTTCAGAGAAAGTCTTATGTAACCCATTGACATTCTTTGCTTCTGTTCTGTATGCTCATAGAAAGAATAAAGGAAGCCATGGGGTGTCCTGACCTACCATTCTGTCCCTCATTTCCTTGAGTTTGGTCTATCACTAAATCTGAGCTTACCATTTTTTTCATTTAACCTGACTCTCCAGCAAGCCCCAATTAGCTTCATGTTGCCACTCCTGCACAACTGGTTACAGGTGACTGCATCTTGCTTTTTATGCAGACACTAAGGAAATAAACTCAAGTCCTCATATTTGCACAGTAAGTACCCACTGAGCAATCTGCCCTGCCCTCATATTCTATTTTTATCCAGTGTCTGCTACTCATCACTTGAACAAAGATCATATTTGCCTCACATACTCGTGCTCTCAAAACATTTCAGTTCAGATACCACCTCTTTTGGTTAACAGTGACACCTTATACAGACACAAATAAAAAATATAATAAAGATCTCATGAATCAATAATTATCTTCTGGCTGAACTGAAAGGCAGTGACAGTACAGCGTAAGCAGAACAGTGCCTGTGACAGAAACGTCAACATGGTGCCCTGGAAATTAATGGCTGGCCACTGCTACACCATGACACTTACTGATATAGTAATCCCCACTTGTCACTCCAAGCAAGTCCTGAAAATATAAATTCAGAAAGAGAAAAATAAAATTTTATTCTTCCTACAGGTTTCTGAGGATTATAGTTGATCTGACATTTAAGGCTATCTATTATGAAATGAATAGGACATAGTAGTTAACTAAAATCACTTCATTACAAACAAATATAAGACTAGTATAACTATAATTTACAACTATAAAAAATGACATATTTTGCTCCTTTATAATGAAACAAATTTGGGGAATATTGAAGTACTTCTAGAATTATCAACATCATTGCGTGTGTGTGTGTGTGTGTGTGTGTGTGTGTGTGTGTGTGTGTGTGAAAGAGAGAGAGAGAGAGAGAGAGAGAGAGAGAGAGAGAGAGAGAGAGATCATCTTAAATGACCTGGGACTCACTAGGCAGAGCAGTCCTGAACTTAATTATTCAATCGTCTAGAAACATTTTTTTTAATACATAAAGTATGTATTATGTGACCTGTATTGGTAGCACTATCAGTATTCTGGTCCATCCCCTGTTAGACAGAAAATGCCCAGACCACGTGTGCCTTTATTTAATGCCCTTGTCTTCCAGCTGAAGGCAGAATTGTTTGTAAGTTTTAATTGGAGACATTAATTAAGCTCTCACACGCTGATAGAAGTGTGCTACGCAAAGCACTAGCTAAGGCGATGGAGAACTTATTAGGAGAAACAGAAGTCCCTCTCTGTTGCAACTTGCATTTTCTCTCCTATTTAAGTCAATATCTGCCAAGGTACCTCACTGGCTGTGTGCATGCTGTATTCTATTTAGCACAATCTCATTGAGTCTACTCTTGGCTGCACTCAGCTAGCTGCAAGAACAATTTCATTTCCACTTGCTAAAAATGGGTTTTGAAAAGTACTAGTAGTTGCCACAATCAGATATAATGTAGTCCTTTATCCATATGGAGCTTGAAAATTCTCTTCAGCCATCAAGGCATTTATAGATGATGGGCAGATGGAAAGGGGGACTTGACAAAAAGTAAATCGAAACAGCAAAAAGGCCTGAACCCCACAGCTAGCATGGTGAGGAGGACAACCAAAGATAGCAAGCTCCTTTTAAACCCAGACTCCAAGGCTAATGGCTTAATGCTAAGAACATTCAGTCCATGGTTAAGGATCAAGCTGACTCATAAAATGCATTCTGTTCGGCTTGCAATCCTGTTGTTTCTCAAATGGCCTTCCCTGGCAAGCACAGAGGCTAGGAAGGGAAGGCACATGTAAACAGTGGGCATGGCCAGCAGAATAAGCCTGCGTGTGAGCAGCTGCAAACAATCCATTTTAATTCCAAGTCAGTGTTTAAGGACCTTGGGTGTTACAGTTAGGGAGGTAGAAAGGGAGGTGTGTGTCAAAGTAGAATTGGATTTGGCAGGCATGCATTTGCCTACGAACTGTGCTTGATTCCTCTAATCATAGTTATTATGAATGTTTCTCTCCAATTTATTCCTCTTGTCACTTTGTGCTTTCGGGTTCTCCCTGCCATCTGCTAGTGAAGGGCGTGAGAAGGGGTTTTGAGCTTAGGAATAATAAGACAGAAAGGTGACAAGTTTTAAACTACATAAACACAAGCACGTGACTACCCACCCCATACTTTGCTTCTGCCCTGAGAAACTGAACTACTGTGGACATTTTACACAGGTTAGAATTATTTTCAGTGTGCAAGGACCTCGATCATACCGTGCAAAAATTTTCAGATTTCAATGTTTGTGTGCGTCATAGAAGTACCTATGTCTTCAGTCACTTACTTTGAGTCTCTGGGTCTCAGTTCTCCTTCAACAAACAGATTGCTTCCTAAGGTCTTTATTCAAGTAAATAAATAGTAATGTAGACAACAGGCCATCTTCACAATGATGCTTGGGGATAATGTACAGAAGGAGGAGAGGATAAATGATAAATTTAAGGTCTGTAACCCCTGCAGCTTTTGTTCCGTGGGTCAGTTCATATTCTTCCCTATCCTGCACTGTTTCATTTTTTAAAAAATTAACCAGTGATAAATAAGTTCAATCTCTTTGGTGGTTCCCACCCTTCATCTGTTGAAGCATATATGTGTTCCTGACAGAATCATAGATTGGTCTATAATAAGAATTGATTTAGTGTGGGAACCATTTTTGTTTTGTCCTTTTTCCTCTAGAAATTTAACTGAGATGTTAAAGTGTGACTCTGATATTCTGATTCTTAAAACTTTAAATGAAATTCCTTCAGTGTACTGTAATGGCTTTGGCATCCTGGCCCCAGTCCAAATGAGTAATTACATTCCTTCCTGATAAAATCTTTCCTGTAGTTTTAATCGGAGACAGCATTCTTTATTTCTTTACCTCAACTAGTATCTATTGTTCGGGAGCATCTGCTGAAATGGCTGCATTTCACTCCAATGGAGAATTCTTCATGGTTGTTATCACAGTATTAAATAACCTCTTTAAGTATACCATTTGCAGCTTATGTGTGGGCAAGCTTATGTTATGAGCAGGTGTGAGCAGGGACCTAAATGTGATGATTTATAAAGTGCCCTGGGATCCTGGATGGAAAGAGCAATTTAGACTAGGGTTATCAGCTTTATGGAAGAAAAAAAAACATGTCTCTGTGCACCAGTTACTAATTCACAATTACGTTTGGTGGCATAAGTAAAAAATGGTGTGATGATTTTCAACAAATTCTGGTTTTAATTAAATAATTCTTAGAGACAAATGATTAATTGCATTAAGTTGTCTTTAGTAGATGCAATTTAGAGTCTGTCATTTTTTAAAATATCTGAAACACCATGATAAAGTAATTGCAATTTATAATGAATTTGTCTCCCTAGAATAAATTTTTATCCAGTACAAAACAAAATACATTATTAATTTCTTTATATGAAGAACATCTCTGTACTTTAACTGTACAAAGGAAGAGCCAATGAAAGCTGTATTCTAGTGGGCTCGAGGTGCTGATTTTCATGGTGAAACCATGATCTACAGAAAAAATATTCCTAGTAGAGTTTATCTGAGAAGAATTCCACCTGTGGGGCAAATAAATGTATATGTCACTACTATCATAAACCCGTTTCTCCCTAGCATTATAAAAGTCAGCCTGTAAGTTCCAATTTTAATTCTCAATTTGCACAGTGATGATCCACCACAGAATCCTACCTGTGAGTTCCTGCAACCATTCAATCAGGAGGACCCAACAGATTCCTGAGAAGATGCTGGGTTAGAGGTTCTCAGTCTTGAGAGCTTTCACTTTAGTCACTGATTTGTAAGATTTATAGAAAGAATGAAACTCTAGATCCTCATCTCTGTTTGTGAAGAGGAATAATAAAGCTTGTTTTTTTTCACACGAAAATGCTGGGTAAGGGTTAAGATAGGGAACACTTTAATCTTCCCTGAAGAAATTTTAATATCTCATGTAAGATCACACATACCTGACTAAATGAAGTATATATACACTTTAAGGTACGCCACTGATAACTATACCAGTCAGTAAAATAAATTCAAAACCATTTCTTCTGAAGAGACTGTAGTATTTACAGTTTGCATAGGCAACTAGGAACTTTGTCTTTTCTTTTTCCTTTAAAATGATATCTACTCAATCTTAATAATAAATACAGTCATAAATGATAAATTGGGCTATAATGACCAGGATTAATTATTGGAAACAATGAAGAAATGTCTTGGCTATACCTCATCCTGATCTAATGAAGGGTATACTATATGTCAATACAATGTAAGCATTTCTACATACATCTGTTAAAACTAGCATTGAATGACTAAGCAATGAGGGTTTAAACAAGACAAATTGTCTTTGGTAAAATTACATGTACCATCTTTTGGCATGCAGTGAGTATATTTCTAATACTTGACTATTTCTTGACTCACGTATCTCAAGGTGGCCTGTACAATGGAAAACATTCCCTCATTTGCATATTTTTGAAACTGTTAGACTCATTTTGAGCCTGAAGGGCTACACATATTCTATGCATATTTGATGTTGCATTCATTTTTCTATAAAGACTTTGTAAAATTTGCAAGATAGAAACTGCAGCATTAGGTATTATCTGGAGCAATTAGTAGGTCAGTATGTGATGAATTAAGTAGAATAATCCCAAATGTAGTTTTTCTTTACTTAAATTAACATTATACTGGCAATTACCAAGGTTTCTGTTGCAGAAGAAACTTTCCTTCGCTTATGTGTGTTTCTTCCAGACTGAGTTATTTATTATAATTATATAATTGATGCTTAAATGACTATATTTCATAGAGCTTTATTGTAAGTCTTTTAGATTTTTCTAGTGGCCAATAGAATACCCAGTACCCTTTATCATTATATGTGATTGCATTTAAAGAGACACATCATGTTCATGGTTACATTTATTTTCAAATTCTTTTCCTTGAGCTGACAGTTAGTAGGTCAGTAAATGAGTTTAAGTTCATCCATTAGGTTTTGGGATCCTAGGGATCCTAGTAGTCTGCTTACTTCCATTAAGCAAACATTCATTCTATATTTATCCATTAAGCAACCATACATTCTCTATTCAATAAGTGTCATAAACTAATGATACCTAAGAAAATAAATCTTAATAAGTATTGTCAAATACATTTTTATTCATATCTTGTTTGATATTAGTACTTTAAAGGACAATCATTTTGACAAAATTTAATAGTTTCCTAGGATATTCTAAAGTAAATCAATAAGCAATGATCTTTTCTCATAAATTATTTCTGAACCAGTGCTTAGAAAAGCATGAAGAGGCAATCCAAGGTAGTTTACTTTTCAATAGAGAGGGAAATCAAGATAACCATTTGGAGACATATATGATTCTTTTTACTTAATTTTGAAATATTAGGCTTCTAATCATTGGTAAACTATATTTCACCTCTCTATATTTTCTCCCACATTCACTTTGACAACCTGAAATTTCCACTTCTCTCTATTATGTTCCTGTGATCTTTTAACAAACATAATGGATCTATAATGTCTACATTTCTATCATGGGTAAATGAATGCTACTACATAGAACTCAAAATTTTCTTATCAAATTTATACATTTCTCAATGGCGAAGTCAGGTTATTTTCTTAGACGTTATCTGAATTCATCTCAGTCCTTGTGACTCAGTTAAGCCTTTTCTCCTTCAGTGCATTCTTTTCTATCTATTTAGATTCAACATCTAATGTTTTCTTTAGGTTGTTTTTTCTTTTCTCCCACACAATTAAAATTTTTCGTCACATCTAATTTAATTCTGACCAATTCTAAGCAATCATTATCTTATTCCAACCATGGAGGTGATTCCCACTTAGTCAGTTCTGAGTAGTCCCACTTCTTCAGTCTTGTGTTTCAAAGCTACCAAATAATGAAAACATATAAAAGAAAGAACAAAGACAGCTCTGTGCAGAATCTGCACAGAGCCTTACCAAACTAAAACATAGTGCATTGCTTTGGATAATGCATATTCAATGACAGGTAAGGAAGGCATTCTTGACAGATTGACCTAAGACAGGCTCAGTCTTGTTAATGAAATAAAAAAAGGTGGGGGAGGGGGAGGCAGAGAGCCTTTGGGGCTGCTTGGCAAGAATCTGACATGGGCCAAGGACAAGGAAGTAGTCTTCAGGCAGGAATCAGACATTAGGCAAGAACAAAGAAGTAATTTTAGACAGGAATCTAAATCTTAGGCTAGAACAAAGAAGTAATTTCAGACAAGAATCTAAATTTTAGGCTAGAACAAAGAAGCAGGCTTCAGACATAAAAATGATTTTGGGCTGGGACAGGAAAGTCAGCTCAGATATTTTGGTCATCCTGATAAGCCCTTAGAAACAGTGACCATGGGAATGTTCACTTAATTTGTTTAATGTCTTTCTTGTTATTTGACTATTTGTGTTTATTGTCTTGCTTGTTCTTTGACTATTTATATCTATTGTATTGCTAGACCCTCAACCTAGAACTGACCTTAATACATGCATTAATTAAAATGGTATAAAAGCAAAATGGAGGAGGGGGGATGGGATAGGGTATTCTAGGGAGGGGAAATGAGGACAGGGAATGCAATCTCAAACGGAAATAAATAAAATATCCAATAAAGAAAGAAAAAGAAATAAGAACAAAAAAAAACCTTTATACTTATAACTTAAAGATTTCTCTTTAGATAATCCAATATTCCTTTTATTCTATTTTATTATTTCCTAATGGTCCATTTATCGAACAAACATCAAAAAGGTGTTTAAAAAACTCAGCATTACCAGATAAGTTAGTAGGCTTGGTGAAGGCAGAAAAAATGATACGTGAGTGTGTGTGTGTGTGTGTGTGTGTGTGTGTGTGTATTCTAGTCTAATTCAGCTTCCAGTTTACTTAATATATAATGTTTCCAACTGTCAGAAACACTGATTTTTGTTATTTGAAAATATATTTTATCATACAGTATAATCTCATTACAATTTCCCCTTCTCTAACCATTTTTATATTGACCCTACCTGTACAACCACTCATTCAAATCCACACTGTGTCCTGTTTTTTCTTATGGCAATCCTTATATCAAAATCTCTAGGAATTGAGATGTTGTCTATGTTGTTGGTATGAAGATGTGGTGATGATTGGTTTTGCATTATGCTCAGTGGATTAGAGTTACAAAGTAACTGAAAACTATAATTGTGCTTGTTCTCAGAATTCTGAATAGCTGAGGTCATAAAATAATATGGAACCTAAGAAACCCTTGTTATCATAAGGATTTAGAATACAGGATATCTTTAACTGAGTAACTAAGTTAGATATGGCTTGATACTTAAAGAAGGCTCAAACATACTAAGCTATGCCCCTGAGTGTTATGTCTGATTTTCATTCTGTCATTATAACAAGATAAAACTGATATGAACTATTTATTGCACTCTTGGACACAAAAGAAAGTGTCAATGACTTAACCAACAAAATGAAATAGCAAGATATAGGTGGGGAGAAATCTTTTGAATAGGCTGCTGAAAATCTTTGAAAGTTTACCATTTAAAAAAAAAACAGGAGGAAGAAATGAGACAATAATAGTTATCATGGACAAAAGATCTGCTTGCAGATATACCCAATGGCATGATATAAGCTAAAATGTCCCCAAAGATATAGTTAATCAGTGAACACATTACAAAAGACTTAGACTCTATGAGAAAATGAGAACAACAGAATAATTAAGTAGAGATGAGCTGTGGATTTGAAAATATTATTTAAGCAGGAGAATAGAGCAGGACTTAGGGTTGAGGACAGGAATGAAGGGAAGTCCTCTTACAGATAGCTCAGTTTTTTCCATTGACCTGGTCTATCATAAAAGTTCTGAGAAAGCAATGTGACTTTGAAAGGTAACTGATGTTCAATGACTCATTAAGCATAAGTATCAATGACATTAGGATAGGCTCAGAGTTTTCTATTGATGTTCTGATGTCTGTGAGGGGTGCCAGCAAGCAAGACAGGTAATTAAAGAGCATAAGCATGTTTATCTCAGTTGGACTGTAATTTTCCCAAAGTCAGAGACTTTTTTCTCTTATTTCTTTATTTTAGCTTTTTTTTGTGACAACATAAGTAATAGTAATAATAAATTGCTGAATAAAGTAAAGACACAGATGAACCATTAGCATTTTACTGAGGGGCACAATGAAGCATAAGAAATAGTTAAGAGAACCACATGTATATTTGCATTAAATATGCATTACATTTGCATACAATTTGAGTAAATCTGTCAAAATAGTCTACTTTTTCATGTGTCTTTTAAATATTCAAAGTCTATTATTGATTTATTTTAGAGCCAATATCTCTTCAAGGGAAAAAATGTCAGTAGTAGATATAGGGCAAAAAGGAACAGAGCTACCACCTATTATTCATTTCCAAATGTCTCCACCAGATTCTGTACTTCTAGTGATGATTAGTTTTAACTGTCAATTTTACAGAATCTACAATCATGTCAGAGACATGACTCTGCGAAAACCTATGTGTGTGTGTGTGGGGGGGTGTTAGTTATCATGATTGCATTAAAGAAGATAGTGTGACCTACACATGGTGGGTAGTTCCATTCCCTTGGGGATCCTGAACTATATACACAGAGAAAGGAAGCTGAACAGTAGCAAGCATTTATTCTTTGGCTGTGAAATTGGACTGAAATTTGAGCAACTGCATCAAATTTCCTGTTGCCTTGACTCCCTTATTATATACTGTATCCTTGAAGTATAAACTGAAATGAACCTCCAAACTCTTCAGAAGGCTTAGTGAGGATGTTTAATTACAGAAGCAAAAGCAGGGAAAGTAACTAAGACACCCTTAATCTGATAGCCTGACAATTAGCACATCAGCTGTCAGAGCCTAGGACTCATACATCAAAACTATCTCATGTCACAAACCACCTCAACTACATCTATAAATACACATTGATAAATCTAATACACACAATTAATCAAAAAGTGTTGCTTAGTTTTATTTTTGTTTTGTTTTGTCCAACTTGAAACAAACCTAGACATATCAGGAAAGAAGTAAGTCCAATTATAGAATTATATTCCATCAAATTGGCCTTTGGGATTGATTATGAGATATTTTTTTCAACACTGATGGATTTAGGAAGCTCCAGACTATTGTAGGTGTATCATGCCTGCACACGTGGGCCTAGGCTATATAAGAAAGGTATTTGAGAAAGTCACTATAAAGAAGTAAAAACTTAGCATTCCTACATGATGCCTGCTTCATTTTCTTCTAGGAGCCTTCTGTCTTGAATTTATGCCTAGGACTCTCTTGACAATGTATTTTAACCTATACACTAAAATAAATTCTACCCTATTTCACATACCAATTGCATAGTATTTATCAAAGCAACAGAAATTACAAGATCATAGATGCTTGAGAAAAGTATATTTGGCAAAAACATAAGATTGTTTCTATTTTCAAACTTCAGATATCTTAATTTTCTCTTTTTGCTTGAATTGGTATGGAAGGAACTGAACAATTATTGGTGGGATATTAAATGACAAATGTTAGATAAAATAAATCCATCAATTTTAATGGCCATTTCTTCTCTTACCAGTCTGTCTATATTAAGTTCAATCAACAACTACATGAAGGACAAATTTATTTCCTTTTTTCCTCAATTACTATACCTAGTTCAAACTAAAGATAATCACTTCTGATATCTTAGATAAGTAATAATAAAAATAGGACCATCTTTGATAATGACTAGTGCTGAATTTTACAAACAATGTTACATAAATGAGAGTACACTAGGAAGTCTTAATTATTTACTTGTAACCTGAGGATAAATTTTAACATTTCTTTATTTCATTGTATGTCATATAATACAGGTCTTCTAATCACCTCACAGTAATTCATTAATATTGTATCAATACATTTTCTCATCTATTTTAGAATATTAGATCTACCAACTGACTCTATAATGCGCTATCATAAATAACACTGAGAAAAATAATCATTTTGTTCAGATTTCTTCCTCATCAGGTACATTAGTTTCTCAACACAGGGGCACAGAAGTTGCTCTACTTGAGAATCTGTTCAATTAACCAACTACACTTCTGTAGGTAATATGGCCAAGAAATGCAGGGTTCCTCACGCCATGCTGTGGGTAGTTGGCTGGGAACACTCTGGATTCCCCCAGGGCAAAGTTAGGCCGGGCTGCTGTGGCTCCACGGATCCTCAAGGGCGAGGTCTCAATGACACGAGAAAGTCCTCGGCTTTCCAAAATGGGTTTATCAGCATGATGGATGGTAGATGGATCTGGATGCACTCCCTGTAAAACCCAGGGCAGTCCTGAGCTAAATAGGGAGGGAAAGAGGGGGAAGGGGCTGGGGAGGAATGCTTAATTGACTCCACCCTCTGGCCTTCAGATACCTCATTAGTATGTAAATCTCTCTAGGGCCTGGGGCCTGTTAATCACACTCTCTCCCTGTGCCCTACAGGACTGAAGGGTGTAGGTTGAATGGAGATTAGACTTGTGTCCACAGCCGGACACATTTCATACTATCAAGTTGCTTTTTAGTAAATGGAATGGTCTATAATACAATAAGCAAAGTCTGAATTTCTCTATTCCCTTTTCCTCACCAACACTGACATTAAGCCAAATTTGCTGTTTGGCAATAACATAGGTGACGATTTATGGACCTAATACTTTATTTTCATTTTTGTCATGAATGTTTGAAAACAAATTTATTTCTGAGTTCTGGAGGTTGCAGTAAAGCGCCACTTCTTCACTTGAGCCTAGAGATCTAATGTTATTAATATCCATCCCCATGTCAAGCCTGAAGACATCAAGGTAAGAACAATTAGAGGGGTTTCAACAGATGGTCAAATTCTACATTTATCCTCATCCAGACAATTGCTATGGAACCTAGAAGTCTTCAATCACTGACAGTAACTTCCAGGAACTGTGTGCAAACAGATCACCCCATAATAAGACTATACCCTATTAAAGAGTATCATAGGTCTTGTTGGTAAACATGCCAAGTAAATAAATGGTGATTTCCTTGTCACCAAATATAGTTTGCTTTTCCCTGGAAAGCAATAGCAAGTTGCGTGATTGGTGACAAGACTCTATGTGCATAGAACTGAGACAATAATGAACCAGTTCTCTTTGTACCCCACTTCTGCAGCATGAATATGCAGACTAATTGTAATCTTTCTTATGTAATCTTAAGAGTCCACTTCAGTGTCTTCAAAGACATTGCTGGGATGGTTCATCTCCCTTATTTTCTCACAGTAACTAAATTGATTAAATTCCTTTCCCAAGTTTCACTATTACTTTCTATTTCATTTCTGGGTTGAATGGACAGTCCTCATTTGCTGGGACTCCATGCCGTCAAGTTCCATATATCCTGGTGCTTTAATAGCATCTTTATGTGTTTTTTAATAATCCAGAGTTCATTTTGTGACCATGTACTTTTATACAATTCCATTTCCTCCTGAGTGACCTCTCCTTCGTCTTATTGATTTTAAAGAGATACTTGCATAACTGAAGTGCTAAAATTCTATCAGTCTTGTATAGGATAATTGCATCCTCCAAACAGCACCTGTTAATTTTGTCCACGTTATTCTATTTTTAGTAGCTGGTGGTTTTTTTCCTTACCTTTTACTTAAAACTATCTTTTATCTCATTCTTTTGTATTTTATATCTTACTTAGAAAGGCTTTTGCCATCTATAACATCTAAAAGTATTCTCCATTTTCTTTTGTTAGTTTCATACTTTTAACATCTATATTTAGAACAACTCATTTTCAGTCCATTTTCAGCATGATATAAGGAGGTAATCCAGGCTTCTTTTATTCTACAATTGTGGATCAATTTTCTCAATAACTGCAACTAAATATAAGTTATTTCCCAATTGATATTTGTGGTCCCTCCCCCATATATAAATGCCCTCATACCTAGTGACTTTCTCCAATGTCTGAGAGAAATACTTCCCTTTTTCAGTTTTTTTTGGGGATCAGGTATAATCTTGTGCCCATTTTTCAGTTTCTAAGGTGAAACTGGCCTTATGCACTGAAAACTGTAATTTAGTAGGAAAGCACTTTTTAGAATGTGAGAGGCCCTGGCCTTGGCCAAACAGTTATCTTTAGCATCACCAAGAATAAATCACCAAGAACTTGGGAGAAAGGCTGAGGAAATGGAGGAAACAGGGAAAAAGAATCCTCCCTACCGTGTGTGTGTGTGTGTGTGTGTGTGTGTGTGTGTGTGTGTGTGTTTGCAAATTGTGCAAATCATTATATGACAATTTTTCTTGACATTTCACTTGATTCAAAGACTAATACTGAATAAATAACACCTTTAAAATATAAATTGCCATTTTAGCTTGATATATCTTTTCACTTATCCAGTTATCTGAGAAAATTTACAGTATTTCAGTAGTCTCTGCAAGTTTTGAAATACAATCTCATTCACACTAAGGATAATACACTTTTATTTTTCAATGGGTATAAATATTTACAAGGCAGTTCAATGCTGTCAGTTGAGCAAAATAGCATCAGTAAGTTACCATCTATGTCCTATGACTTTCCAAGCCATGAGTTTCTGAACTTGTTTATTGAATGGGATTTATTCCTGTGGGATGAAAAAAAATCAACTAACCATCCAAACAAACAAACAACAATCCACAAAAAAAGCCAGCTGTACTTCTTCCAAGCATATGTTCAAAGAATCTGTCATCTTACTGCAGAGGTATTTGTACATATTTGTTTCTTACCACTCTATTTATATCAGCAAGGAAATAAAATCATCCTTGATGTTCATTCAATGATAGTGAATGAAAATGTGGTACAAAATGAAATTTATTAAGCTGTAAAGAAAGAGGAAATTATGAAATTAAATGTGAAACATATGGAACTGGCAGAAAATCTATACCATGGATGGAGATAGGTTAGGCCTAGAGAGATGAGGACCACCACGTGGTCTTACTAACATGGGAATCAGAGCTTCCCATCTTTAGTTTTCTCTGGTTTGCTCAGAATGTTTATGGAAACAATGTATTTTTTTTTTTTTTGGTTTTTCGAGACAGGGTTTCTTTGTGTAGTCCTGGCTGTCCTGGAACTCACTCTGTAGATCAAGCTGGCCTCGAACTCAGAAATCCGCCTGCCTCTGCCTCCCAAGTGCTGGGATTAAAGGTGTGAGCCACCACCACCCGGCAGAAACAATGTATCTTATTTCAGGTTTCTATTGAGTGATACAACACCACCACCCAATTCAACATGGGGAGGGAGAGGGTTTATTTCAGCTTTCTGTTTCAAATCACAGCCCTTTAAAGAAGACAGGGGAGGAATTGGAGACCCTGAAGGCAGGAACTGAAGCTAAAATCATGGAGAACTGCTGTTTACTAGCTTGCTCCTAATAGCTCCAACAGCCTGCTTTCTCATAGTAACCAGGTTCACCAACTTATTGATGGCTCTGCCTACAGTGATATGAATCCTTCCATTTCAATTATTAATGCAAAAAAAATTGTTTCCAGGATTTCCCAAAGACCAATATGGTGAGCGCATTTTCTCAGTTAAGGTTCCCTCTTCCCAAATGACTCTAGCTTATGTCAACTTTACAAAACACTTGGCCACACAATTGACTGGTTGTCAACTTGAAACACAAACACGCTACACTATTTAATCACAAACTTTCCTGTCACGTTTGTCTCCAAGATGTTAATATTAATGTCATAATATAAAACATTTCAAATTTTAAGTTTGACAGTCTTAACAAATTCAACCCTTTAAAAGCTCAGTTTTTTTTTAAACACCTGAAGTTTCGTTCAAGTTCTAATTGCTCTCTAAAATTCCAAATACTCTCAAAAGTATCTCTGAGATGTCCAACATTTCTCTAAACTATCTACAGTCACCTTAAATGTTTGAAAACTTTTATTTGTGGGTTCCCATAAAATCAAAAGTTGCATATTTTCTTACTCCAACAAGCACTAACCACTCAGAACGAAATAAAATCAATGCAACATAAAATGTCTTTTGCTTGATATTTGGGATCCTGAGGTTCTAGGCTTCAGTACCTCTGCTATCTAGTACACAGAGTATCTGTTAGACTTGGCCTCCACAGCTGCTACTATATTAGCAAATATCTGGTGGTGGTAGTGTCTCCGAATTGGGTGGTGGAAGCATCTCTACTCAAATTGGGATGTATCTTCGACAGTAGCCTCTCCTGTGCTCACTTCAGGGACTCTGACTTTGCCAAATGGTTACAAGGTTTAACATCACTTTATGATCTCTGCAATATCAGGACCTCTGCTTCGGCTGAAGTTGCATACTCACGAATAGCTTCTGATGGCCTCTCACAGGGGCAAATCTCAGCTTCTCTTTATGGTTCATTTATTCTTTCCAACACAGCAATAAATGGAAGATCCTTAGACATTAACAAGTTCAGTTGCCAGTAGGACAAGCAGCATTGACTATCTCAGCAACACAGATCCTGTGTGCTAATCCTAAGAAAACACTTTTCAGTTGGTTTTGTTTTAATGATGCATGTCTCTTCTTAATCACACTGAGCATTGTCAGTAGTACCAGCAAGACAAAGGTTTTATTTTTGTGGTTCTTAATCAAATTATCACACAAACTGCCCTGCTTGAATCTTGGAAGATTATCAAATTTCCCTGTGAAACTTCACAAGCCAGGCCTCCATCATATGCATTTCTTTCAACACTTTCATCTTTCAAATTCTGACAAATGAACTGCCCACTGAACTCTGAGCAGTCAATACCTGTGTTAGCTACTTTTATGTCAACCTGACATAAGCTATAATCATTTTAGAGGATGGAATCTATTAAATTGATCTATAAATTAGGCTGTAGACAAGCTGTTAAAGCGTTTTCTTAGTTAGTGAATTCTGGGGGTAGAGACAGCCATCATGCATGGTGCCTCCCCTAGGGGATGGTGGTCCTGGATTGTGCAAGAAAGTAGATGAGCAAGCCAGTAATCAGAAACCCTCTATGACTCCTTCATCAGCCCCTGCCTCCAGTTTCCTACCCTATTTGACTTCCTCTCATAATTTTATTTATTGATTGATGGTCTATGTATATTTATTTGACATTAGTCAAATAAATACATTCCTCTCTAACTCTCTTTGTTATGGTGTTTCATCATAGTGATAGTAACCCTAAGACAATGCCGTTTCCAGCCCACAGTTTAGTTACTAATCCTCCCCAAAACAAATGGTCCAATCTGTCATAGATATACCACATCATTTGTACCAATTTCGGTCTTAGAATTATTTTTGTTTCCATTTCTACTGCTGTAACAAAACAGCATGACTCAAAGCAACTTAAAGTAGAAAGAGTTAGTTCGGTTTATAGTTCAAAATGATAGTCCATCCCTTAAAGAAGTCAGAGCTGGAACTCAAGCAGGGAAGGAAACTAGGGGCAGAAACTCAATCAGAAGCCACAAAGTAATTATACTTACTGGATTGTTCCTCATATACTGGCTTGGTCCTCATAGCTTACTTAACCTACTTTCCTATAACACCCAGGACAAACAGCCCAGAGATGCCACTACCCACAAAGATCTGGTCTTTCCTGTAACTATCATTAATCCAGAAAAACAACCAACAAGGTAGCCCATAGACAAACCTGTAGGTGCATTTTCTCAATTAAGATTCTCTATTTCCAAATGACTTTAGCTTGCATCAATTTGAAAAAAAACAGTAGGCAGCAGAATAGAAACCAGAAATGGAACATTGAAATGGTGATACATGAAGAGATGGGGAATAGTAGAACATAATGTGTGTGTGTGTGTGTGTGTGTGTGTGTGTGTGTTTTGTTTTGTTTTGTTTTGTTTTGTGAAAAGAGAAAGTAGAGAGAGAAAAGAAGAAAGTAGAGAGAAAATAATAGACAGGATTAAATAGAAAGGATTAAACACAAAGGGGACATGGGTTGTGAGAACCTAGGAGTTAGAATGAAGGCTTATATAAAATAAAGAGTGTATAAAAAGTATAGTATGCCACATGGAAGCATACTACAATGTAATCCAATTTAAAAGTGTGTTCTACAAAACAATAAGGGAAGATACCTAACATATGAGTTGTTGGAAAAAGAGACTCAAAAGTCTTCCAAAGCAGCACAGACTCTTGTTCCTCCTGACCCACCAGAGGTAGGTAAAACCCCACTGCTGAAGGCACTACGTACCTTGGCTTTCAAGCATGGGGAAAACAAGCTGGAACTGAGCTAATTTGTTTTTATTAAAATCATTTATTTATTGCTCCAACTAACACATTTGCAAGCTTTCCAATGTGTTTACTCTTTGTTTTGGGTTGAACACTAATGTTTCATGTCTTTATAAGTATTTTATATGCCTTTGTAGATGGTAATTTTAAATGTTATTTGAAAACTCTGTTAGTTATCAATATGCTCTGGTCAGCGTACGATACTGGAGGCAGAGTCCTATGAATTTTTAGTCAGCTTTAGCACAATTGCCAGACAAATTACCTCCAATCTATTTTTCAATATGCCTGACTGTTAATTCCTCAGCTCTGCTCTCCACATAGTTGGTGTTTGAGTCTTGTCTGAGTAATTTCTGCTCCATCAGTTCATCCTCAGGAAGTATTTTATTTGGCTAGGTACTGCTGATCCACCATGACTAATGGAGTCTTCTGGTTCTTTCTGTCTTCTTACTCCTTTCTCCTTCTTCTCTCTCCTTCTCCTTCCTTCTTGTGGTCCCTGCTTTCAACACCCAGCCCAGTTACGAAAACCTTACCTACCTCTATTCTCCACAGTAATTGTCTGTAGCCAAATTTATTTAACTAATGGCTTTAAATTGAGAAGGAAGGTTTACATAACACTATTGGTGTACATGAGGTTCTGCTCATCTTGAGTGCCAATATTTAGCATTTGGATACATTTATCATCCCTAGGTCAACCCACAAAACCCTCATTTGTCATTTCTCTTAAATTTTTAATTGTTAAAAAAAAAAGGCAATTTTGTTTGGCTTTGTCTCCATTGGTGTTTAAATTTTCTCGATTTGATTATTTTTTTTCAGAACACCAAATTTTTTCTTTTATTACATAAACATATATATGCCTATATATACCTTTGTGGGTGTGTTCACTAAAATGTTTTTGGCTTAACTTATTGTTTCCTTCATTTACTATAGTTAATATAATAACATATTCTTACACTACATTTGTAAACATGTCATTTAATGTGCACTTGAGCACTTCTACTAATTCTACAATTTTTATCTTTGGCCAGAGAAATATTTTAAGTTTCCAGATGACTTGTATTATTTTAGATGTTTACTATGAATAATATCTGATATTGTTATATTTTCCATAGCAATGGCCAAATCGGAATAATAAGGATAGTAATTTATTTATTATTTGTGGGTTAATTTATAATACTTTATAGGTACATATATATAAACATACATATAAACTCATATCAGATATATTACACATAAAAATTATATTAGTTAATAGGCTGGGATATATATGTAAAATCATCTTAAAATTGTCTATGCATTTCATTTTATGAATCTGAGTTTTCTTTTCATTCCAATCTAAAGGAATGGTTGATTCATGTATTTTTTCTCTTTTTTTAAAGATTTATTTATTTATTTTTAATATATAAGAGTGCACTGTTGCTGTCTTCAGACACACCAGAAGGGGGCATTGGATTCCCTTACAGATGGTTGTGAGCCATCATGTGGTTGCTGGGAATTGAACTCAGGACCTCCAGAAGAGCAGTCAGTGCTCTTAACCACTGAGCCGTCTCTCCAACCCTCATGTATTTTTTTTTCTATTATTTTAGTTACTTTATATATTTTGAGGCTATATGGTCAAGTGTACGTATTTTCATGCTTATATATATAATAATATAACTGTATCACTTCCACTATTTAGTTTTTATAAGAGTGACCAGAAGAGAAACTTTATGAGTGATCTTTACTTTTCCCACTTTCCAGTATTTATGTGACTCTTAAATCAAGAACTGTATAATACATACAAGTATAAAGAGATGAAAGTGAGCATGTCTTGTGAGTTGAACATATTTTAAGTGTGATGGAAAAGAGAAGATAAGATTTCCATCAGTAGAAGATTTGGAAACACTCTAGTGCCTGGAGTACCTAGTAAGCCAATGCTGAATAGTTATGAGGTAGAAATGTAGAACACATACACTGTATCATTTATTCCACTTCCCCTTGAGAGGAATGTTTCCTTATTTTAAAAAAAAAATTAAGGAAGGGTAATTAAGGTGACGGTTCAGTCAATGAAAAGCACTTTGAATCCATAGCACACAGGTGAAAGGCCCTGTAACCTCAGTGCAGGCAAGATCTCCATTAGGAGATACTTGGTGTTCACTGATCAGAAAGCTAGCCAAAATATGGAGCTACAGTTTTAGCAGGAGCTCCAAGTGAATAAGGAGGACACTGTATGCTGAACTCTGACCTTGTTGAATGGCATGTTCCTCAAAATAGAAACTTTCTTTTCAATCCAAACCATTGTTTGTAGAAGTATCACAAGTTCCAGATGAAAAAGAAAAGGTCACAGAAGTTCCATGTCCCTCTGGGCAATTAAAAAAAAGAAAAAACTTTGGTGATTCTTAAGGGGCACTTCCAACAACGTAAAAAGGAATAAAGAGCTGCTAGGACTAAGACTCTGACCTGTCAAACTATGGAAAGCTATTCAGTGTAGGTCATCATTCACACTGCTTTGGGCTTTCTGGTGATGCACATGCTTTACAGTTATCTCTGCTCCTTGTAAGTCACCCCTCATTTGTAATTCTTGTTAGTAAGCCCAATGAAAACCACATTGCTTCACCACACTAGACATAGGTGTGATAACAACTTTGGTCTATAGAGGGTTCACTATCTGAGATAAATACACTGTGTGTTGTACCTGCCTCCCCCCCCCCCAAAAAAAAAACCTGCTACACAACATTTGGTACTGAATATGGACCAGACAAATCAAAGAAAAATTGAAGAGGAGTGATTGATTGCAAGATTCTAGCTGCATGTACCACATGGGCAATATTGGATAATCTGAGAATGAAACATACACATGGGAAATCCTGAAGTGACCTCCTTTTCCTGTGTGGTATAGGAGACTGGGCCTTTTGCTCTGTCTGAAGTTGCATGACCCCTACAATGGGTGTTCGCATATGTAAAAGTTGTGTTCTCTATTAGGAAAATAAATCTTAGTGGGGACTCTGTAGAAGATATCACAGTGAGGATGACTTGCTCTATGAATAATGGTATGCTATGCCTGATTACCAAATAGAGTTTGGTGCACAATTATAGGTATACTAAAAAGATTAAAGATTTAAAATTTAAAACAAATGTCATTATGTGCAAAAGTAATATGTACAGACTGAGAATGCCAACAGGTTGTCAAAGTGGTTGTTTGGCCACTGATAGATATGAGAGAGAGAGAGAGAGAGAGAGAGAGAGAGAGAGAGA
>JANHMN010000011.1:25829006-25907764 GCA_030674055.1 Rhabdomys pumilio
AGAGAGAGAGAGAGAGAGAGAGAGAGAGAGAGAAAGAGAGAGAGTATTTATTAGTCTGATTAGTCTGATATGACTACTGGGTGGGAAATGGCTTGTGTAAGAAATAAAGAAAAAGAAATTCTGCATTGCTGTTTTTAGCAATTCTCAGTGTACAAGAAAATAAAATACAAGTTAAATTCATGCTAAAGAGCCCTTCCTGTGATCCAAACACTTGGAACACATGGAGAGGCAAATTGATATTTTTTTGAAGGTGGTGTTTAATGCTCTTTCACTGGACCAGCAAGGTTGTTCATTCAAGAGCTGTGGAATTGGTCAGAGACTTAAGGATAGAGATGGATTATCAATGTTTTAATGAGTAGTGCATTATCTTAAGAGGTCATCAGACTGCAGCTGCCTGCAAGTTATGGAGAGTGCTCCAGGGTTGTAGGAGTCCTCACTTATACTGGGGTGATTTTTCTGGTGATATAGCTGCTTTCTAGTTACCTACTCTTTTAAACTAACACCTCACATATAGTCTGTTAGTAACAGCAGACAAACTCATTGGTTCATCAAGTTATATAGTCCAACATTGGTCTATTATGAACTCTCTTTCTAGGGTAAGTAGACATGTATGTGTTGTGTCTCCTTAGTAAAGTCTGTCACAAAACAGATCTCCTCTGTAGTGCATACATATAGAACTATTTTCTTTCACATACACACACACACACACACACACACACACACACACACACAAACTCACACACAAACTCACACATACAGAAACACATGCAAACACAAATAAATTTAAACATACAAACAGAAGCATACACACATGCACTTACACACACAAACACAGGCATACTTATATGCACACACACACATACACACAAACAAACATACATCCACATGTACCATATTATGGAAATAAGATTCAAGGAAGAGACTGTATTATTTTCATATCATAAAGTCTGTACAAGATTAAACTGAAAGAGAAACTCAAGTCTCTCTGATTCTAAAGTTCAGTCTTTGAAATAAAAAAATGTTCTTTTCTCTTTCTGTATCAAGAAAACTTGAAGATGGAGAAATCATTTTAACTCAATATTTTGTAGAATTTGGAATTCAAAAAGAAAGATCCTGGCACACTGGTTTTGTTTTTTGTCCTATAGTTGGAATGTTTAGGTTTATACAAAGAAACACTTAGGAGATGGGAATACCTTTAAAGAGAACCACCAGTGACCACGAGCTTAGCATAGCATAGTGAATGCCTATTAAGCCTTTACTAAAAATAAAAATATAAAACTGAAGAAGGGAAAGTCAAATTGTTGGAGTTAATTGCAGGATTAAATTGATATTTGTCAATGGCAGTATCATTTGTATTATAAATTACAGGACTGTAGCCTTCAGGCATATTTTATCAATATGTTTCCAATGATTTAATAACAATATTTCTCAAAAATACTCTAAGCCACTTTTCCTTCTTTTTAAATGAACATGTTCAGAGGGTTTTCATCAGCATGTTAGCCAGCTCTGCAAAATTTCTAGTAAATAAATTATCACCAGGAGGCTCAAAATCCATTACCATAAAAAAAGCCATTTTTTCCTCCCCTAATCGATTGCCCACTGTGCGACTGCTAATGGGACCATACACACATGTCGAGCAGAGGGAATTCATTTTCAGGTTTTCTCTCATTCTAAAATTTATTTTACAAAGAATTTCTCACTAAACTCATAAATTAGTCAATGCATAAAATGAACACTTCAGCTTCCAGCAGGTGAAGCATTAAGGCTACGCACCTCAACTACTTTCCAAGCTGATGTCCAAAGGAAAAAAAAGGTTGGTTTGCAGTGGGTGTTCTTCAAAGATGGAGTACCACTCCAGGAGAGGCAGCAACTCTCTCTGTTCACCAGACCATAGTATATCTTCCAATCTTGCATCAGTAGCTTATGGATCCATGTGGGAATGTGGCTGTCCTGTATTCGTCGATTGATATTTCACATAATAAGTGTGCTAGAAACTTCACAATGACCTTGAGTAAATTGGACAATGTCACCACGTCTTCACTATGGATCTGTGACTACAATTCCAGTATGGTATCTTTTCACAGATGAAGTTTCAATGATATAAATCAAATTGACAACACTGGATCGGCCTATTATACGTTCAAAACCTGTTGGCCGTATCAGCCTTGCATTGGCATAGCACAACCAATATTTTGCAGGATATAAAATGAAGGAAAGACATAGAAAAGACTCAGCCATCTATATTGTATCTCATTTAATAGTCATTAGACTTAAATTATTATTTGGAAACTTTCTTTTAGCTTCCTAAGTTGCTTTCTTTCTATAATTTAGAAATTTGAAATTAGAAAGTGATTCGTGCTCTGTCTACTGTAGCATTGCAATGAGGCAAAGTTTGTATTTTCTTTTTTTTCTTTTTTTCTTCCTTCCTCACCTCCAAGTTTTTCTCTCTCTCCTTCCCTCCCACCATTTACCTCCTTCTTCTCTTCTTGTCAGAAAAGGAATGCCTTCCATGGATATCAACCAGCTTTAGCATATCAAGATGTAGTAGGACTCAGGCTATCTTCTATTGAGGCTAAATTGGGCAGCCCAGTTAGAGGAAAGAGATTCAAAGGCAGGTAACAGAATTAGAGACAACACCTGGCCTTGCTTTAGGAGTCCGATACAAAGACACAGTTACACAGTGTTACATATGTGCAGAGTGCCTAGATCTGTCCCATGCATGCACTTTAATCCCTGAGTATTTTATAAGTAAAATTACTCATATTTTTGAAAACAATTGAGTATCAGCAGAGCCAGAAAAACCTGAGAAAAGATGCCTGAAAGTATTAGGGTGAAATGAATGAGTTAAGTCATGACCAAAGAATAAGAGAACAATAGTGTGTGTGTGTGTGTGTGTGTGTGTGTGTGTGTGTGTGTGTGTGTGATTCTGCCTGTCAACAGATATAGTAGTTCACTGAAGATGTATTTATGATTGCCTTACAGTAATCTGTATTTTTTTTCATTCTCTCCTTAGGTAAGTTGCTGTATCTAATTTAATTAACCTGTTATCCTGGAAATGTCATGAATACGAGGCAAGTAAGAAAAACATTGTGGCTTCTTTACTTTCAGAGGGAATGGCTGTACTTCTGATGTTTTATCTACTAAAGACTTAGTGGGGCATTGATCAAAGCGTTCCATGAGCTATGTGTTTGTAGGCTTGGTGAAACTTCAGCGTGGTCACAAGAAGATTGCTTTACCAGGAAAACATTTGTCTAAATGTTTGACTTATTGTCATGGTTGTGTATTTCTTTTTCTTTCCTCTTTTATTGAAAACAGATTCTCTTCTCATACAATATATGATGGTGACAGTTTTCCCTCCCTCTACATTTCCCAGTTCATTCTGTTTTCTCTTCTCATCTGGATCCATTCTTACTCTATCTCTCATTATTAGAAAAGAGCAGGCTTCTTAGTGATAACACTAAAACAGCAACATAAAATATAATACGATAAAATAAAGACTACCACATCAAAGTTGAAAGTTAATGCGAGTTAATTGAAAGCAGAATTATGACATGTTTGGTATCACCTAGCCATGTAAAACACTGTAGTTTATCCAAGAGAAACAATATGTTATTTCTTGCAGAGAATGTTTTTTGTTGTTGAAATTTTACTTCACCAGATTAGTGACATAGTGATTATTCATAAATTCTATAGATTATCATAGTCTGGCACAAACATGAGCGTCATGTTCTAAACTTTCTTTGTTTAACTTTTTCTTTCATATAGCTTCCTGTTTAAGGAAATAAATGATTTGAAGATAGAGAGGAGACAGATACATTTACATAACTAAAAGGAACAAAATCGTGATAAATATGAAAATACCATCAAAGTTGCAAACAACTGAATAATAAAAATTTATAAAATTATGTTTGTTTTCCCATTGGAAGATTCCTTATTGCTGTTACATAATACCACATCCTAAACAATGAAAACATTCACTAAAGTTTTCTAAGAACCCTTAAATATTTTTCCTTATGATTGTATGGGCATGTATGTGATGTGATGTGTGTGTGTGTGTGTGTGTGTGTGTGTGTGTGTGTGTGTGTGATTATGTAGAACAATATGATCTAATTAATATTTAAATGATGTTAACTGGACATTTTCTATGATGCTAAAATAATGGACTCCTTATATATATAAAAACACAGAAATGGAAATCACTGAGTATTGAAAATACTCACAGATTCCCAAAGAGTTTGTAAATGAATAGCTGTAGTAGGATTTATGGTATTAAAGCTTTGGTCTTAATTACAAACATTAATTTTCTTTAGTAACATTGTTATAGCAACTTCATAGCTAAAGGGTCCAGGCAAGTCCCAAATTATTTATCTCAGAATGTTTTTTCTCAATTATTAACTTGTTACATTATTGAAACTTAAGGATATTTTAAATGCTAACAGACATTTCATCAGCTACATAATTTTTTAAAAGTTTTTTAATTATTTAAGATGGTGAACTTCCTCTAGGCTTTGATTTTTCACTTCTCTCATTGTTTCTCAATTCTGTCTTACGTTTATGTTGTTGTTAGACATTCTACACCACAAAATATCAAATTTAAAGTATATATTTTCATTAATATTTGAGAAAAAGTATCATGATTGAATTGGGAGCTTTAATAGTGTTGTCTGACTTGTGAGTAATTATAACTCAGTCTTAATGATACATTACCATATTTTTGCATCTAATTTTATAAGCAAATGCAAACGTCTACAATAATGTAGTCTTGAGTGTAATTTAGAGCCATGAATTTTAGATAACCCAAATACAAGATGTCTCAAATTAAGAATGGGGTATGTTTCTTTCTGTGCATTGCATCCACAACTATAATCATGTATGGATACATCAAAGACAGACTAATAAAGTGATCAATGGTGAATGTTATTTCAAGTTGTTTTAAGAGATCAAATATGATTATCATTTCTCTTTACAAAGTATTATGGCATTATACATTGAAGAGTCATTTTTATTTCATATCATCTCTTTTATTATGAATAGCTAATAGAGCACTTACATAATTATAATGTTTTTATTATTAGGAGCTATGCTATATAGTATAGAAAAGGAAAATGAAGACCATACTCTGAATACCCTTAGTATCCTGGTATAGATAAGCAAGGCTCCCTATCTGCAGAACAAAATGGAAAATACATACACACCTATAAGCAAAGTACGAGTAAAATTGGGTTGGATGCTTAAAAAAATGAGAAAACCTATTAAAAATATTTACCTATTAAAAAAACCTATAAAACCTATCAAAAATAAAACCTATTTAAAATATTTCAGAGGTAGTTGAAATGCACACAGGACAGACAACTTCATGAGCAAAACCTGGAAGTGGAAAAGACACACTAGAGAAACCCAAATACTTATAAAAGAATGTGTTGTTAGATTAAGTAATAGTAATAGTTTTCAGGTTTAATCCATTTTCATTTTGATGTTTTTCAAAAATATGTTTTCATCATCTTCTTTGCCCTTCTCTAATTCCTTCCCAATCCTTCCCAACTCTTACCAACCAACTTCATGTCCTTTACTCAAAAACAACAACAAAAATAAGTACCACAACAAAACTGAACAAAACTGCCCACCCCTGACATTCAAAGTAGAGATTGATTTGTGTTTATCAACTACTCCTGGGCATGAAAACTGCTCTGGATTGTGTTTGTTATGCCCAGCAGGAATCCCATGGAGAAAAATGATTTTTTTCTTTCCCAGAAGGTATCTATTGCAAATAGCTTCTTGGTTTTGTGTAGAAAACTCATTCTTAAATGTGAACTGTTAAACTGTTATGAATGATGTGCTGTTACACTAGGGAAAAAAATAGCATGAGGTAGATTCCTCAAAATCTTAAGACTATATATGAAAAATATCAAATTTTATTTTATATTTTTGTGTCCATTACTGTACATACACATATGGTAGATTCTAAAATAGTGTACCAAAAACAAACAAACAAACAAACAAACAAACAAACAAAAGCTACAGAAGTATAAATTACCGAGTCCCTAAAGCAATTGTAGACAGGCATGTGTGGGTGTAAGTTTGGAGGCTAAAGAACTGGTTATGACAGTAATGAACCTAAGTTGGTTCTTTACTTAGCCATTTTGTGTTTGATATGGAATTCAAGTCATTAGGCTTGGCAACAAATACCTTCGCTTGCTGAAATATTTTACTGGCTCTTTAATAAATTTCTTAATATAAATTTTGCCTCAAGTAAATATTTTCTCTTTGCCTGGAAACTGTTGTTTCCCCTCTTGATTTATTATCCAAGTCACAACTGACTAAGTTCTCTCCCTCCTCTCAAATTTTACAATGCACCTTCCAAGAAAATGCCTAGGGTTTAAATATACATAATATCTTGCAGTTGGTGAAGAGTAGCAAATTGGGTCCTAGAGAGATGGCCCAGTATTTAAGAGTGCTTCCTGCCTGATCATGAAGGCTCAAACTCAGGCTCTAGTACCCTCATAATAAGTCAGGTGCCCTGCAAATGCATGTAACTCTAGCTCCAAGGACTCTAGTACCCTCTTCTGGCACACACACATGCACACACACACAAATGACTTTAAAAATTGTTTATTCTTATTTTACACCTGTAAGTATCTTTTCTACATATATTATGCATGCATATCATATGCATGCTTGGTGCCTCTGGAGGCAAGAAGAGGGCATCAGGTCTTCTGGAACATAGAACTGTAGGTGGTTGTGAGCCACCCTGACATTTCTAGGAACTGAACTCATGTCTTTGCAAAAGTAGTAAAGGTTCTTAACATCTATGTTATCTCTTTAGCCTCAAATAAAATCTTATTTTTAAAAAAGAGAGAGAAAGCTGAACAACGTGATAGCACTAGACAGTGATGCTTTGCCAGATCTTGTGATAGCCACTCCACCCCTGTATCATACATTTTGCATGAGGCATGCTACATCATGATCAAGTATGCAACAACCATTGCTGCATGTACTTGTGGTGTTGGGACATCTTCCACTATTGCCTGCTAGACTGCTAGATTTTCTCAGCTATATGATAGAACAGAGACAGTTCTCCAAAGAGTTATATCCTTTAATCAAGGCACTACACTTGTGGAAAGCACAAGTATAGCACCTTGAGGCCCAGAAAACCTCAAAATTACACTTTGATATCAAATGTCTTACTATGAAAATGGCTTCAGGGCCAGGTTTTTACACAGTAGAATACAACAATAAAATCTGTTACAACAGATTTCTCCTCGATTCAATGTACCGTACACCACTGTTAAACCAAGAGTTTAGCCACCACCTATTGATATTGATCTAGCATTTACTAAAAAAATCTCTTGTCAGTTCCTCAGTGATTTGACAACGGACTATGTTGATTGTATATGATTATCTTGCTTACCTGTATGTATGTGTACTGAATTCAAACCTGGTAACTGTGAAGGCAAGATGGCATTAGATCTCTGGAACAAGAAGATATTATCCATCATAGACTAGACAACATCTTCCTCTAAGCACTTTTAGCCTATGAGTATATTGATACACTGTATCCAAGAAGTCATGACTAAAGAGTCCAACTCAAAATGGTACCCAAGTTTCTGTGCTGGAATAGCTGTCTTCCAATGAAAAACATATAATAACATAGTGACAGCCTTCCCCTTAATGAAAGTCCTATAACTCCCTGGTCATGAAGAATTGGCTCCTGGGAACATCCCAAATCTCCACAAATTTACCAACATGAAGAGGAGAAAAATTGATGAGACATTCCATGATTATTTTTCTAACAAAGAAAACATGACAAAATGAAGGACTGGGTATTAGGTCTATCTTGTGCCTTACTGATACAAATTGGTATAGTTGTGCTTTAATTGTATTTTGAGAGAAAAGTTTTCTTTTATTTTAACAGTAAGGGTGATAGGTAGGAGGAGCTAAGGTGGGAGGAGTAAGGAGAGAAAGAAGAGGAGTAAGGAGAAGAGGAGGAGGAGAGGAGGAGCTAGGAGTCAAGGGGGGGGAGAGGGGAACATGGAGGCAGATGTTCGCATGTCTCCACCAGTCAAAGGTAGTTGGTATATCTAGGTTGGGTATTGGGTTACATTTCTGATTGTATGGGCATCTTGTTATTGAGCATTACCAATCTTATAAAGCCTTTGATTAACATTTTTAAAAAGTTACTAATAAAAAAAATGAAAATATGTCAGAACTCACTGAGGGAGAATTAGAGAGAGCCATCGAAGAGAACAGACTCAGCCCAACCAAATGCTGATGGAATAAGAAAATTCTTTCGGGCAGTAGACTATTAAGCCTGTTAATGGGGGTGAGGCTCCAGATTCTGATGTAACAATACTTGATTTGGTTGAAGCCTTTCATCCTCAACCACAGAATTAGAAAATAAAACTTGAATAGTAGCAAATCCATGTACTCCTAAGGGACACAAATTCATATAGAATTCTAAAGTCTCTTTGGTAACAAGCAAAGGATTCAGGATTTGGACACTGAAACTGTCAAACAATTTTCTTGCTTTCAGAACTCAGGGAAACCAAGAAACCTAAACTTTAGATATAACTTGGTTCCTGCTATTTCTTTGTTTTAATGATAATATATTTGAAAACTGCTTTTGCTTTGATACACTAGAAGGTCATTGCCAAGCATTAAATCATTAAATACAGATTAATGATCAGAATAATTTCTTAGAATAAGTTAAAAATGACTTTCATATCACTGTTTTAAAAGTCACTATATATGTATACTTTAGTACACTTGTACTCACTGTTTTAAAGGAAATGGACTAGAAGTGGAGAAGTGTGTGTGTGTGTGTACTTACATGTGTGCGAATATCTGTGTATTCTTTGGAGATCACAAGTCAATGTCAGTGTCTTTCTCTATAGCTCTTCCTATTGTTGTTTGAGACAGTCTCTCATTGAGCCTGAAACTCATCAATTGGGCCAAACTAGCTGATCAGTGAATCCCAGAAATTCCTGTGTCTCTACCTCCCTTGCCTGGAGATTGCAAACGTATGCTTAGAGCCACATATTTACATTGGTGCTGGCTCTTGATCTCCAGTTTTTATGCTTGTGTGGCAATTACTTTTTTTTTTTTTTTTATTGAGAAACATAGCAAATTTTGAGATTTCTCTACCTAATGCAAAATGCATTTCCCTATTCAGTACTTTATCCTTAGCTAGTGTGCTATATCTTTGGCTTTTTTTTTTTTTCTGTAAATAGTTTTACTAAAGGAATCAAACTTATCGTCTTCTATCCACTTTTGTTTCCTCTAATTTACACTTATACCACTGTGGCTAACAAACAGTCTTTCTCAGTTCCTTTAGCATTGCATTCTGAGATGATAACCTAAGTGTCTATTTGGTGATAATAGGTATCGCTGTTTTCATTTGTTTCAAATGCTAGTTTATTGTCAAGTATTGCAGCTCAATGACCCAAACCTTAACAGTATACTTAGATGAGTTGTAGTAGATATTTAAATGATGAGAAAAGCTGAATAGCCCATGACTCGATGAGGAAACACAGTGGCATGTATTATTCCCATAAAGTAAACAAGAAGAAACAAAACTTTTAACTGGAAACTTTTCCACATTTTTCTATAGTCCAGTGCAATTCAATACAAGGTCCTATATTAAATAAATAACTTTATTAGAACTGATATTTTACTAAGTGGCATAATGATTAATCTTTGGATTGCATCCGAAAACATTTAACATATACAAAGGGATAAAACCACTTCCATTCGTAGTTCATGGCATAGAAATCAAATTCTGACTCAGAGGAGAGGACATAGTATAATCTCTCTTTAATGAAGTGTAATCGTCTTTTTTACTTCGGAGTGCAAAGTTCTTGACGCACTTGCAGATTGAATTCTTTTTTTTGTTGTTGTTGTTGTTGTTGTTGCTGTTTTTTGTTTTTCGAGACAGGATTTCTCTGTGTAGTCCTGGCTATCCTGGAACTCACTCTATAGACCAGGCTGGCTTTGAACTCAGAAATCCGCCTGCCTCTGCCTCCCAAGTGCTGGGATTAAAGGCATGTACCACCACAGCCCAGCATGCAGATTGAATTCTTGAGTTTTTTTTTTTTAATAGTGAATGTGAGAAATCCAATAATAAAATATTTTGTAGAAACAAGTGTAGTGTTTCTTGTTCCATTGATGGATGCTCAGTGTTGGTGTGGATGAGATGTCCGCAGAAAACGTGCAAATGAAAAATAAACACAGAACTCATTTCTTCAGAGCTCATAGTAAAAGAATGTGCAGAAATAGATTGGTCAGGATCTTCAGACTTGAGACATTATCTATTCAATAAAGTAGCCATTAAAACTCTTCCTCACTATAAAGAATGATGCAAATACACATATAATATTCTAGAGTGCCTATGTGTAATAATGTTTTTCACTGAAGTTCTGCATATTGCAAAGTTCCTCTGCCCTCAAAAGGTTGTATGGCACACATCTCAAATAGTGTGCATTCTGGCTATGTGAGCATTTAATAGCTTTCTCTGTGTAGGGTGATAGATATCACTTGCACTTTTAGTCTTCAGTGCATTCCCTCACCTCCACTTTCTATGTTTTTTTATATATCCCAGGTGACTATTGCACAAGCAAACTCTTCATATACTATAGCCACCTGGTTTCCTGTAAGTTCAAACCAACAGAATTCACTGGAGTTAGACAGGTTGTGATAACAAATGAGTCAGAGTGTTTCTTTACACTTCTGCCTACTTCACCTATAACAATGGCATTGAATCACAAGCTCTGCTATGATTTCAGTTCCTCTTCCAGGCTATGCTCAGTTCTTTTATTTTAGATTGCCAAGATTTCAGTATCTTTGTATGGTTTATAATCTTAGGTTTACTCTATTACATCCAGACTTGCTCAGTTCTTCCAATTTCATTATAGCATATCCCTGGGTTAAAATCACTTGGATGAAACATCTGACATGTTTTTTTTTTTTTTTGAAATACAAACCGTATCAATACTGAGTAAGAATTAAGATCTTAGGTATTAAATCTAGTCTACAGATTCTGCACATTTAGGAGAGGTTAAATCATCAGTCAGTGATGACGTGTCTGTCTCAGCTTTCCTAGGTCTGTCAATCACGGGGTACACAGCAGCACCTCTGATGCTTCTAACCAGACTTTACCCCTCTACAGGCACATGCAATAATGCTTTTTCAGCTACTTGCCATGCCAGACGCAATTCTGAAGAACTGTCATAATTATAAAGAATATAATTTGAACAATTAGTTAAACAATAAACAAATTCAAATAATTTTCATTGGCTTTAATTTCAGTGGCATTTGAAGTTAGGGTACTGAGTGAAGTAAGGGTGTTGGAGTAAGAAAGGGTTAGAGCAAAAAACGTCTATGAGAAAGACTTCAGCATGATTTGTGTGTGTGTGTGTGTGTGTGTGTGTGTGTGTGTGTGTGTGTGTGTTGGTGTATTTTGATTTGTTATTAGAAATGGTCTCTATCTTTATTCTGTGCTGTCCTTGAATTAGAGCTCATCTAATTGAATACTGAGATTACAGACATGCACGGTTGCACATAGGTTGGCATGGGAAAGCTAAATAATAACTTAAGAATTGGCTCTTCTGGACCTAACAAGCAGCTGAAAGAGTCAGATGTAGATGTAGATACTTGCACCCAACCAATAGACAGAAACTGCTGACTCCTGTGGTTGAATTAGGGAAAGGCTGGAAGAAGCTCAGGAGGAGGGCAACCCTGTAGGAGGACCAGAAGTCTCAATTAATCTGGACCCCTGAGATCTTTTAAACACTGGACCACCAACCAGGCAGCATATACCAGCTGATATGAGGCCCCCAATATATATAAAGCAGAAGACTGCTAGGTCTGTGTTTAGTCAAAGAAGATGCACCTAACCCTCAAGAAACTGGAGGCCCCAGGGAGTTTAGAGGTCTGGTTGGATGGGGGACAGAGGGTGGGGAGATTCTCATGGAGACAAGTGTGGGGAAGTGGTATGGGATGTGGAATGGTCAGAGGGTAGACAGGGGCAGGATAAAATCTAGAGTCTAAATAAATAAATAAATAAATAAATAAATGACAGAAAAAAAGAATTGGCGTAATATGAAGAAACATAACTTCCAAGGATGAAAAAAATATGTGAGTAGAGGTACATATCTGTTCCTTGACTATTTGCATCTATTGTATTGCTAGTCCCTCAACCTAGAACTGACCTTAATACTTGCAAATAATTAAAATGGCATAAAAGCAAAAAAAAAAAGGGGGGGGGAGGAGGGATGGGATACAGGGATTCTAGGGAGCAGACATAATGAAAGGGCATGAAATCTGAAGTGAAAATAAATAAAATATTCAATAAAAAGAAAAAAACATAAAAAGCTGTAAAGATATTAACATGGTTAAAAGAGTCTCTAAGTATGGCCAGCTTAGGTAAATAATAAGGAAGTCCTAGAAGCAAGGTCTACTAAACACAAACTGAAAAGTTTAGAACAGCTAGAAATCAACATCCCTATGAGGAGATGGAGAAAGCCAAATGGAAGAGAAATGGCTATCTAACAGAATAAGGACATTCATTGAATAAAATAAAGATATTCAAATTTCTACTAAAGTATAAAGATTTTTAGGTGGTAGATTATGGAACTGTGACATTGAAGAACAAAGGAGAAGATAAAATTATCTGCTATTGCCTTGTATGTTCACATTTTCTTTTAAAAGCTCTTAATATGATATTTTGTATAGGTATCTTTTGTTTATTGGACCATAGGTATAAATAAAAAATTGGTGACATGTGTATTCTACTATGTGCTTTGTGGCATAAGTTAATTAATTGAAATGTCAGTTTCCTTTTAGACTTTTGATATAGTGTCTCCACCACTCATAATTCATCTATGATGAAAGTTATCACTTTTCAATGCCAAAGAATCAATTTAGTATTATACAGCTGATGTTAGGGATTATTGTTTTTACTAAGGAAAAATTCCAATCTAAATTTACCTAACATTCTTCTTACCTATAACACTATATCTTTTTGAAGTTTTCATATTATGGATAAATACTTGGTTACTTGGTGAATGTTTTCTAAAGACACGTGTTCCACATTAAAAAGATGTATATGACCTTATATCTCAGAGATTACAAAAAATTTCAGACAACACAAAAGAGATACAATTCTAAACTAAGAAACAATTCACACAAACTTACATTCAAATTAGAGCACAGATTATATTTAGAAAGATTAGAAAGATAAGGTTAGGACTAACATATCCATTAATCTTAGTTAGCAATGTACACTTTAGAGGCCAAATGAAGGTCTACTTTTCTCTAAGAAATGCTTACATAAAATTGCTTAAGTAAATTGCTCATCTAAATAAAGTTTTTAGCATTAAGAAAATTAAAAACCATGGTTGAAACAATTCTAGGAATACTTTACCTCAATGCTCTCCATTCAGCAAGTGATAAAGTTTGTCCAAACAGCAAAGTGAACAAGTCATGAATGGAGATCTGTTCTTGACATTTCAAGCACAAAAATATTTTGGTTAGTATTACTCATTCTGTTTTGTTTTGTGCCAATTCTGAGTCATGTTTGAAGCTTACACAAGAAAATTTTATACACAGTGTAGCAAATTTAAAAAAATATATGATAAAACTGAAAAGTAGAAAATATCTTGACCCTATGGTCATTTGTCCATGGGCTCACTGGAAGTGATCTACCCTTGTCAGAGTTGGCTATTGAAAACTTAGGTTCAGGAAATAGGTAGCTTCTCTGGCATTTCTAGGAGACAAAATCCCACAGCATAGTTTCTATTCCTCTGGCTCTTACAATCTTTCCTCCCCTTTTCTGCTACGCTGTCTGAGCCCTAGGTGCAGGAGTTATGTTGTAGATGTATCACCTGGGGCTGGGAACCACCATGTGGTCTCTTGTTCTCTTCATTTTCATTGGCTATAGTTTTCTGTAACAATCTCAATCTGTTGCTAAGATACCAAAAACCCTGAAATCATAATACACTCAAATAATTTTATACAGACTAAAAATATAAATATATGTATACACACACACACACACACACACACACACACACACACACACACACACACCAATTAAGGAAATAGAGGTTATAAATTTGAGCTAGAAAAACAGCGATGGAAGGAGTGTGTGTCAACAGTTATAGGAAAGAAAGGAAGAATAAAAATTATGAAATTATAGTTTAATTTAAAAAACTAATATTTAAAAAAAAACCTAAAAATTAGGTCAGAGATATTTGATCTAAATGGTTAGATTTTGTGAAAGATCAGTGCAAACCAGGCATTGGAATGATAATGACAACCACATGTATGTGTTGAAAGAAACTTATAAACAGCCATTTTATTGGCCTCGACATCCTGAAAATTAAGCCTCATAAACACTACTTGGAGAGAGAAATTAGTATCATCAGAAATGAAGTGGCATGTATAAAATCTTATTCTCATCTAATCTAGTCTCCACCTGAACCCAATTTTTATAGCACTGTTTATATATGAGGTTTTGCTATATTTTTGTCCCCCATTTCCACCATCAGGCCAAATCAGTGAATATTAACATTTTCATATTCTCTTTTACTTTGATAAATGAAACAGAACAAATTGAGGAGCATTGTAATTTCCTAGCCCACTTTCAACAATATTTTCATAGCCTAATGTTTGTTTCTGGAAATCTATTGAGTGCAGAACAGATGCTGAATAAACTTCTTGACTCTAGTATGAAAGACATTAGTTCTTAGTATTTAAAAACTATATTTTCTTCTCTCTAGAGTTCTTTGTTCCCCAGCAAACTCTTAATATACAGGATAGTTTGTTGTCAAAAATGGAGATTAGAGACCTGGAAAATAAGATGGTGTATATCCAAGATTGAACACGCCAAGAGTCAATTAGAGAAGACAGTGGGGCTCATATGGCAGTTGGTGCCTTTGGAGTAAGGAGAGCAACTGTCTTCAATAGCGACTTGTGCCACTGGTGCTCCATTGGGTAGTTCCAAGACCAAACTATTGTGGCAAACCTGGATTAAGTCAGTGGGTCACAAAAAAAAGCAGAACAAAAGAACAACAAATGATGGTGAGAGAAGCTTGTGTTAGGAAGAGGAGTGGACTGATATTCAGAGGGTGATGAGGGTGGATGGGGCTGCAAACATAATTAGAATATCTGATGTGGATACATGAAATTGTAACACAAACCAACTAAAGACTTATGAAGGAAAAGTTGTTTCCTCATTTACAATGGCCTTATTTAATAATTCCCCTTTTCCTCTCTTGGAAATAGAAGAGAAATTAAGAGTCAGAGTTAGATATGAAGGCTGAATGACCTTAGTGATATCTCCTTTAATTAGATAACTCTGAGTTATTCAACTGGATAATTTTAAGTTTTACCAAAACAGAGCTATGTAGCTTTGGAATAAATTATCTATATTCAATTTGGCAAAATAGCTAGAACCATAGTGAACCACACATGGGATCAATTCCTTTTATTAACTTATTTTGCTCTTGGTCAGACAAGTGTTTAGATTTTTAAGGCTGTAGCAGATTAAAAGGGCGTGAATGGCACACTCTCTTCTACAGGGTGAATGTTAAAAGCTACAGGATGGCTTCAACTCACATTGATAAGGACTGCAAGCATTGTTCTTAAATATAGGTTATTTCCAAGTTATTTACACATTTTAGCTTCCTGACACATTTCGGTAGTAGGTTGACCTTATGGTATCACAGGCCAGCAGGAAATGGAGGAAATGGAGGCATTTGGTCTAGACTGCTAGTTAAAGGTCAGGCCACACATATGTGATCGCATGTGTTCTCTCAACTCTCCAGTGAGTACACAACTCAAGGTATTGAAAAAAAAAAAAAAAACCTTTTAAACTTTCTATTGTCTAGGCATCAGCAGAACCAGTGAACAGCACAAATCACAAAGTATCCTGTGGTTCTATTATTTCAGTTTCCCAATGATCTATATTAACTAATTGGTTTGATTTTGTTCCCATGGGTGATGTATTCTTTGATAATTTGATTCAATGCTGTTATTAAAACCAAACTTAAAACCAGGCTTTATACTTATTATTGAGCTGTGCCTTCCCACACCGGTTGTGGAATTCTTGGTTTCTCAGTTAGAATATGGCTTTATTAAACAGTCAAAATGTTCTTCACAAATATTAGCTCATTCATTTTCTCAGGCATCCATCTGTGGCTCTTAAAATGTACTATTTTTCTCAGTCTGCTGCAGGAGGATGAGAAACCTTGGTACATTTTCTCAAAATCAGCCTGCTAAAAGGAAGTCAAGAAGAAAGAAATCACAGTTGCCTTCTAATATCTCATGAGAATGACAGAATTCTCGCATTTTCTGAACTTGTCACAATTTTAAACATGTCACTCAATCATTGCACAATACCCAGTAATGTACCATCTTTTGTGAGTGATTGCAAATCACAAAGCTGTGCATCTTCATGGGTTTAAACGATTCTATTAACATTGTTCCAAGGACCAGAACTAGAACCTACATATAAAAGACTTAGAGGTTTTTTCTGTTACACAGTAAACTTAGGTTTAGTATTGCCACTCTTCCTTAATAAAAGAAATAAAGAATGAAATAAATAAATGAGAAGACACTAACCTACTTTGCTATTCTCTAAGCTATGTACTATAGATACACTGTTTCTTTTCTTTTCTTCTTTTATCGGATATTTTATTTATTTACACTGTTTCTTAAGGGAGTTGATTACCCACCAATGGCAGGGACTGAAAAGACTTGTGTCATTGTTTACCCATGAGAGAGGAAGTACCATGCAGTAGAGAGAGTGTGGCTAATGAGGTGATCTCGAAGGTTTCCTAGAACTCTGACATTTCGTGTACTATGAAACAGGAAGGTATTATACTAAAAGATATCATACACATACAGACAGACACATATCTTGATATTTATATTTCTTTAAGTTTTAAAATTACGATTACTATGCATATCCTTTGTTATCTCTCACAGTTGCCATCTTCAGAAAAAAAGGAGTGCTGTAAAGAGGAGAGCCTTCATTTTATAGGCTGGGAAATGTTTACCATTAGAAAAGTTAACTGACTTTCTCAAGATTATATGGTAAAAAGGGAAAAAAAAAAACCATGAAGTTACACATTCTTTTGCTACATTTTTGTCTCTATTTTGCATCATGTATACTCATCCATGTGTTCCTTTCTATGATGAATATGCCACTCACACCACTTTTAGAAACCCACAGTCTTTAGTATTTCTCTTCTGCATAGCCCACATCTGCTCAATTCCTATGGTACATGCACAGCATGCTATCACAATGCCTCCTGCACTGGTTGAAAAGCTCTAGAGGTTCAAGATTGCAAAGAAAGCATTGTCCCCTTGTTCCATGACCTGTGCTCCTCTGCCTCCACCTTTTACCCTGGCATCAAAACTAAAAAGCATTCCAAAACAGACACCGTTCTTTATTATTTTGTGAGAAGTAGCAAAACTCAGAGAGTCAAGAATGAAGGAGAAACATCTCTTGCCATCAATTGCTCTTTGGATGAACATTGCTTTCTAACCTATATTAGTGTAGTGACTAACTGGGGTGACTGAGGCTGGAACTATAAAGGGAAGCCAAGTATTCAAGGTTGAAAATAGACTTCTCCTATTGTGATTTACAGCCAGGATGTGAATAAAGGGAGTTAAAGCCAGAAAGAGAGACACGAGAAACACAAAGACAGAGACAGAGAAAAAGAGACAGAGACACAGATACACAGAGATACAGAGAGTGATAAAGAGAGAATGACCACAGTATTTACTCTTGTCCTAAATTCTATTACAGCTTACAATAAGGTACCAAGTGCTACGCAATATTTGTCAGGACTAAAGCCACCCTAAACCAGTCCTTAAGAAAGCAGTTCTGATTCTGTACTTCACAGAGTCAGCCATGCTCACTAGACACATAGCAACATTTTCTTCCTGTAGGGTTCACTACCATCCAGTAAGTGAATCTGAATAAATTGGCTTTACTCATTGAGGTGACCTGTGGATGGTGTCTGCAACCTGATAAAGTACCAGGAAAGAAAATCTCTTCTTTTACTTTGTATCACTGGAGTGGAAAGTGAATTTTTAAGTGGACCTCTGTTTTAAAGGCATACTGATGGGCTTTCAAGGATGATGCACTGTTCTACCTGCCTTGTTTCTCCCAGTAGTCCTTTATCTAAGAGTTATGGTGAGGAAAAATGGCTGCTTCTATCCAGTCTCTTGGCACAAATCCAAACCAGGAAATTCTATTAGGGTTCCAAATGGATTTCTCCAACATTTTCAATTAGGTAAGAGATTCTTCTTCCTCCCCGCTATAGCAAAGTGTGCCTGCATGCACTACTGTCTTCATTTGGATTCATGGAGGCATAAATGCACTTCCAGAGAAATATATTTGACAGCCAAAGGTTGAAAGACTCTATAGATATGTGAGGTTATTGCTATATTTCTCTGAAAATCCATAACCCAATCTTTGCCCTTTAAGGAGAAAATGGTGTTCTTTCTATAATCAAATTATCCAGTGCTGCCATTACTTTCAACGCAAGGAAGTAAACACATAAATAAAGTATCAGTGATAATTGTACTAGCATTTGTTTTTATCACTTGAAAACGGTTAGAGGAAAACATTCTGAAACTCAAGAGCAAATTTTTACTTTTCAACCTTAGATGAATCTTTAAAAAAAAAAATTCAATAGCATTTGGTTACCATTGTGGAATGTCTTCTTTGTATTATGTACTAAAAGATCCCCTTTTCCAAGTTTCCAATTCCTACACCCCCTCCACTCATACACATGATCTTCTTATAAAAAAAGATACATTTTGAGTGAAGGAAACTTATCACCTGAACACAAGTGGGATGCAAAGTGTACTGGAAGAAGATTGGGAGAAATTAAACAAATTTAAAGAAGTACTAAGTACTTTGATGAATTTCTTCCTCTCTCTCCATTATTCTCTCTGAAAAGCACAGATTCTATAATTTTTCTGTCTCACTTATCCACCACTAGATCTCCAGAACTAATAACTTTTTAATCATAAAATATAGCTCTTTGCTCTGTAATGCCTGTCCTTTCTAAATCTTTTTGCAGAAGATACTTGGGTGCTTCATGTTACTTCAGTCCTCACATTACTCCTTAGAGGCTGTTCAGAAGAGCCCCTTCATTGACTATTGAGGCTTTTCTCTGGTTAAATAACGTTATTTTTACTAAACCTTGGAAAGGAACAAACTCTTCATGTCATTTCTTTGTGTAATATCCAGCAATGCCAAGATTATACAACTAGCACAGTGGCAATGCTATAAGCCCAAAGGGGAAATAGTAGGACATAATTATTTGTAAATAATGAGATAATTTCTATGACTAAGGCTATAGAATTATAATAACAGTGAAACACAGGAGGAGAGATCACGGTTGCAAGGCCTAAATTTTCAGGTTTTATTGTTTTGTTTTTGTTTTTGTTGTTGTTGTTGTTGTTTTTTGGGTTTTTTTGTTTTTTGTTTTTTATTTTTTGCCTGTATTGTGTTGTTGCTCAGGAATACTCCCCCTAGAGGAATTAGGAATTAGAGCTGATTCTGTCTAGCCACCACATTATCTCCTAGTCACAATAATTGTGAAAATAATGTTAAAACTGATCAAGTACCTATCATGTGTCATGCATATGACACTAATACTTTAAGCCCCCTCTTAACTTTGCAATGATAGTGTATTTATTCGCATTTTACAGAGACATTCAATAAGTTTGGACACTGGTAGATACCTGCCTACTCAGGATTCAAGTGTAGGTTACCCAAGCTCCAGTGAACTGAAGCACAGATCTTTAATGACTCTTAACTTTGTTAATAGCTCCTCTCTTCAAGAAAAAAAAAGTGAGAATCTCCAGAGGAAAATGTGGTTACCTTCAAAGCAATGTGGGTTTTTTTCTTTTCTTTTTCTTTTTCTTTTTTCTTTTTTTTTTTTTTTTGCCGTTAAAAACAATATTATACTCCAAGAGCCTTTGAAATATTGTTTTCTTCCTACTTTTCCAATATTCCATGAATATTTTAAACATTAATTCATGGTATAGCATCTTCTATGCTGTGACCTGATTGATGACCACAAATTATCATACTATGTAAATATCTCACAGCCTATGGAAATCTTATCATCTCTGGTAAAAATATATGATCTTAAATGACACAGTACACTTTCAAGGACTCATTTACGATATTTCTCAAACAAGGGACAAATGACTGAGGTGCCTATTTAACATATCAAAGATGCCTCTGGCCTCTTGTCCCCTTCTCAACTTAGTCTGCCTCCCTGTCGTTTTCTAAATATGAAAGCTCTCAGCTACTACACCGGGATCATGCCTGCCTGCTTGTCATGTTCTCCACACTGGTAGTACTCACGGGCACTATTATTCTCTGGAATGCTAAGACTCAAATTTAATGCAATCTGTTATAAGTTTCCTTGGTCATACTGTTTTTCATGATAACAAAAATGTAACCAAGTCAAGAAACTACTCAGAGCACCTTGAACACCAGTGTACTTTTCAGTATGGTACTCTGATATAAGAGGGGGAAAAAAGCAAATATGGCAGGAATTTTATTAATCAAAACCACTGTCAGCCATTAATTATTCTTCTGGAAATTGTTGATAGATCTATGATGTAATCATAGATCCCAGCCTTTTTATCATAAACCATGAGCTGAACTACCCAATTAAGATTATTGGGAGTCACTTGAAGCCAAGTACATGATTGGATTTACAGAGAGATAGAGGTAGTTTGTAGCAGAGGGACCAATTAAAACTGCTTGGAAAGCTGGAAAAGATTTAGATTTAAATTGAATTAGCTTTTATTAAGCACACAGTCTTCCCCAGATATTGGCCTGGGTATTTTCACATTATCATATATCTGAGCTTCAGAATCACTATGTGAGGTAGAGGAAAATATTTACAACCCACTAACCTGGAAGCCAATACAGACCTTCCTTCGAAACTTCTTAAGATCATACAAGTGGCAAATGGAAGTGTAGAGCCAAGAACACTTGAAGTTAAATTCCAAATATCATATTTTCTTCAGTTATTGTCTACTATAAAAATAATATGCACATTGCTATTTATTAGATGAAATAACAATCACATTACAATATAGTAGCATATCTATGGTAATTTTATAAGATTTATTTAGAAAATTTGTAATTTACTTTTGCTTTTTAACTATTTTCAACAATGAGCACTGAAGCACTGAGAACAATATATTTTTTATAGTATCTGTGAACTCTTTCCTGGTATGGATGGATGATTCTTTTTAAAATTTCCTTACCAAGCCTCTTTTGTTCTATTAATTTCATTTTCTTGTATCTAAAACTGTCACAGATCAAAACTCTGAACAAAAGAGTGGAATATAAATTACTATGGTTTCGGTGTAGGGTCTAAGCTAATAAGAATCTGTCTTAAATTGAGTATAACATGCAAATTTGGGGAAAAAATAATCCCAAGTGTTTCTTTCCATTGTGCAGTCTGGAGAAAGCAAAAAGACTAAGCTTTGGTTTTCTTAACTCCTTGTATCTTAACAATGCAATATGAACAATAGCTGTTTGTAAGGTTTAGTTGAAGCATTCATTTGGAAAAAATACATCTATAAATCAGATTTTTGTTAATGTGACATATACCTACAATTTCAAAAGAGGATATATTTATTTTGTTCGATGGCTCTTAAGGTTTTTGCTCAGGACTGTGGGCTTCTTTGCCTTTAGATCCATAGCAAGACAGAAACATTCTGGTGTGAAGGTGTGGTAGTGGGGGCTTACTCAGTCTTAAGAAACCTAGACACAGAATAAGAGTGTGCCTGCTTTTGTGGGTGACCTCCTCCTTCTAGTTTTTTTTACAGGCACTTCGCCAGTGTACTAGATGACAATTCTGAGTGTGTTTCTCAGCAACTTGCTTTCCCACAGGAGAGCTCTCACAAGAATCCCTCTCATGAACACAGAATGTTGCTCTGTATCTCTCCAGCCAATCAATTTGATAGTGACAATTATCTATCCATCACAACAGATAAGTTGTGCTGAGTATTTTCCAGGCACTGACAATGTAAACGTATATTAATCAGACAGTTCTTGCCTCGGGGGGGGACTATGGTCTAGATAAAATAGTATAAACTAATTAATGCACATGTAGATAAAATATATTTATTTTTAAATAAATATTTCAATTAAAGGGTCCATGTCCCTTGATAAAACATAAGGGTGGTGAAGGTACTAAGCACTTTCGAGCCATTGTAGTTCTCTGTGTATAGCTGCAATTGTGAGTGTTAACTCAACATGAGAAAAAAGCAATGATAGACTTGTAGCCTAAAGGACCAAGAGAGCAGAAATGACAACTATGAATCACACAAATGAACAACATGGCACCTTGACCATATAGGCACACTATGGGGGCACATAAGGGAATATACCTTAGGGGTAACCAAAAGCTCTCTAATTGGTCTTAAGACCTTCAACAAGAAAGAGGCAGTGTCTAGTATTAAGAACTTAGCTATCTACTCAGTGCAAGGAAAATCATAGTTACTGGAGAAAAATCAGCAACCTAACCATCATCCTACCTAATAACAGTTTAACATTTGGCCTTACACCCACTCATCAGTAGTCTTAAGCCCTCTTCAAGGAAGCTTCTTTTTACAATAGGTGCAGGCCACTCCAGTCAGCCATCAAAATGCAGCGTTGTAGAACCCAGTCCCAAGAGATTTGTCTACAATACTATACCTAAGTCTCAAGGATATTATGGAAGAGGGGTGCAAGGACTGTAAGAGCAGCATGATCAAGGAGTTTGCTGTCAGATCATGTCTCCTAGTAACATTGGAAGTTAGGCCTGTCAAGTCTCAGCAGCATGATTGTCCAAAAGTAATCTGAACAAGGAGAACACCAAGGGACATATCAAACTGGATGGGAAAAATCCCACAAGACCTCAACTTTATACAAAGAACTACTGGGAATGAAATAAAACTAGGTGTGGGAGAGGTGATCTCCCCCAGGGAGGAACAAACCAATAACAAACCAATTGGTTATCCAATGCAAATTGTCAATCTTGAAAACACACACACACACACACACACACACACACACACACACACACACACACACACATATATATATATATATATATATATATATATATATATATATAACATTATATGCACATACAAGAAATATATGTATAGGAATATATATGTGCATACAAATACACATATACTTGCAATTAATGAAGAAAGACGTCACGAATTGAAGGAAAAGGGGGAGAATACACGGGAAGATTTGAAGGGAGGAAAGAGAATGGAGAACTGTCATGATTCAGTGCCAATTTCAAAATATAATACAAAGTAACTACAAAGCAGACAAATAAAAAGGCAAATGGGCATGACAGTCTCTGGAGTCCTACATGCAGGAAAACTGATGAGATTTCTTAACTCCAACCCACAATTGTAGGGAAGGGCTGCTGTAACAGATCACCATCATCACAGTAGGGAGAGGGGCTCCTATTTAAAACCTGTAAGGAACCTCCAAGAGGTTTAAAGCCATGGTTATTCTTAAATATTTACAAGTTTGCTTCTTATGACTGAAGGATAGATGTTGACAACTAGAATTTCGAAAAAGATACTCTTAGTGTTAGGATAGGAAACAAAGTAGTGTAGTAGCCAAGAGACAAGTGGTTTGCTGATGGGCACATTTGTTAGAACTGCCCCACCACAGCACAATGATAGAGCAGATTATGGTTCTTGGTACAGTATGTGCCCTGCTTTGTCAACATTTGTGAAACAGATTTCTATTTCTAGGGCAAGAGTCCATCACTCAACCTTTATCTTTTACCCATCATGAAGTTTACACCCTCAGTGTCTTACTCTAACCAAAAAGTAGTCACATTTCAGAGCATCCTGGGACAAAAAATCTTGAGGAGTATTTACAAAATGTCTAGGCAGGGCTTGTGAATTGGGCAGAGGACTCTGAAAGCACAGATCATTATCTAACAGATGATTTTATGTGATGAGAAATGGAGGGACAGACTGATGGGGATGGTATTCAGAAGCAGTGGTTTTTTGAGACATCTCTCTCTAATCAGAAAGCAAGACTGAATGTCAGGTCCATGTGCCTAGGAGGTTAGACTTGTTCAGAACTTCAGGTCCTTGGTTATTCTCTCATTTATGTGCCCGAGGATGACAGCAACACTGGAGATTACCCAGCAGCTGATCAAATGGCAATTTTTCCATGAGCAACCAGGAAGCATTGCACTCTTAGACTCTACTCTGATAATTCTTTGTACTTTTCTATGAGCTATGTTGATGTGTCTTAAATAACAGAAGTTTTTCATTTTGAATGTACATGTTTATGGGTTACAGACTTATTTAAGTGTTCAGAGGGTAAACTGGGTGGGAGGCTCTTCTGTTGCACATTGTTTAGAGGCATTACGGAGTGAAAAAAATTGTTTGAAGAATCATATGGAAATGTATGATGTAGTAAGCAATCAAGTCTTTATCTTATGGCAATAGCACTAAAATCATAATTGAGGATATGAAAAATATAGACAAGTCTCCGTTTTCTCATAAAATCATTGATACAGTTTCCTGGATTTTGCAAATCATTTTGGAAAGGGAGTGAGTTGGGTTACTATATTCAAGTCACATATGTTGTATGTAGTGAGAATACCATATAACTTATCACTAAGTGATGTCTGTGTACACATGTACATATGGGCATGGCCATGGGAATGCATGTATGCAGATATATGTGTTTCACACTTTCTCAAAAATTGTCTGAGAAGAAGTCTGATTAAAAAATCATATCCATGAACAAATCTCCCTACGCTGACTTGATTCGGTTGTATTCAACATTTTCCACATTTCCTTCTAAAACTAAAATAGTCAGCAGAAGGGTTTGTGATTTACAGTTGTATTTTACATCTACCATCTCTTTTAGTCTGGTACAAATACTGAAGAATTCCAACATCTTCCAATCTGTGGTTTTCAGTCAATTCCCAGTGATATAGTTTAAGCTTTTAATTTCTTATCTAGACAATTTTAGTAAGGTTCCCACTAATTTCCTTACCACCTGTATGGCTTCTTTCTACCTTTTATTCTAGCAACTCTCGGGTAATTATTCCAATCCCCAGGTCATGCTGAATCACTTTCAACTGAGAGTTTCAAAGTGGCTCCTTATAATTTTATCACACATCTTAACAACTGAATAATATCTTTTGTGCAATGGACACCATGCTACTAGGGGGATACTTCTAACCTGCATTTCCTTTTAGCCTTTTTACCATTTCCTTGCCTTAAATAGTAGGATTGTCTTGAATACTCTGATATGAGAAATGACTCAATGCAATGCACCAGCAAAAAGTATGACGATATCACCAAAATAACAGACTAAACCTTACATCATTGATACTATATATCCTACACATGAAGAAGTCTGTGAGATAAATTTCTAAGAGAAATATTTCAGCCAGGTCTTGAATGAATGTTCAAATCAGAAAAGATCACAGATCTGATAGAAGCTCTTCGACATATTTTCACACTTGCTAAACATTTACTGCACTTTGCAATAAACTTCTTGTGTTTGCCGATCTGTAAATTTAAAATAACATCACTTTGTAGTTTTAATTATCACATCTCATTACCAGGGAGAGGTTATTTGAAGGGAGAATCTGGTCAGTGGTCTCCCAGGGCAATTGGAAGATTGTTATTTTTAAAATTATAAGAAAGAAAGTGGGTCAAGGCATGCTCGAGCTTAATTATTCAACATCATATCATGATTGGCTTACTTAATGAAAGTTTGTGGTCTGCATACTGTATTCCAAGTAACACATAGGCTTCTGGGACCACTGTATGCATGCTCCCTCAAAGCTCTAGATTGCCCCAAAATTCAGAGTTTGGCACTTGCTTTCCCGACTCTCTACAATGATTCTTATCCTTCCTCAGGCAACTAATTTGTCTTTATAGGCTTCAAATTCTCATCCAAGTATCACCATCTTCATGAGGTTTGAATATGCATGCTTATATATGCGAAATCATGTATATATATATACTTATATATGTATGCATGTATATGAACAAATATGTACTATGCATACATATATATGTACTATACATATGCATATATACATACATGTACATATACATACACATACACCACCATAACACCTCCTCTGTACTTAGTCACCTCTCAGCATCCTATTTACACTGTGTTTCACTATGACAAACTTGATGTCAAGGAGGCCTTTTAAAAAATTTTGTTTCTTCAGTACCTGGCTGATGGTCTAGCACATAATACACACAAATTATGTTTTTGAAACATCAGAATGAGCAAATGACTGACTCTATAAAACTCACTGAAAATATCAAAAATTGAAAAAAAGTACATTGCTTATTTTCTCAAGACAAAAATCTATCCAATTCATTATTAATAATAGTTATTATAAAATAATACAGAATTATGTAGAATTATTTTCTACAAAGCTGTGTGTACTTTTTAGACTTGATTGTTACTTATGCTTTTCTGGGTTTTTGTCCTCATTTGAATAGAAGACAGAAATTATCTGAAATGAAGTGGATTCTTGATGGTCTTAATTGCTTGGATAGACCCCTGTGAGTCTCTGAAAGAAGCAGTAAATTTGGGGTCTCCCATTCTCCTTTGTAAGCTCCCTCACCCCATCATGCTCGTCAAAGTTCCTTAACCAAACCAGATCTCTATAGGTATCATATAAGCTCTAAAATGTTTTCTAGTATGTTTGAAAGAATATGTAGGCATCCACAATAAATGCACAGATTTGAGTTCAAATTGCCCTCTTCCTTTCACTAGCTTTGTGAATTCACACTTGGACCATTTACTCATTTGAGGCTCAGTATCTTAATCTGTGCAACAAATCATTGACGTTGGGTTCTGCTATAGGAGGATGTCTTTATGTGTAGTACACATTAAATCTAAAATTTTAAAATCTCTTCTTTCTTCCTCTCTCTTTTCCTTTCTCTCTCCTTTCCTTCATTTTCTCCACACTTTCTTTATCCCTCCTTCCATCCCTCCTTTCCTCTCTCCCTTCTTTCCTCTATGAAACCTTTAGATTCCCACTTTGTAGCTCAGGTTAGGCCATATCTCACTACATAATTCATGTTGGCATAGAACTCGTGATGATCCTCTTGCCTCATCCTTCAAAGTATAATTACACATTTGAGCTGTGATGCCAAGCTTAAGATTTTGTTGTTGTCGTTTTGTTTTGTTTCAGTTTTAGAACACTAGTCAAAACTTTATGCTTTGTCCAACACTTTGATAGTAACACCCTGCATTGTAAAAAGGTCACTATTAGTTGCCACTGCTGAGTGTATTAAGAAAAATTCCCTTATTCTCCATTTCAAACCTGAAACAGGAAGCTGTTTGTACCACTGAACTATGATTGCCCACACAGTCCTTGAGTAGTTATTGTCCCTCTAAACTTTTATTGTTCCTTATTCAGTTTAATGTAGAAACTGAGTCATCTTTTACTTTATTTTTTATTTTTAAATACTGTATGAAATATTTATAATCTACAAAATAAACTCTGACTACTTAAAGGACAATATTACTTAATTTTTATTTTACACATAAACCAAAAACACAACTCAAGTAACATGATGTAACAATGTATCACATGTCTTCAGATATTTAAATTTTATTGAAAGCAATGTATTTATAATATATACTTAAGTAATCAAAAGTAAAAAATCCCTTTAGGGAGATCTTTGTAACTATTTTATAAGGTTTTTGGATATTATATGTGTGTGGCCTGCTCACACATGAGAGCAGATACCCACGCACAAGTATCCACATGCATGTAGAGGCCAGAGGTTATGCTTAGTGTCTTTGTCAATAATTACCTTACGTATTACAAAAGGGTCTCTTGATGAACTCAAAACTTATTTATCTTTTAAGCAGATTACTCCAGGGATCTCCAGTCTCTATCTTCCAAGCACTAAGATTAGAGAAAGATCACAAGCATCTATGTGTGTGTAGGGCATCCCAGTTCAGCCCTTTATGTTTTATATCAAGCATTTTATCCACTGAGCTATCTCTCTACCCCTTATAGATACTATAAATGTTTTAAAGTTTATAGAAAATAACACACACACACACACACACACACACACACACACACACACACTGTATGCTGTAATATTGTATATTATGTAATACACACACACATTTATGCTGTAATAGCTTTGACAGTCTTGGTTTCCAGTTAGAGATGATTTAAGGGTCATGTACAACTTAAAATGTACTTGTACTCTCAGGTGCTGATATCATAGTACCTTTTGCTTCATTGGTTTTCTTATAAAATAAAAACCTAGGGCTAGAGACAGCACAGCAGTTAGGAGCACTGGTTGCTCTTCTGCAGAATTCATATTTGATTCCCAGAACCACATGGTAGCTCATAACTGCTTATAACTCCATTCACAGAAGATCCAATGTTCTCTACCAAGGCATGCACATGGTTAAGACATACATGTAAGCAAACATTCATACATATAAAATTAAGTTGAATTTCAAAAATAGCTTTCAGACAAACTCATAATTTGTGACTATTAGCATGTCTATTATTACTAATATTACATAGTGATACCATCTTGAAACGTAAGGAAAGTTTTGCGAGTGAAAGGAAATCTCATTACATTCAATTGTGTCACTGCTCATTGTTAAATATTTCCAAAATTAAGAAGAGGTAGGATTGGATTTCAAGATCATTTTCTAATACTTAGAAATATTGGCCTAACTTCTGAACCTGACATGGGTAGCCAAGCTCTCTCCTGGGATTTATCCCTCTTAACAATCCTGAATGGCCCAAGAGGCAGCCTAGCTTCCTCTCCAGGGGCTCAAGGGCCTTTTAGGCCTTTCTCTCTCTGCAGCCTTTATTTAATGAGCTGATTCTCCCCTTTATCTGGGACACCACAAAGGCCTTACTGTCCCTGAGCAACCATAAAGAATGGGTTTCTGGCTATTATTTTTTTTCCATTAACCATAGTACTTCTATCTCCTGTAGGGACAAATTACTCTCTGACAGGCAGCACTCTATCAGTTTGCATGGCTCAGTCTCTCTATGTCTAAAAGAACAGCAGGTATGGCCTCGGCACTGGATTTCACAGTGTGCCACTACCTTTTAGGAAGCAAGAATCCCTCTCTTTGCATCTTCTGCTAACTGGCAAGGTGACTTTCTGGCCTGTAAGATTCCAGGGCCATGTCAGGTGTCAAAAGCAGAAGCAGCAGAGCTTGTTGCTGGTGCACTTACAGTGGAAATCACCCTCTTTAATCATGTCTAAAAGTCCATTTTCATCTTACCAGTTTCAGGCCAACACAAAATGACCTAGCTGCTGAAATAGATGCCTAAAGCCTTGTATACTTATCCATGCCCTTCTTCTAATCCCCCTGACACTGGATCATCAATACTTAGAATGAGCCCTAAGGTCCTTTATCTCCACATTCGTAATGCAGAACAGAGTACCAGGAGACAGGGCATCAGTAACCCTGCCTCCCCCTCATTGCCATCCCTCACTTTCCTCATATGAGAGAGCCCTCTGATTATATTGCTTCATTTATCTACAAGTCACAAATTTCTTCATGAGTTAAAGCAGAACAGGCAACAGAATTCTACCGTGATGCTGTAAGTTAAAGAATTAACAATTCTTAATGCCATCCTCCTGGTTTATTATTCAGATTGCAAATAACATTTGATGTGAGAAAAGGGAGAAGGATAACAGAAGAGAGGTAGAGGGACATGGAAGGGAAGAGAGAGAAAGACAGATAATGTATTTTCAAATTATATACATGGGTTATAATTTCAAGTTCTCTAGACCTTTACAAAGTCCAGAAGATGTGGAAAATCAAAGATTTACTGGGAAATGATTGGATCTTTATAGTGTTACCTGCTCAGAATGTATTAACACAGTGACAAGAAAATAAGAGAGAAGAAAAGATATAGTTAAATTAAATACTTTTAGTCATCATGGATATAGAAGGGTTAAATTCACAGACAGGAGTAACCATTATTACTGAGATTTGCTTTCTTTTCTCTGTGGCCCTAGTACCTTCCAATGCACTTCCTGTGATGTGCTGCGAGACCTTAACAAGGAGACAGTCCATCAGATGAAGCTGAGGCTCTGCACCCTGTCTCGTTTATGTTTCTTATGCTCTCTGTTGCCCAAGTATTGAAGAGAGAAAAAAACTAGGGAGGATGCTTTGTAAGTGACTTTCAGGAGCAAGCTGAGTTCTCTAGCTGACTGCAGTTACACAGTGCTTATTCTTCTCTGCATTTCTTATGTAAAACGCCAGCCTCTTTGGTGTCAGAGGTTCACTTCTTGAATTTACTAGAGTACCAATCACTCTGCGTGAACTTTGGATTGAAATTTCTTAGAAAATTAAGATCAATGTATTGTATAGGTAATGAACTGTTAAAGAAAAGTACTCTTTAATTATTGGAAAAAATCCTGAGTTCCATTTGGCTGACATTGGATTGAACCTTAAAGTTGTGAGCCATACAGAAAGACATACTTGAAATCATAGTTTGGCCATCCGTGACCATTCTCATCATAATAGAAAACCCTGCCCTTCATTGTTCATATTCCATTAAGCCAGCATTTAAACCCACTTAGAAAATAGTAAGCCATAGTTCCTAGAGTAAACATAGTTTTTGATTCCTTGCAAATCTCTAGTCATGACATACTTAGTCAGGTAGTTGAGGCAAAATCATGTTTTATATGTATAAATGTTTCAAGGCCCTTTTCTGTATTTGTGTTCTGTATCCTGTGACATTGAGTTTATTTTTTCCATCAGTCAATCCCAAATGAAACTCTCCTAATAATGTAGTTTTGTTTGGTTTGAATTCTTGAAGTCTTTCTTGCTCTTAGGAATATGAGTGAGTATCTTACAAACATGCTTGCTGTCCATGCTCCTTAAGAAAGACAGCAAAAAGTTGCAAAACATCCATTGAATAGACCAAATGAGAAATAGACACTAAATAGACAAAAAGAAGACTTGTCTGGGAAGAGAACTGAATCTAGGAGCAGCAACATAGGCTACAATGTGCACCTGAAATACACAGATGTTGGCATGTACATTATACATTTCAGCAAGTAGGAGCATTTATAGCCAGCAAGGGTAGTTTCTATGTGTAGTTTAGACTCTAGGACTAGAAAATGTATGTGCTAAGAAGGAAATAATACCTGTGCTATATATCTCTCTGATGTGATAAATTTGTTTATCTTCAAGAAAACCATAAGACATCTTCAAAGATCTCTGGGTTTTTAATCCAACAGACTACAAACAATAGCAATGCTGGACTTGCTAGCTTCCGCTATTGCTCTTGATTTGAACAAGGGCTTGTTATAGTTAGGTTTCAGCTTTGTGAATATCTTGTTTTGTGCTTTTCTACAATTTTACATGTTCTTATATCTTCACAATTATATCTCAATATATATACAATATTTTTGTATGCACATACATGTATGAAACTTCTGGAGAAGTGAGCTTCCATATAATTTTTAAAAAATTGTAACTTTTTTTATAACAAAATACGGTTGATGCCATCTGGAGTATTGATGTTTAATGAGGGAAGGTGGGAGGGCTAGATCTGGAGGAGAGGAAAGGTGGGCAGCAATTACTCAGGTAGAGGAATGAGGACAAACTACACTGTGGTCAGGATGTAATGTATAAGAGAAGAATAGAAAGTAAGAAAAAATGTATGTGTTCTTAGTTTTTATTCTTATTTATTATATTTTATATTACATATATAATTATTTATAGTTTTATGTTATATCAACTTAATATTAATAAATGAGATATTTATATTATATAAATATAAATTAATATGTATAAATAATAATATAAATTATACACATAGCTCCATCTTAAGTTCTACATTTCTTCCTCCCTATAGCAACTTGCCACTTAATCATTCTTTGGTGGCTGTTCACAATGTTCACAATATAGGGAATTCTGTTCCTAGTGACTTAGGATATGCATTCAATGAAAAATTGTATTCCTCTTAAAATATTTTTTAAAAGTGTGCAGCACTTTTAAAACAAGATAAATCTAAATTGGTTCTTTTCAATAGCTTTTATTTCAATTTTTATTATTTTATTTATTTACATACAAGTCATTGCCCTCCCTTTGTTCTCTCCTCCTTTTTGCCTCCAAGAGGGTGCTCCAGCCAAGCCTCTCCCTTCATGGAGCGACAAGTCTCTTGAGGACTAAGTACATCTTCCACTATGCTCTGACTAGGCTTACCAATCCTATATTTGTGCCAGGGGCCTCAGCTGGCCTGTGTATACTCCTGGTTGGTGGTTCAGTCTCTGGGAGCTCCCTGGGGCCTGGGTTAGTTAGTTAAGTTCTTCCTATGAGGTCGCCTTCCCCTCAGTTTTTTTAATCCTTCCTCTAATTTAGGGGTCCCTGACTTGAGTTCACTGGTTGGGTTTAAGTATCTGCTGCTGTCTCAGTCAGCTACTGGTAGAGCCTCTCAGGAGACAGAAATGCCAGGCTCCTATCTCTAAGCACAGTATAGAATCAGTAATAGTGTCAGGCCTTGGTGATCTCTCATGAGATTGATCAAGTTTGGCTGGTCATTGGACCACATTTCCTACAGTTTCTTCTCCATTTTTGTCCCTGTAGTTCTTTTAGACAGGAACAGTTCTGGATCAGAAATTTTGACTGTGGGTTAGTAAATCTGTCCCTCTGCTTGGGGCCCTGTTTATCTACTGGATGGGGACTCTTGGAGTTCCATCTCACCAATGTTAGTCGTTTGGTTAAGGTCACCCCCATTGAGTCCTTAGAGTTTCTCACCTCCTGGGATTCTGGTAATTTCTAAAGTGTCCCCCCCACACACACCCCTTGCTGCTTATCTCCATACATTCTCTTGTCCCTCTGGCCTTCTCTCCTGTCCAACCACATACCTGATCCAATTCTCCTTTTCCTCTCCCCTCCTCTCTCCTACCCAGTTCTCTCCCTCCCTCTGCCTCCTGTGATTATTTCCTTCCCCTTCTATATGGACGTGAAACATCCTCACTTGGGCCGTTCTACTAGTTATACTTCTTAAGGTCCGTGGGTTGTGTTGTAGGTATTCTGTACTTTTTGGCTAATATCCACTAATCGATGAGTATATATCGTGTATGTCCTTTGGGGTCTGAGTTAACTCACTCAGTCCTTTTAAATCCAGGGAAATCTAAGTCAGCTATTTTCAATAGCCTTTTTTGATCAAAAAATATATCAAACACACTTGGAAGAGATGATGAATAGAAGCTGTATACAATGTTTTATGAGAAAAGCAAATTAAAAGTCTTAGTGTTTTGAGGAAAGTTTGACCCTCCAATGAGTAAGTTTCCAGAGAAACAGCAGGCTGTGGAGGGAGAAGAAATTTGATATGTATCTTATTAATTCTTTTCTCTTTGTTATTTTTAAGAAGAGTGAGTTGTATTTCTTAAAGGATATAATTGTTGAGCTGGGGGTATAGTTCATTATTAGACTGCTTGGCCAGTGAACCTAAGGCCCCCGACTTGGAAGGTAGTAAAGAAATTGAAGATATACTTGATACTGCTTTTTAGAAGCTATGTATTTCAATTAAACTTTTCCAAAAATAGTTGCTCATTTGCATAATAAGTATTTCCAGATACCCAGCTCTAGTGACGTTTGTCTCCTGAGTAAACAGAATTAAATAAACATTTCTTTCTTGATGTATTGTTAAAAGCTGTTTGTGGTTTCTACTTTCTAAGACAGTAATTAACTATTCTTAGAATTCGAGGTCTTGCAGCTGCCTGGTCAGAGTCTGTAACTCTCTTTTATTAATAAAAATCATAGTCACCTGCTCATAAGTGTAGAGTAAATGGTGAGACAATCTGGTTTATACAAATTGATTTATAGAAAATATTTATAATGACCCCACTTTAAGAACTGCTCTTCCAAATATGTTTTACAGAGATGCAAAGCCAGTGACTGACACACTGTAACTGCTCAAAATGCTTATAACATGTCAACATACCTGATTTCCATTAAATGGCTGTTTTTATTCTATACTGCTCAGAAGCTTTCACATTGTAAATGTTCTCTTTTTCTATGAGCTTTGCCCAGTCTGATCCATCTTGATTCAGGTAAAAGTATAGCAATTTTTCTTTTAAATTTGCCCTTTTTCCCCTGAATACAGGCTGACCTGTGATATCCATTAGCCTTTTAATTATACATTGTTACAAATGCATATTAACCTACTGGTTTTTTTTCCCATTGCTGAGAACTGAATGCTGGGAAGATTAATACATAGTGAGCATAGTATATGCTATATCACCAGCCCCTAGATTATTTGATTGTAACATATTTAAATATAAATCTACTTTGATGGTTTCTGTGAAGCTAGAACAAGAAAGGAAAAGAGTCAGTATATTTGCCTAATAAGAAAGTAGATGGTGAAAGTTAATACCTTTTAAATTCCTTGTGAATTATTAAAAGCTACTAAGAAAAATTCAATTTTTAATTTCTCAGTCCTAGTGCCAATTAAAATAATGCCCCTTTCTTGTTTTATTTTATAAAGAATTAATTTGAATGTCAAATCCCTATCCATTTTTGAAACTTTGATCACCATAATTAATACTAACATAATTACATGTTGCATATGATTATTCATTTAAAATAAATATTGTTCAGATTTGTTTTGCTTTCTGTAAGTCCTGACTCTATCTCAACAACTGTCTGTGAGTTCTGTGAAGATGAACCTACCATGTCAAGCACAGAGCCTGGAGCTGGGGAAATTCAAATAGATAACTATAGCTTATTTCCAAGGTTGGTAACTATAGTACTGCTAGACTATTTGGGCACCACTCAGTATTTCATAATCTGTTTCTAATTCTTCAGTAAGGTTGTGGTTTTCTACTAAACACAGGATTTTCATTCTTTTCTCTCATCTCCTTTCAAATGAGTCATAAGAGTAAATACTCATTGTATTAAGAAATTGCTCTTCACTGAGGTGACATCATTCCATAGTTTAGATGATTGACTTGCAGTTAATTTTGTATAAAACAAAATGATTTGAATCCCATTACATTTATCAAAATACATCTCTGGGAAATAACTTTGGTTTAGCAGAGTTAATTCATTTTTTAAATCTCATTTATTAAACATTTATTAGCTTTCCTATGTGTACTGGGCATTGAACTAAGCATTCTAAAGGTTTTAAGCATGTGAAAAATGTGTTAATGATATATTCTATCTTCTGTTAGTTTAATAAGTAGGAAGTGTGTGTACATAAAGAATTACATTTAGAGATAGAAGGAATTAAGTGTCCTCGAGAAGATATGCATATTGAAAAGGAATATAAGTAACTATGTAGCTACAGGAGAGACTTCACACCAGAAGGTGTGTCAGGATAGGTGAACAAGGACAGGCACAGCCATGTGTAGCTGGGGTGGTGAGCTCTTCTAACTAAACCTAGCTATTTTGCTCATTGATACCAACTGAATTTCAAAGGGAAATGTTCATGGATTGTGATAAATGACTAAATCTCTGGAACTCTTTTATTTTGTTCTACTGAAGCTTAGGGAACGGCAGAAGTAAGGCTGAAAGGCCAGCTGTTGTAACTCACTAGAAGCTTTCAACACCAGGAAATGCAATGATGGGTTTCTATCTATATGTGATGAGGAGGGGCATGGCATGAATCCACTAAGTCGTTTACAAAGCTAGTGTTGCGACAGAGTATGTGATGAACTATGAGCTTCCATGTTTGTCTAATTGTCACACTTCTATGCCTTTTCTGTTTTGTTTATACAGTATGGACAGTATATGCTAACAAGCTCTCTACTCCGAAGCTACCTCTTGTCCCTCACTTTATTTTTTTAACTTTAATTGATCTCTGTGGGGGCTTTCTCCCTTTTATACTTGCAAGAACTTATTGGATAGTGTTTCTTTTCCTTGGAAGACCAGATCTGAGAGGCTTGGATATCTTGACAAAAGTCAATGTGTAAAGTGTTGAAAGGTAAGTGATCATGTAAACCTTTTAGAAAGAAAACTATGATATTATCATATCCCTTATTTTTAGAGATAGAATAATCTTATTTTTGGTAGGAATAATTTCTGAGGATTGACCCAGAACTTCATAGATTCTAAGTGTTAACCCACTGAGTTCATGCCAAGCCCAACTACAATTTCCTTTATTGTTTTTTAATTTGATGTGTGTGTGTGTGTGTGTGTGTGTGTGTGTGTGTGTGTATGTGTGCACACACGTGCACGTGTGTGTGCAAATGCATATACGTGCAGGTATGTTCAAATGCGGTGTAAGGAGCAGAGAAAGAAATAGTTTGGGTATTAGTCTTCACCTACTACGTTGTTTGAGACAGGGTTTCTCATTGTTCATTGATGCAAATACTAGGATTCCAGGCTCAGTGTTCTGTGAGATTCTAAAGTTCTCTTGTCTCTTCTTACTATCTTGCTTTTGAAGCCCTTTTACTACAGGTGCTTAATATAACATCCAGCTCTAAATAGGATGGAGAATCTGAATTCAGGTCATCATACTTGCGTGACAGGGATTTACACTACTGACCTATCTCTACCACCCTAAAATAAAATTTTATCTACTTAGACATTATGACTCAAAAGTTATACCATGGACTGTCACAAGTCATAAGAGAACTAAGAATATCCCAGTTGCTTCAGTGTGTCATCTGGTTTTGAGTTTGAGAATGGGGGATGTTGAGAGTATGCTGAGTAAACATGGACCTTGTCTCTATAACCTAGATAATCCTGCATGGAAATGCTATAAATGTCTTCCATTGCAAAGTTATCAGATCCAAGGATATAATGGCTTGATTTATGTTGAATCAAGACATACAATAACGTGAGAAATGTATGTATTTTCAGAAATTAATTCCTCATCCTCTCAAGTTATTGGACACCCAACTATTGAATATTACAACTCAATGAGCACTTGAAAAAGGAAAGCCAAGTCTGCTTTATATGTCGTCTTGTACTGTAACTTAGGGACTTGAGGAAGTTAACTATTATAAATCACGTAAAGGAGTATTTATTGAGTCCACCCATACAAAGACAAAATTGAAGTCACTTGTTCACCCTGTAAAATGAATGCACCCCATTATACAAGCTCCTGACTGTTATCCACAAAACTGTATTTCATAATGCATAAACTGTGGACCCTATCTGTCTTGTGGAGTTTAGATTTGCCTGCCCACTCTTTCAGCCTCTCTGATCTCTTTGCCTTCTTCCTGCTGAAGATCTGTGGTGCCTCTTTTCCAAAGCTTTCAGGCCACATGTGTGCTCAAAAAGTAGGGCAATTCTGCCCTCAGCTGGCCAAATAAATGATTGCATTTGGGATTCCCTGTGCTTGTATGTGTTCAGAATCTATTTTGTGATATAAAGACATTCTTTCTTGAGAATTCTAAAGTTTAGAGATTTCCAGACTCACACTCATTACTATAATTATTATTATACCTTTAGTGGTATTTCTAAAATTATCAACTAATAGAGAAATATAGACTTATCTTCCTGACACTTTCTGGATTGCTATGGAGTCAACTAAGGTTTAGGTTCTTAAAAGGCAAATTGCAGATCCGTGATAAGACATCTTTGGACAGAATGAATAAGTAGATAAACTCATTATTTTATTCCTTGTTTCTCTCTAATCTTCCTGGCTGCCTTTTGTAGTGGCCAAATCCCAGGAAGGATGTTAAAAAGAAAGAAAAGAAATATTTTCTATTAAAGTACTCAGGACTTTGACCACTAGAATGGTGGACAAAGAGAAAAATAATCTCTTCAGTTGCCTCAAGCCCTAAAGCACACAAGAAATATAGTCAGTTCCCTTCATTAAAGGGAACAACAGTTTTAAAAGTAAATGACAAGAAGAGGCAGTACAATTGCAGAAAGTAAAGCCATGTTTGTAGCCTCACATTAGAAAAAGAAAAAGGACATTGCTTATGAGTGAATTGCATCTGATTGGGCTGCAATTAAGAGAAGCTAAACACTTGAACTTTAGCCATCCCAGCAAATACTTGATCAAGCACATAGAAAATCCAAACCATTTGCAGAATTTATTTTTCAACAGTTTCTTTTAAACTCTTGTTCCATTTGAAATAATGGCACATTAGTGTGGGCTTGTGCAGAGAATTCTGTCAAATGCTGTAAAGAAAGTGATAACAGACACAGGATAAGCAAGAGGTCCCAAATTAGAGATATGTCTGTAAGAAGGCAAGTGCTTCTGTCGTGTGGTACATTTGACAGTGAGGACATAGTCACCAGCATGCCACCAATCTCTGAGCACCCAGCTATTTATTCTTCAGCTTTTGACTCAAATTCAGACATGTATTGATGGGTATCATCAAAGCCACAAAACTCTAAATAAGAAGGTGAAAATCTAGTGAAGCAACATTAGTTTCTTTGGTGTGACTTGTCTCCTTTTTCTGTACACATCAATTTTTTAACTTTTCTTTATTTCCTACAGTCTTTTGAAGGCAGATTTTTAAGTTATATTGATCTACTCAAAACCTTCTTTTGGTCTTTTCCCATTCTCATTATCAGCAATACTGTCTCGTGCTCACCCACCATGCAGCAATACGGTAGCACATGGCTCAGGTTTGGCATGCCATCACTCTGCATTCTGCACTCTGCCTCAGCACTGCATACTGAGTGGCAGTCCATATTCTTAACATGTCTCCCTGTTTCAGGCCAGATCAGGTCCTTGTTCCTGAAGCTTCTGTCCTGAGGCTCCACTGAATACACGATCTGTTTGATTGCTTTATAGTAGCCAAATTGTATATATTGGTCATTCACTCCTTGATTAAAGAAAATGTAATTTTTCATGGAGAAAAACACATTAATCTTATAAAGACAAGCATTTATTCTAATTCATTTGCAATATCTTCCACCAACATAAGGCCAAAAATAAAATCTCGAGTTCATTCTATTCAGGCATTTTTTTCCAAAACAGTAATATTTTTCATGCTTATAAATGGTGTATTTTATCTATCTTCATTTCTCTCATCTATTTATTGTACCTTGCACAGCTAAATGCCAAAGATCTTCATCATTCATCATCATATTCTTAACACCACATCAACAATTAGCTAATATGTGTGTGAAAACACTATTTCTATTAAAATGTCTAGATATTTCATAGAAGAAAAAGCATTTATAAAACAAATATTGATCCCTTATGGTTTGTAAAGTTTGCAAATTTCATCTAAATACTTTGCTGAATGAAAAATTTATAAAGATCTCCAATGGAAGCAACTTTTAGAGAGTGCTATCTATGTCACTGTGACCAAGCAAACCTGTTTAAGTGACATGATTAGAGTATTGATCATTGGTGTAAGTATGTCCTTTGAAAATATCAACTGACCTTTTATTTGTTGCTTTTCAACTGGTATTCTAATGCTTCCAAACATCACTTGAGTAAGATTAAGGATTTTGTCATAAACACTACACACAGTCCACATTCCAACATTATATTCTATAAGATTAGATATCAAATTAATGAAACTTTTCTGCATGATTGGTCCCAACAGAGTTTTATCCTTCATACAAACCTAATTGAATAGTATCATGGTGAGAAACATCACACGGTGATCTTCACTGGGCACCCAGTATTCATCCGGGGCAAAGAAAAAAAGAGGTTGGCAAAACCTGGACAAGTTCTTGTGCTAATTTTTGTCTTTAAGGTGGTAGTGTGCTCTTTCCATCTTATTCTCTGTCATAAATACCTTCTAAAAATTTAAATAAAATTTGAAGACTATAAGCTGCTAAATAATGTTTCATTCACTCTTCCAATATTCTAACTAGGATATCAGAAAATAATGGAATGAATTATAATTTATTATACTTTATTTCAGGAAAAAGGGAACTATAACGAAATCTCATCACTAATGTCACCCACACATACCAGAGAGCAGCTGGCTTCTGTTAAAATGTCTTCCCATACAACGTTTACTCTTTCATTTGTTCCACTTCCATTTTTGTAACATCAATGTTGTACATCCTGGAAGGTGGAGAAATAAGGCAGGCAGGTTTGTAAAAATGGAAAACTATAGTGCATTGGACCTTTAGGAGAATATTGTCCAGTGACCTTTTTATTATGCCAAAGAAACCAAAATTTATAGAGAAAATGACTTTTGTAAGATTTTTCAGTGACTTAACAATAGCTTCTAGATAAGACCGCTATTCAATAGTGTGTGTGTGTATATGTGTGTGTGTGTGTGTGTGTGTGTGTGTGTGTGTGTGTGTGTGTGTTTGTAAGCATATTTAGTTCCTGGAAGCAAAGTTATATGTTGATGTGACTGTTTATCCATTAATTCATTCATACATGGATCACATTACATTTTCTACAAGAGAAAGACAGAAACATCTCACCCCGCCACCGCCCCCCAAAAAAGTACAAAAGTGGAACCCAATGGAAGTTTCACAACATCAGGCAAAATAATTATTATTCTCAGGAGAATAAAGCTATAGCAGGCCAGTCCAGATAGCAGGAATAAATGCGCGGAGTCAAGAGTATGGGATTTTATGAGAAACGGCCTGAGGTATCAGTTATGATGAATATACAGCAAGATGAGTTTCAGAATGTAAAAGGGGATAAATCATCAAGGTTCTCAGATGCTTTGCAAAGAAATATTTTTTCTTAGCAGCCATAAAGAACATTTGACAAAATTTCCAGTAGGATTTTATGGGAGAATATATGTGTCCGATGATCAACTCTTCACTTTATAGAGATTTAGTTACTGGAACGACGTTGCAGGCAGAAGTTTAGAGAACTAGCTTAAAGATGACCGTAAATCCAAAAAGTGATAGTTGCCATTGGGTCTAAACCTCAACCTCAGGGTACTGATATTGACCCAAGCAATGTTAAGTGTCTGGCATTCAGTCTACAACACTGTAAATCTACATGTTTCTACTCTGAGAAGAAGCTGTAAGAACACATACATCTGGTGCTTGTGGTTATGTATATTTCTTATGAACTAGACATATTATATCGTCAGAGGTGTGACACCCCTACATTCTTAACAGCAGCTCCAGTGAACATCTACAAGAGTTGAGGCGGTGTCCTTGGTGTCTGACTCCCCACCCAGGAAACCCTGTCTGCCCAGATAATTGCATTCAGGCTTCACAGAGAAGAGAAATGAGTTTTTGAGGCATGTATCTTTAGGCTGAAATCGATGTAGTAGATTTGTAACTCTGCAGAAGCAGCAGTAATTATCATGATTCTCCCGGAAGAATTTCAGCAGCAATTCATAAAATTTTAGAGAAATAGTCTTTTGGTGGTGGAGGTGAAGAAGTGTTGAAAAATGAACATTTTTCATTTCATTGACATCCCTGGGTATAATCCAGAGTTACTAAAATTTCTGAGATACAATGTAGTAACAGAGTGCAGTTTGGCTTAACTTTTAATTTAACTTTTAATTTAGACGATAGAGATTTACTTTAAGATTTTTTTTTTAACTTTTTAATTATGAGAACTCAGAGTGCCATGTGTTCAGTAAACAGTTTAAAAAGCCAGTAATCTCAAAACAATGCAATGGCATAATCTGGAATATGTAATAATACTTATGCATACAATAGCATATAATATAGACTGATAGGAGCTTTCTGCATTGGCGTCTAGATTGCCTAATCTTTAATTAGAACACCGATGTAATGGTTATTTCTTTGGCATTGCTATGTTAGTGCTAAGTGCGCATACAGCATATGAAGACATTTAGGAAAAGATGCCAACTTAGTGATACAAAATGTAGAGTGGGACATAAATGTTATCTTCCAGATGTTCTGTGCTTATTGATTGCTTCCTATAAAATAAATCCTCAGTTATTGAGAATTGTGACTTAAGTTTCTAAACGAACTTGTTTTCCATGCATCAGGAACATAATGGCTATTGATATTGTGGTTTTCTATTTCTTATGATATTTTCACCCAAATATAATTTATAAAGCATATTTATGTTGACACATACACAGTATATCATATACATTATAAAATCAAAGTTTTATGATGAATCTCCAATGCAAAGAAAAGACAGAGACTAAATTTGCATCTATATGCAGACATTGCCAATTTCCTCTTAACAGAGGGAACTATTATTCTAAGATTTATTTTATGATTGACTTGCTTTATGTTAAAAGAGTCACATCATATAAATTTAAGCAGTAAATTACTTCACATTATATATTTTTAAGTTTTATAAAAATAATATTAAATATATTTAACATTCTAATATTTTTATTATATTAGTGTGCAACACTCCACTGGATGAATATCCCACTACACATATACAAATTTATATTTATTTAAATATTTACATATAACATATATGCTTATAGATAGAGATCAAATGAGAGAGAGAGGGTGGATTATCAAAATCTATTGTTTCCACTGTATAAGTTATAAAAAAACTTTTAATTGATTTTTTGCTAATTATTTACAATCACCTCATCCTTCGAAAATTATAGTTTCTAAACTCTGAGTCTACTCCACTATAGATACAAATGTTGATAATTCATCTCAGAATTTTCTCAATGCTTTTACCTATTTCTTCCTTTCCTAAAAGCCTTTTCCCTTCTCTTTGGCCTCAACTGATGCTTCCAGAGTAGTACATAGGTTAACCTCCATAATAATGATCTATTCAGTCACAGGCCAGAGTATAATTTTTGAATGTAATTTGTGTGTGTGTGTGTGTGTGTGTGTTTGTCAATAAGATACCAATATATATATATAATATGTCTAAATCTGTAGCAAACAAGAAAAGGTTTCAGTTTGTTCCACTCTTTCACTTGATTGTTAGTTATAGATTGGATATGAAGAGGAAGACACTTCATTATGACAGTGAATAAAAGAAAAGATCTTCAATATATATATATATATATATATATATATATATATATATATTTCCATAATTATTGCTAATAGTACCATCTGTAATGTCATCAGTATTACCTCATTTGTGAGAATTAATTGTAAATATAAGAACTGGGTAGTTTTCCTTTCCATTATATATAATTTTAAGCAGAGCAGAAACTACAAACAAAAAGTTGATTCCTCAAATGATCAAAACTCTTGTATGTTCAAAGTATTGGTAAAATACTGGATAAGGGCTAAAGAGATGGTTTGGTAGCACTGAGACCTGGGTTCTGTTCCTAGTACCAACATACTGACTTAAAACAAACTGGAACTTCATTCACAGGGCATCCAATGGCTTCTTCTGGCCTCTTCAGATACTTCACATATGTGGTGAGCAAACAGACATGCAGGCAAAATACTCATGTACATATAGTTATTTTCAAGGAATAAATGTTGGATTGTATGAATAAATACCAATCATTAATAATTAATAACACCTGAATATTTTCAGATTATATCATGAAAGATATCAAAAATTAAAAGTAACTAACTTTGTTATAATCTGTATTGCTGTGTATAAGAAGTAACACGTATATAATTTTAGTAAATTGATGATAATCTCAAACTTTACAGCACTGAATAAATAAAAAATATACTTTTCCATCAGCAATAAAGCTATAAACAAGAATTATCATAGTATGAAACATTTTTCCAGATAAAAACTTTTGCTGGTATATCATTGCATATTTATACACATACAACCCAATTAGTAGTCAGTATATCACTTTATAATACTGGATAGCTCCTGACAGCATTGTGAAATAATTCAGAATGGAACCCAGGCTAAATATACTTTGAAGGATAGAAAAGTGCCCTCCATTGTAGATGTTAAACAAGTTTTGGCATTTGATTTACCTCCCTTTCTGGGATTAAATTCGTTGACAATAGGCTAAACCCAGAATACTAAATAGAATTATAAATCCTAAATAGAATACTAAAGTGGCATATATTATTAGTCAATTGAAAATTTTAACACATTATTTTATTTATAATAGAACATTATAACACATATTAGATATGTCAGCATTTGCTTTCATAGGACAGTGCACTGCTACAACAAATGACTTCCTTCTCCCCCCCAAAAAAATTACTGGCAAGCAAACAGGATAGATTTTCCTGTCCTGTTTGAATTTGTATTAGGTGATGCCTTGATATTTCCTAATTCGTGAATTTTCCTTCTATTTTGAAACTATGTATTGTCTTCCTTCAAGTTACTGTAGAAGTATATTCCTCCTGCTTCCAAAATTGCATCCCTCAAATATATCTCAGTCTTCATTTCCTGACCTTGGGAGACATACCTCAGTGCACTATTCTACACAGAGGAAAACATCTCTATCTTCAATCATTCTTTTTTCATTGTATCCTTGACATCAACATTTGGCCAAATAGAAAACAAGGCAAAGGGACACATATCTCAGATTCTGCAGTGTGCTTAAGTTTTCTTCCTGAGTTTGTAACATTCTTCACAAAAAAAAAGTCAACACAGCCTCAGGTTCTATTCTTCATTCAGCATTATAAATGTTCCATTATATGATCATAATTTGAAATATAAAAGATATCCACCCTTCAATTATTTGTTCCTGTCCAACTTGGCATACACCCACTCATATTCCATTGCCATGTTTCCTTTTAAATTCACCAAATTCCCTTTAAATTGGGAATACATTTCCAATATATTGCCAATTCCAACAAACATTTTTAACACTCATTTTTATTTAGATCTAAGCAGATTTCAGCACAGTTTGTTGTGTCCCTCTTCTCATGGTTTTCTTCTTTTGTTCTTTTATATTGTCATGGTTTTGTCATTTTATCATCATATTTTTCTGTCTACTCTTCAGCTTTCCCTAAATGACTTCCTTGTCTCTTCCCAACTTCTAATGTTGATATTTTTTATGGGTCAAACTCTTTGAAATTTGTGTCTTATAAGGCATCTCAGATATGTCTCTTTTTCAGGCACCATCTATACATTTTTACCTCTAGTCTCAGATTTAAATTTCCAGTATTTTTTAATATGACATTTCTACTTGAGAGCAATGAATTAGAGATCTAAAACTCCCCAACTCCTCTATCACCAGCATATGTCGCTGTACAAATGCTCAATACAAATGATTTGGGCAATCATAGATTTCTGTGGGGATGGAGGAGCCTATAAATGTACAAATCTGATGTTATTTTTTTCTTATTTTTCATAACACTCACCTAGAATTCCAATGGATTTTATAGTGAATGGATCAATTAACAAGGTGCTTCTCTGCAGTATTCATTTTTTCCATGAATGGGGGAAGAGTTATTGGAGTAATAGGGAACAAAATTCTTGCCAGCTAAACCAGATAGAGTAGAAGCAGGCAGAGCAGACAGGGGGAAGGAGGAGGAAAAAGAGGGGGAAAAGGAAGATACAGAGGAGTGAGTTAGAGAGAAGACAGCAGAGTATGAAAAAGAGAGAGATGATACTGCAAGAAGGAGACAAAAAATGAAACAAGATGATGGAGGGAGAAACAGAGGTGGAAAGGGGAAATATATATGAAGTGAGTCTCATAAGGTTTGGAATTTAGCTTGTTAGTGGAAAGACAGAAATATCAAAGGGAACAGAAAATGACAGTGAGTTGTCATTCTCCTAACCCTGGTGCTTTTCCCATTGGTCTAAAAGAATAATTTATGTAATTCTTACACGTGTGTCTCCTGCATCCATTCCAACATGCCACTATATCCTTGGTTCTCAGTAGGGCTGTGGATCTGGCTGTGGACTCCTGAGCTGGCTGTGATCACTATCTAATCTCTGCATTGAATCTCTGGTTAGTTTACAATTCATAGTGGGAGATAGTTTTGTAGGGTTCTTAAACCCCTCCCTGATCTTTCTGGTCCCTAATATCCTTTTAGGATGATCGAGAAGTGAGAAAAATACTTGCGACTTCTATGCAGTGTAAAGATATAAGAAAACAATCGTTTCCAGGCAGGCAAGGTTACTAGCAGATACATCAGAACAGACACATAGTCAATCTGAGAAGTACAGCTCACTGAAGACAGAGATGGAGATTGAGAGTGACTGTGGGCTTAACTCGCTTTCCTCTTCATTGGGATCCATATATAAAGCATATTGACACTGAAATTCAAACTGTGGCAGAGGATGTCTGACTCAATTGCTCTCTTTTAGTTATTGCATGTGACTAAGAAAAACAAGTATCAACACTCAAATAGGGCAAGGAGAAAGACTTTAGGAATGGAATGACAAAAACTCACTAAGATGGTGAAATCCACGCAACCTCCCACTCACTGCTGTCAATTTAAACCAAATTTTTGGGAGACTGTATACAAATTCAAAATATATGGAAAACAATGGGCTTTCATTCATTTAGTTCAGAGTCTTACTATTAGTAATATTATAATAGTATGTCAGAAATAAAATATTCTGATATGTTCAGTTCGAGTTCAACAAATGTGGATTGTATGCCTGCTATCATAGGCAGTTGCATGCAGTGCTGGAAGTGCTCTTCTGGAAGTCAAGAGCAGTCATCCTAGCCCAAGAGTTGTGTAAGCAAAGCCATAAGGTGGCATTTAAGGTGTAATTTCTATAGATATTTACATTAACAAGAGAAAAAATTTAACTCCAGTAAGATGAAATATTATTCTGGATCACTATGTTTGAATCTCTAGGAAAGGAACTATTACATTTGGCAAAGTTGTCTATTGGAAGAAATTCTGGCTTGTGGAAATCATGTTTGCCACATGTGTTCTATCATGTTAATCTATTTCATGGTATTGTTACTATGTTAAATATAATTTCTATGGGGCAACTTTTATGTTTAACAGGAGTTCCTAGGAATGTGCATTTGACTTTGACAGCACCCTTTAGGTGTCTACTAATATTATAAATTGCTGTGTCCATGGAACTACATACTGCTACTACGACTCCTTTCTCTTTCTTGTAAATTTAATTGTGCAATACATGAATTAAGAGAATGAATTGTATTCCCCTAGTTCTACTAAGTCAATTGCATAATGTTTTTTCTCTGTGTTGGTGTAGATTATTGTCATAGATTATAATAATTATGATCATTCAAAATTAGATACATTGGTTGTTTTGTTTGAGATTTTTGTTTCACTCCTAACAGTGGGAGTAGGCATGTCTCTGACTCCTTAACCTGCCCTTGGGATGCTTTTCCTCCTGTGGGATTTCTTACCCAGCCCTGATATGAGGGGTTTTACCTAGCCTTGTTGCATCTTGTCATGTCTTGTTTAATTGGTATCCCTAGGAGGCCTTCACTTTTCTGAAGGGAACTGGAGGCACAGTGGATCTGGGATAGAGGGACTGTGAGGGAGACTTTGAGGAGTGGAGGGATAAAGGGAGGGAGGCAGGGAGGAAAGGAAATAGGAAGGGAGGATGTTATTCAAGATGTATTATAAGAGAGAATAGATTTTGAGCAGAAGAAAAATTAGAAACATTGACATGGCAATTGCATGGCCCAATATTTGTTTCATTCCTCTTGTGGTGGAGTTCTCAACACAAAAATACAACTAGTAGCAAAGAAGTGCCACCAAAGTGCATTAACAGAACTACAGGGAAGAGAAAATAGCCGGGGAGACGAGCTGGGTCACAGTTCTCCAGACCAGAGCAGACGCATCTTCTTCTAAGAAATGAATGAGTGTTGAATGAGGCATGAAAGGTATTGGAGCATGTGCCTACTGGGCCATCGTTAGAAATATGAGTACCAAAGCATAAGGACAGGGGAGGAAGGGCACTTGCTGTTCTTCAAATCCCCTACAGCAGTAGAAAGACTCAACAAGCCATGTCATAATATTCACTTTTGAGCCTGTCCTCCAATCCAGTGCTTGGTTACAGAACATGATGTACACATACGTATTAATTTGTAGAGAGTGCTTTAATTAAGATAGTTCAAGTTTTCCTTTTATATATATTGCAAGTCTCAATTTCTAGCTGAATCCATTGACCTGTCCACTTAAGGAGGTCAGAAACAAAGACAAAATTATCATTTATTCACTACCTAGAGAATTACACTATATTATGCCAGAAATAATTATGTGTAATTCACAGATATTTTCTATGTTCATTTCTACAAGCATAGGGAAGCTTTTTTTCCCTCTAAAATCAAGAATCCAAATTTCTGAGAAGTTAACCTAACCTAAAGTAATGCAAATTGGAACATCATTCCTTTATTTCAATATCTAGAGAATTATGTTGTAAATGTGAGTTGGTGTGTCATGGAAATCTAGCCTTAATTTTTATTTTAGTTGCAGAAAAAAGCAAATGATCTTTCAGATCAGCAGTGAGTAAGCACATAGAAAATAAAAGATAGGTGTCGCCACTCTTATGCTTTTTAATGTATATGAGTGTTTTGTCTGGATGTATGTTTGTGTACCATGTGCATGCTGTACCTTCAGGAGGCAAGAGAGAATATCAGATTCGCTGGCACTGGAAATACAGATGGTTGTGAACCTCCTTGTAAGTACTGGGAATCAAATCTCAGTCCGCAGAGAGAGCAGCAAGAAGTAGAAACTGCTAAGCCAAAGCCCCTGTCATTCTTAGTAGCTCACTGCAAGGGAATTTTCAGAGAAATTTTGGCCTGGTATGAATAGGTGAATGTGAATGGCTGTGTGTGCACGGTTATATGTGTGGTTTTGTCTATGCCACAGAGTCAGTTTGACTGTATGTATATACACTGATTGTGTGACTGTATGTTCATCAGATATTATCCTTTGCACTTCTTTTATTAGCCATAATCAAAGTTTTGTCACAAGGCATTAGCAACCCAAAGTGGGTTAGAACTCGCACCTGCTGCAACAAAACATTAGACCAGTAGAGGGAGCCTCCATCTCATGATTGAAGATGCTTTTGAAGGGAGCTTTGAAAATCTGAGAAATGTTGCTCATAGAGAAATAACTGCTCTTGTGTTGCTCTCTCTGCTTATCTACAAGGAGGAATGCATAAAATTAGATTCTCATCACTTAAATTGCAGATATTACAATCCTGTGGAGTATTAGGTACTGCATCTGATTCTCTGTCATTTTTAAAGGCTAGACGTGGCCATTGTTGTCCTGAAGATTATTGGAGCATTTTATTCCTCAGACTGTGCTGTTGCACCTCCCAGCCTCACTAATATAGTCACAAATGGAACCCTCTAACCATCACTCGGGTTCCTCCTCCCCTTTTCTTATTTCGTCAGACTTCGGAAGATGAGGGAAAAGAGACCAGGCTAGGAGATGAGAGGAACTAGCCAACCTGCATACTTACACAGTTACATTTTTCTTCTACAAAAATTTGTCGTAACACAGAAATATCTGAAGGTCAAACGGAAGCAGTCTTTAATTTTCAGATGAGTTACATCAAGCAAGTTCTCTGATAAATAGAAATAGGGACATGTGCACACTATTCTAGACAGCATATTTTTAGTTTCTCTTTTTCTATAAGCTCATTTTATCAGCTCTCCATTCAAGTGACATATTTATTAAATTTTAAAGAATTTCATAGGATGTATCTCTACCACATTCACCCCTAATTCCTTCAAGATCATTCCTCAGGTCTTTATTCACTCAGCTTCCCATCATCTTTTTATCCCAATGGAGTACAGGTTGTACTCCCCAAATATTCTAGGGTATGGATGATCCCTGGAGCCTGGGCAAACTACCAGACATCACCCCTTAAGAAAAACAGATCCTCTCTTTGCTACAGCTGTCAAGTAACTGTATTTTTCTCAATTGGGAGTAGGACTTTATGCTCACCCCTCTCGTTTATTATGAAATTTTGTCTACACTCTGCTTATGTAGGCCTTGCACCTGGTCTTAGCAGTCTTCCTGCTCTTCTTCCAAGATGGTGCCTGAGCCCTGGAAGCACCATGTGTGATAGAGATGTCCCATCTGCTGATTGTTTCTCTACAATCTCTTCTCACCTCCATATTGACCAGAGGTGGATCTCTATGCTAATCACCATCTACTTTAAAATAGAATGTTTAGATGTTTTTGTTGCTGTTGTTGTTTTTCAAGGAGAGCTATAAAGTGTGTAAATTTAGACAGGAAGTGGGATATTGTAAGAATTTAGGAGAAGTAGGTGGAGAGAAAACAATAGCAGAATATACTGAATAAGAAAAAAATTATTTACAATAAAAAATAGAAAAATTGAATCTATGTGGAGGATGGTGAGGAGATGCAATAATCTATGTACCCATAATGATGTCATTAGGAGTGAGTTTAATACTCTACCTATTTAACATACTAAAAATAATATGTTCTCCTCCAGTTCTGATAGCCCATCTAGCCACAGGTTCTTGGCCTTGATAATGGTGCAAGATATGACTTCATTCTTTTGGAGCAGGCTTTAAATCCAATCATAAAATACTTGGTTATTCTCATTATCTTGCATGATCTATTTCTGTATTATAATCTCCCATTTTTCTCCCATTGTTTTCTATTATTCTCTTCATTCTTACCCTCCATTCTCTTCCCTTCCATTTCCTTTTCTTTCTGGTCTAAGATACCTATTATTTCTTGTCTTCTTTTTATTACTGCTTCATATTCTCCCAGAGCATCCTCTATCTTCACATACTCAGTAGCCACTTTAACTTAGAGATAAAAAAAAAATGATGGGCTTCTCGGGGTATCAGTGTACTTCCTGAGCTCTGTATTTTGAAACAATTCAGTTAAAACATGTTCAAGCCTCATACTTTAACTCCTCCTTCTAAAGCATGTGATCTGTGAGAGTAAGAAATCCAAAGCCTTTGACTTAGCTAAAAGAAAAATGTTGGCTGGTGTAGTTCTTGCTTCGTATAGTACAAAACAGAAAATAGACACATTGATGTGTCATGTGCTGGTGAACCAGGGCATGAAGGTTTGTTACAGCACTAAAATGACAAGAGAATTAAGGTAATTGTAATATTCACTAGAAGAAAATGCTGGTGGATGGCATAAAGCTAATATTAGATTGGTAATTCTGACTAGTTTTGTTAGAGGCATTTTAGATAGATAGATAGATAGATAGATAGATAGATAGATAGATAGATAGATAGATAGATAGATAGAGATATGGAAGATATAGATATAGATATAGATATGGAAGATATAGATATAGATATAGATGATATATATATATAGATATAGATATAGATATAGATATAGATATAGATATAGATAGATATAGATGATATAGATATAGATGATATAGATATAGATGATATAGATATATAGATATAGATATAGATATAGATATAGATATAGATATAGATATAGATATAGATGATATAGATATAGATATAGAAATAGATATAGATATAGATTAGATAGATATAGATATAGATATAGATATAGATGATATAGATAGATATAGATATAGAAATAGATATAGATATAGATATAGATATAGATACAGATACAGAAATAGAAATAGATATAGATATAGATTAGATAGATATAGATATAGATATAGATATAGATATAGATATAGATATAGATATAGATATAGATATAGATATAGATATAGATATCTTTAATTTCCTTACCCTTGAATGAGAATTGCCATGGGAGTAAAACTATCAGTTCATACAGAGAAGAACTAACACCCAAAATATGTGTGACTTGACATAGTATATCAGTGTAGAAAGGGCATTGGCTCTGAAACCAGTTCTGACTCATGCCAAAAAACTATTAAATACTTGACCTCCAACAAACTGCAATGGAAATGAAGAGTTTTCACATTCAAGATATGCTTCCAACCTGCTCTACATTCTTTGGTAAGCGTGATAACTTCTAAATTTTGTCTTATGCACTCAGAAGCTTTCTCAACAAGATTAAATCAGATGACCTAAGTGTGGTATTATACTGTGCATTCACTCCTTTTTTATTTTCAATAACCGTTAAAACCTTGGACTCTTCCACATAGTATTCATTATTTTTAACTCTCAAAATTTATCTAGAAGCTTATCACACTCCTGATTTTGATAGGAGTATTTCAAAATCTCATTTTTGTCCCAACCACACATTAAGCTAATACCTCTTGGTTGAAATTTTGTCAGTGTACAAACTTTAAGCAAACCAACTTCTGGAAAATAATATTATTAATATTAATAATGATAATAATAAACCATTTTGGTTCTGAGATTTCATATAAGCTGGGGAAGATGCATAGGTGGTCATGGTTATCTTACTGGATTTACCACCAACAAGTCAGCCTTAGTTATCTAAAAGAATGCTTTAGAACTCTCACTGCCAAGATTGCAATAGATTTCCTCTATCTGGGAATAGACCCCATTCTTTATCAATGTTTTCTATCATCTCATTCCACTAAAATGATGGAAGTCATTTGGTATGGCTGCTTTATACAACATTCTCTTAGGTTGCTTTTTTATTCTGGTTCCTATACCTCTCATTTATTCTCTGTCATCTTTGGATGGATGTTCCTAAAATCATTTGAAAAAGTTTATCCTTGACTCCATTCTTATATGTCAAATTGCATTTTCCAAATGATTTGAAATACATGTCTCCAGTTTTGGCATCTGATAAGTTTTCATTTTGATGTTCACTGTTCTATAAACATGCTTAGATTTTCCAGTGTTGGTTGCAGAATAGCTTAGGAAGCAGTGACTGAATTGCCATGATCTTAAAAAGTGTGTTATTTTCCCAGTAATACTACAGCAAGCTTAGGAGCTTAAAGTAAAGCAAATATATTGTCTCAAAATTCTCTATGTAAGCAATGCTGCATACATACAGTATGCTTAGATTATCTTCAGAGGCATAACAGAATATACTAAAAGCACTGATATACTCTAATGCTCACACCAAGAACCCCAAGATCTCCAACTATTAAAGAGTTGTAGTTTGTTGTTATTGTGCTTTTTGTTTTATTTTGGTATTCCTTTTTTGGTTCTCTTAAATCCTTATGGTCCTTTATACTAATGTAGCCACAAACTTGAAGATTACAATGTGGAATATCATTGAGGACCACAGTTCATTCCTACCAGAAATCATTACTTTCTTTCTCATAGAAAGTTAGAATTGAGAGGAATATTAGGGACCACTTGGTCAATCACTTTCCACCACAGGTGTAGAAATCTGAAGTTCTCTTAAACAGTCTTATCAAGGTGATATGTATTGAAGACATACCAGTCCTCTTTCTGATACTTTCATTGATAACCATAAATGTTGTCTCTTAAAACCTTGCCACTTTTCCATCTTTCTGAGATTCTTTTCAATCATGAATATCATTGTCTATTTTACCAAGTATCTACTACCTTTGTATTGAGGTTTTATTGAATGAAATTACTAAAAAAATATTAACAAGAGATTTTCTGATGATTAAATAATATTTTTTAAAAGAAATTCAAGGAAAGGGGAGACAGAGAGAACTAACTGAAGTGACTATAGGGAAATAACAATACAACACAAGGAGAGTAGTCGGCATGTACATATGTACACACATTTACACAAGGGGTAAGGCACAGAATGGGTTGAGCTGGTACAAAGTGAGCAGGAGATCGCTTTAAGAGTTCACATGGAAAGCAGCTGAAGTATTAATGATTGGAGGGAGACAAAGTGATTTCATGAAGTTGGAAGGCATAGGTGTGACAGCTAACAAGTCAAGAGCACTAAGAAAATTGGAGCCTGTTTCTGGAACCAAATGACTTTCTGGAAGAGAAAGAACAATGTCAGATGCTGCAGGTCAGGTGGAAGACTCTTCATCTATAAGGGTTTTCAACTAATCCATGAGAAAACATTTATTTTGTTTTAGAGAAATGTGTTATTAAGCGACATGGAATTTTGGCTCCTCATCTGTTAATCAGATGTTGGGATACAGAGAGACCCAAGACAGAACAAATAATGAAAGGATGGCAAAAGTCCTGATACAAAGTATGACAAGTATCAGAGAGATAATGGAGAAAGAACAAATCATGGAAGTGTAAGGGGAGGTCTGCAAGGATGTACTGACTGTTCAAAGCAAGTATCCTTAGAAAAAGATCACAGAAGGCAAGAGGAATCTTATGGAGAAGGTCTGGAGGGTGTAGGCACCACCACCTATCTTAATTGAACCCCTGGTGTTTTCCTTTTATAGAGAAGGCAGAGGTGTCATTCATATAAACTTAAACACCAGTGAGGATAGTTAGTTATACTTACAGCAGTCTCTTTTATTCATTTCTTTTCTCACAGTACAAGGTGTTTTTATTTAATTATTTTTTATTTATTTATTTTTATTTTTAATTGAAAGTCTAGTAGGTTGACAGGGTGCCAATGTCTTTGGTCCATAAATAAGCAAACTACAGCCAAATGGAAGCAAAAACAAACCTGAAGCCTATTACCTAAAAACTACTAACCACCAACTAGAGATTTTTCCAACAGAATTCACCAATTCCATGACAACATGTATTTGTCTATATTAGTCACTGGAATATGTTTCCTTTGGCATACTGACACAAGTTACCCCCCTTATTCTTGTCTAAAGACCCTGTTTCTCTCCTACTGTAATTCTGAGACACTTGTAGTCAAAAATGGTGCCCAACATGTAAGTCTCCAAATGCTCATTAAATAACCTTGTGAAATTTCCAATGTATCTTGTTCTGTTTTTATGAAGCAAGGTTTCATCATGTATCCTTCACCTTCTGAGTGCTGAGTTTATAAATCTGAACTGCCATGATTGACTCAACCATATTATGATACCCTTATGAAGAAAATTAATAAAGTCATGTTTTCATAATATACACTATTGTTTTGAAAATATATTAAATGAACTATTTAAAATTTTTTAAAAGTTGAATATTCTGTGTGTTTGTGTGTATTGTATACCCATGTGTGATGAAGCCAGATATTGACTTTAGTTATCTTGAGAAATGCTCCTCAATTTGTTTTTGAGACTGTCCCTGTACCGTTTTTCCCTGATTGGCTAGACCATTGGGCCAGTGAGCTCAAGGAAGCCTTCTGTCTTTGCCACCCAATAACTGGGGTTCCAGGTACATACCACTAACTGAAGAGTAGATGATACATGAAAGCAGGGGATTTGAACTCAGGACAACACCCCTGCAAGGCTGAGCCAAGACTCTAACTCCATTATTACCAGGTATACTTTTCTTAACCATTTAAATGAACACCGAGTTAAAATTTATAATTGTATCCTCATACTACATCTCTAATAAACTTGCTTTACACATTATGGTCTAACCAAGTGTTGGATGTATTATGCGGCCCAAATTACAGATCTAGTAGTAAAATTCTTTGAATGTCAAGAAGAGTAACTCATTGATTCTGGCCATACCTGAAGTTTTGCTTGTCCAATTTAAAGGTGATTTTAACAAACATATGATACTAAAAGTTAAAGGTACATAAAATTCTAGGGTGTCAGGAATTCATGACTAATGAGAACATATTCAAATTAAATCTGATTATTTGACCTAACATAGAAGGTAGAATTGAGTGTGGGATAGCAGTAAAAGTCTTCAAGCATTTGAAGCAATGCAAAATGAGACTTATATTTATCCTTTTGATTCTAAATGTCAAAATAATTTGTATTGTTAAATTTAGAAACTAGATGTCCTTTCTTTTTTTTAAAAAAAAAGTCTAACAAACAAGTTAATGGTAGAAAATGTTCATGGCCTTGTCCACCCACAAGACCTAATATAGCAGAAGAACACCATCTCATTAAAGATCTAGAGTTAAATCTGGTGCCAAATATTCAGGTCTATTTTCAGGTTTGGCATTTTATAATTTGAAACTCAATGATGATTGAAACAAGATCATATCTTATTTTTGTTAAAAGTATAGTTTCTAAACCTGCCTCAAGTGGAACTATGAATACTCAGGATGTAATGTATATATTAATCAATGGTTAACTAAATTAATCCAGAATCAAAGAATGTTATCTCTTGAATTCTCTATACTGTTTATAACTAATAAAGTTATTTACTTTAAAAGTTCTGTGTGTGCATGTGTGAAAAACAAGAGAACAGAATCTGTCAAAATCTAAGTACTAGAAGTGATTTCTTATTCAGAGTGAGTAAAATCCTCTACTGTGTCAATTCCATGACACTCCAGGAATGTTTTATGGGTCAGGATTCATCACCTGTTAGCAGTGGGACTGAAAAGATGAGATGCTTTTGATGGATGGTCCTCCAGAGCCTGTCTTTAGAATAGCGCCCTTGGTTCCTTCCTTCTTCATGCTTCCCTTTGTGCAGTAATCTGTTGACCATCCCTCAGCTGAATCTGAGTTAGTTTGAAGCATCTGCTTTCTTTTATACACCTTCATCCTCCTTCCCACTTGGATTACAAATCATACACAGAGTCTTTTATTTTCCTCAAGTTTCCAGTTTGTGCACTTTATGCAGATCATTGTATCGTTTGTACTCTCAGTTTCTATCATCAGCTTCTCGTCTGGTAGCTTGCTAACTGGTCAGCGGCCACTGTTACCGTTCTTAAACATCAATCCAATTCAAGTCCTTTGTCTAGAATCTACACTTTAATTGATTTTTCAACAACAATGCTGATGGTACAAATGTCCTGTTTTCCTCCTGTGGTACTTTATGTAACCTGGCAACATTCCAAGATTTTAGCATGACATAAGATGTCTAATCTGTGACCTCTCTTGTGCTCCTGCTACTTTCTCAACAGTATCAAGAGTAGATTCTATGATCTCCAGGATTTAATAGCAGCTATTTTCTCTAGTTTTGTCCAATATTTTGTTGAAACTATTCTTTTCCCTAAAACTCATATAGATAATGTGAAGGGTGATTGTTTTGGTTAAAAGAATTTGAACTAATAGAAACATACAGTCAGAGTAAACATTTATTAGTGACGTATACAAAAGCGGATGTTCATGTGGAGAAACATCATTCCATTATCTGGCAATTGTTTATTTCTTTACTATATAATGCAGTTTTGAATCTTTGTTCTCCAATAAAATCAACTAGTTTGGCCTGTGTTATTATGACACTATATCATCGTTCCCTTATGCTTATTACTCATCTACCGTGAAATATGTCATACCTTATCTCCAGTTTTTAGAACTTCTCTGAGCCTTCTCTGTCCTCATTTTCTACTTTTGTGTTAGTATTGATTTGATGCCATCCTGCTAATGTTCTAACATGACAGACATATTTAAATTACGTACTCATGCATGTGATTTATCAGATCGGCTGAATGTTTCCCAAGAAGTTCATGTTCTATAATGACGCTTAGAACTTTAATGCTCAGCAAGTATCTTGGTACTTGTTCCATGCTATTCATAATAGTTTCTTATATTGACTTGAAATAAATATACAGTTTATAGTGGTTTCAATAGGAATGGACGCTATAGACTACATAGTGTTTGAATGCTTGACCCATAGGGAGTGGCACCATTAGGAGGTATAGTCGATTAGAGTAAGTATGGCCTTGTTGGAAGAAGTGTGTCACTGTGGGAATGAGCTTTAAGGTCTCCTAGGCTCAAGCTACACCCACTGTGATACACGGTCTCCATCTGTTGCCCATGGATCACGATGTAAAACTCTCAGCTTCGTATCCAGCACCATGTCTGCCCGGATACTGCCTTGCTTTCCACCATAATAATGAACTAAATCCCCCAAACTGTAAGCAGTACCTCTTAAATATTTTTCTTTGTAAGAGACATATTTCTTCATCATTCTATCCCAAAGTTTCATCATCCCATTGGACCAGAGAAAAGAGCACCATTCTAACCATTATTTGATTCAATACAGAGGAGTGACAGGGTGATATAAACGGCCAGGTCAAGTGCAGTTAGAGATAAAAGAGAAGGGGTTAGAGGAGGCTTATCTTTCTATATCACACAATGCTATAGTGTCATGTAATAATTGTCAATTGATGATTGTCATTAATTTTTATATAAAACATTTAATAGATAACACTCTGGATAACCAAATGATTCATTTTGTTAGTATATCAGTATTTTCAACGAGATAATTTCAGAGTCTAAAGTCCAACCCCTAATCTCCATTACAGACAGGAGACTTGAGTCTGAGTTCTTCAGACACTGATTGTGAAAGTTGGATAGTTTCTATGTTCACTTCAGTAGTTTGAAATTATGAGGCATTTCTATTCAATCTTCACATACAGGAGGCTACAAAATTTAACTTTCTTTTGTATTACTGTCATTACTGAGTTATTTATTTGTATAGCCTATATGTGTCTCAAGCACACTTTGTGTTTACATTTTAAGTTATTTATATTCTTTCACGTTTGGGGCAGTGGGTTTCTTACACTTAATTTTTTCAGTTATTGTATGTGTTATATGAGTATGAGCCATACTCTTCCTGAGGAAATCAGAGGGACTCATCCAAGATTCCTGATCCAGGAATCAAACTCAAGTCATAAGTTTTGGTAGCAATGCCTTTCCGCACCTACTTGCCACCTCAGCTGTGCATCTTTGTCTATTTGTCCAGAGTGCTCTTTAAGATCCCTCTAAACTCTCTAGATGCCTTTTTACTCTCACAGCGGGCATTGATTATTTGACTTGTGGCCTGTAGCACTGACCAGCTATAGATAATACTACTGCCCTCTTCAGGATATACGATGCACTTCTTGTGTCAAAATACAGAGGCTTTTTCCATTCATGATATGCATTAACTAGTAGAATTGAAAATTTGCTTTTAAAGGATACAAGTCCTAACCCCCCAGCCTACAACGCCTGCCAGGCTCCAAGGCCATGGAAAACATTTTGCTCTTTTCTGCAAGTATTGAGATAAAAACTCCTCCTCTATTCCACTGCCTTCTCTCTTTTCTTGATCTGAAATTACTGCCAGAGTGCTAGAAATTCATGCTAATAATGTGTTCTCAAGAGTATCTCTCTCTCTCTCTCTCTCTCTCTCTTTCTCTCTCTCTCTCCTTCTCTAGAGTGGTCAGTTCTGAAAAGAACAACTTATCAAATCATTTTTATTCAACATTGGAGGAAGAAATAGAAAGTGTAGGAGGAGGAGCCCTTTTGTGGTTTTAATTGCTTTGCAGTGTGTGTATGAGGCTCTGACTGGGCTTATCAAAGCCCACACAGCTGAACCCCTGTGTGCACAGCTTGGCACAGCCTCTTCAGAGCAGCCAGGCTCCGCTGATGAATCAGATACGATCTCAGCTATCTGATGGCTTTAGTGCTTAGGAGGTTAATTCAAGTGATGAATTAGAAAACTTGGAAGAGAGGCTTAGAAATAAGGGCTGTTGGGTGGATTTTAAAATTTGTTTGATTACGGGATATTTTCATATATAATTAATTTTAAGCATTATTCACAGCCAGTAGAGTGATGAGACACAGGGTGTGGGGGAAAGAAGGCAGTTCAGTTCAACACAACTCAGTAGCCCGGGTTGGTTCAAACTTCTGCAGTTTAACACCAAGTAATTTATTTTAAACATATTTAAACACAACATAATTTAGTGAAAAATATTCTGGTGATAATTAATTCAATCCTGCATGTACAATAAAGCATACATAAATCTCCTAGAGGAATAAAAAATGAAATACATATCCGATATGACTATATGACTACTTTGATATTTTTTGTTAAGTCTGAAAAGATGTGTCTTAGAACTTGACTGAGAAAACCCAATTTCACAGTAAGGAGCTGCAAGAGGATCTCGTGCTAAAATAGATAGATAGATAGATAGATAGATAGATAGATAGATAGATAGATAGATAGATAGATAGATAGATAGATTGGCAGCCCAGATGGTACAGTGGTCACCAAGACAGTAAGCATGTCTACTTCCAGGCTTCTAGGTAGATAATAGGTATTGCATTTCTTCTGTTGAGAGAACAAACCTGTGAGCTTAACATCCCAGGTCTGCCTAGTGCTTATCTGTGAGGACAAAGGCCTCCTATACTGTTTCATTTCTTACCCTCTTCTCAACATAACTATTTTTTTAATAACTCTGTCCTCCCTACTTTCATATCCTCTTTCTCTGTGTGGTCCACTGAATAATTAGCGTTATTTGCCTGAACTTTGATAGTAGATAATTTACTAGAAACTAATTAGTGGCTACGCCAGGAATTCAAATGACATCCCCTCCACCAACTACCATTAACTGTTAATAGTCCTTCAGGGAGTGGTGTAAAATCATGGGCCTCTCCAGTAGGCACACTGAAACCTTGTGCAGATAGCCTCAGCAGCAATAAGTTCATGAGAGCAATAGTCAGCTTGTGTCCCAGAGATGTTTCTTTCCTGCACATCTTCTCATTCTCTGCATTTTCTGCATTGTCTTCCTCAATGGTCCCTGGATATTGAAACAAAACCTATCCACTGACGTCCAAGTATCCCACCATCACTTATCCTAGGCACTCTGGCCAGTTATTGTCTTTTGTATTAAACATCATTAGAGTCGGAAGCTCTGCTGGGAGCAGCACTAATCTATGGGCATATCTATGCATATTTCTAAGGGAGCTTGACAATATGATCATTTGGTAAAACTGAAATAGGGACTAAGGCCTCCTCCAGCACTCGATTTTGGTGAATGATTTTAAAACCATCAACATTTTCACAAATTGAGCCTTAATCTTTTCTTTTGTGTTTTGCAAACTTGTTATATTTGGATAGTTGGTGTGAGGCTGGAATGGGGAATAATATCCATGTAGCCATTTAATCTTACAGAAAAGAAGGCCAATTAAATACTTCCATGAAGGCATGGTTAAGTTAATTTCAAGTGAAACAAACAAGATGGTCATAATCTAAAAAAGAAAAGGAGGAGAATAGACAGATTCACTATGAGAGAAATAAGTTAATGGTCAGCTGTCACTCTAAACACAAATGCTGTTTTTAGGTGTCTTAGGAATACCATGTAGAGTTACCATCAATGGAAGGAGTTAAAAAGCATCATTGTAAAGGTTAGCTGATAAAAATAGGCATAGTGACCAGAACCATTTTTGCTTCATTATGTGTGTGTGTGTGTGTGTGTGTGTGTGTGTGTGTGTGTGTGTGTGTTTATTATCTTGAGAAGGAACATTTAGGGCAAAGAAGATCCAAGGGTGACTGAGCAAAGACAGAGGAAAATCACACATTTGTTTATGAGTCACCCAACATCTGTGCTTCACACGGTGCCTACTTTCCTTCACAATGGTTAACGTGACAACTCAAGGAAAGAAACCTGAATCATGTCTTGTTTTTCCCAAGTAAAATCCATGAGGAGCAAGGCATGGAGTTTCACCTCTCTGTACCTCCAAAGTCAAAATAATTTGGGAAACTGCAACAGTGCGTTGCCATATGAAACAGATATTTCAATAATAGAAAATAGTTGAATTGCTACCTGGCACCTGAATGCACTAAGTTCTTTATAAGACATGTTGTGCCCACTCTTTGTGAACCATCTGCTTTTTAAGTGAGGCTAACTCTTCCTCGTCTAGTGCAGCTACAGTCATCACTCCTGCAGAGGAATGCTGTCACTAATTCACCTTCATCTGTGATCCTAAAGCTGCCACCCATGATGACAAGAAAGACCATAACTGATGGTATCTCTCTTTTGTAGAGTAACTTGCATAAGGCTGTACCTAGCAAGGCAGGCAGGAGCTACAGGCTAAAATAAAATGACAAAGAGTTGGAGTCAGCTCTCTTTCCCCTCAGCAAGCAAGTTGCTTAACCTTGATGCTCCTATTCCTCCAAATTATGAATTTGTGATAAAAATATAGAAGAATATGCTGGATATTAGAAATTTTGTCACAATTATAGTAGGTTACTAATGTTGAAAAATCAGGTAATGACTGCTTATGTTGCAGATACTACTGTGTGATGGGTGGCCTTTGTAGGTAACGGTTTTGAGTGAGATAGCATTAAAATAATGTGCTTAAAATATATTTGGAATATGGTAATTTCTAACTGTTATGTCTGTCAATCCTCTTAATAAATGTATCACATTTAAAAATTAAGAACCTCCTAACTACTATGTCGATTAAATTGTTTAATTGAAGGCAGAATGTGAGCTTATTGCTTGTCACTTATATCTGATAAAGAACCTGTGTTTTCTAGCTAATTTAATTTAAAATATATCACATCACTTTAAATATATTAGTTGAAGAAGGAGCCGCTCTCCCTAGAAAGCAACAATGTAGCAATCCTTTATTAAATGCAGAAAATGATGTTAATGCAACAGGATGGCTGAGATTTCACAACAAAAAGTAGCAGAAAATTCAGAGTTCTATTTCCTAAAGCAAGTGTAACACATCTCTCCTTGAGCATGGGTACCATTTCCTATTACCAAATACACAATCAGCTCTCGATTATTATAGACTCACAATGGGCCAAAATTACAGTCAATGGGGGCACCAGAATTTCAAAATTGTTGACATTTGTATACTGAAGAATTTAAGTTTCCATGGTTCCTTTCTTTTATTCTTGCAGTTTATATTCGCCGCTAGAAATCTGTTTTGAAACACTGCAAATGTTCCTGCTTTCAGCCTCATGTTTCTGTTTATGATGAAATAGATGTCTCAGAATGGTTATAGTAATTATTTCCTTCTGAGCATGTGGATGTGTATTTATAAGACTTGTTTCAATGCTGTTATAATTGAAGAATTATATCAAGTGCTCTGGTCCTTTAGTTTGATGTCTCCTAATTGCCCCAGATGCTTGAGTTTCAAGACTGAGTTTAGCTATTTTTTAATGATAGCTAATTTCCTATCATTAATATTCCAGTTCATCTAATTCTGTGTACTCTAAAGGCCAAGGCTGAAGGGGTGTGTGTATGTGTGTGTGTATGAGAAAGAGAGAGAGAAAGAGAGAGAGAGACAGAGAGACAGAGAGACAGAGAGACAGAGAGACAGAGAGTCAGAGAGACAGAGAGAATAAATGAACAAGAGAGGGAGACTCAATAGCTCAGTAGAAAAATACTTGTCTATTTTGCATGAAGTTCAAAGCTCAGGTACTATCAACCCCACCACACAAAAATTACATTAGCCCATTTGCTACTGTAATTTACATATTTCCTTAAACAATACAGAAAAAAGTAGTTTTTTGATATTAAATAATATACTAATATTAAATATCAGGCAAGTGTACCAAGATATATGATCCTGCACTGAGTGTGTAAGAGCAAAAAAAAACTGCTAAATTATTAGTCACTAATAAACTAAATATTGATGTAACTTCATGCTAAGAAGCATTTAACAGTCATGAGACACACAATTATATTAAACGCTGTTAAGTTAAAAAATTAAATGTCAAAGACAATAGATTTGTGTATGCCTATAATATGTGCATGTTTGAATATGTATTTTGACTTTAAAAATAGGTTTTAAAAATGTCAATAAAATGTTGAAAATAATTCACTCTTGATAAAATTTTTCAATATAGTAATTTTCCTTGTTCTGTATTTTCTTTTTTCTAGTATCATACTCATTAACATAAAAGCATAATGTATCTGCAAACTAATCATATGTTAACATATATACATATGTATAAACATATAACATATATATATATGTATATACATATATATATATATATATATATACACACACATACACATAAAAATATATGCCACGTCCTCACTCAATGTCTTTGCTGGTATTGGAGCAAATTAGAATAGTTTCCAACTGATAAGATGAAGATAAAGCTTTCATGAATGAACACTCTAGCCTTTGCTTCATTCCACCACGTGACAGCTATGTGGTCTTAAGTCAAAGCAGATTGTCCCCAAAAGAAACAGTTAGAGTTTACTTGGTCATATATTGAAGTATTTTCAGGAAAGGCTGCATTTCTGCAATATAATACAATAAACATAGAGAGAAATGGCATGTATCCATGCAAAGGAAAACAAACCTGTGAGATAAGGGAGGCTAAGCCTGTCAATGCAGGCTGATGATTATTGTTGAAGAATTTTCTTGATAATTGATGACTGACAGCTGTTGAGGGTACTGAGAAACATACAGCAACCCATGGATAGAAAAACAACATGAAATTTGAGACTCAGCTGAAAATGCATAAAAACTTAGGTCCCAAAAAGTTCCAGATGCTAAGTCATGGAGAGATTTCTTCATTAGCAATCATGGTTGGAAACCAATGACTTGACTGAACACTTTGAGGAAAAAGACTGACTGACATAGCTACATTTGGAATTGAAGCAATGTGCAACGTGATCAGAAAGAAATTAAGATGACATGATCTTCATTTGGACAAGGGTACCTCAATGGCATCGAGTCAAGTTATACTCCGGAAGGGAGTAAAGATAAGGCACCAGCAAAAAAAAATTGTGGCACAACTCAAAGGTCTTCCATTGGATGCCTGAGTAACTCTTTACTATCCAACACAGGGATTATAGAATGGGAAGAAGAGTCACAAGGACATCAGAGAGCAAACTAATTACCTCAGTCTCACAATCTAACATAGAGATACCTTGGCATGATTCAAACTCAGTTGAAAATGCACATTTTCAACCAGGGAGAGAGATCTGGATTATAAAATAAGTTTGTAACTTCTACTAAAATGTCAGTCAAAATTAGAGGAGAGGATGCTTTTATTTGACTAATATCTAGTGGAAGCTAAGTAACCTCATAGTCTCCTAGATGCTAAAGACTTAGAAGTGAACAGAATGCAAAATACTGCTTGTCACTCAGAATTTGCAAGTTTTCACAGTAGATGGAAATGTGTGACAAGGTGTCCAAAAACATCAATCTCTGATGGTTATACACATAGAACTAGGGATACTGGGTATAAGATGCAAGGCTTGCAACTTTTAAAATAGAAGAAGGGCCTCTTAAGTGGCCAGAGCATAACCAAAGGTGAAGGGAATCATTACTGCAGTCAGAGATAAAATGTTACATCTCTTGGTGATTTTATTTTTTTTTAGAAGTGTTTCAGAAAATTTAAGGTACTTACATATCTGGTCATATTTATTTTGAATTTGCACGACATTTTTTGGTTTTAGTGTAAAATATAGATCAATAGCTATAGAAATGGATTTATTTGGAAATAAGCATATTGACCTCGCAACGACAAATCCTTGAATCTGAGGTGTTTTAGAACATCATTCTAGCAATGCAGTTGGTAGCTGTATGTGTAAATGAGTTATTCTTCCGTTTGTACACTTCAAGTAACTGAATAATGGCTTTTGTTTCTTCTGTTGTGCTGACTCTGGCTTCAGCCATTTTAGACTACCCTTATACCAATGAGTTATGGTTTAAGCACTGAAGTCTTGAGGTTCATAATATCCATTTCAAAAGACATGTATAGTAACTTTTTGCCGCACCGTGCTTAACTCCACATAATACAGGCTGAAGTGGAGAGATCTTCAAAGTGATAGCTAGAGAGTTCACAACCATTCTTCCCCATTTCTTATTTAGCTCAGTGTGGCTTATCCAGACACTCACTGACTTTGTATGGTTATATTTACTAGAAATCTAAATCACAATTCAATATTTTCTTCTAATAACAAAGAAAAAGAAAGAAATATTTAGTTCCTTACAACTAATTCTTTCATTGCTAGAATGGACAGTCTCTGTCATTTTTTCATTTAAAGGTATTGTTTGACAGTTTCAGACATTTACTCAATGGATTTTAATAGATTTCCATTCTCTCTCCTCCTACCCTCTGTCATACTGAAACCATTCTTTCCAATAAATCCTTATTCTAGTCTCACCTCTCCTTTTTGTGGACAATCTGGTGAGTTTCGTTAGAATGTCTTTCCCAAATTTGGCTGAAAGATTACTAGACAAGAGTGACTTATGTGTGCCTACTCCACTAAGAACAAATGATTGTCTCCTCAAATGATTATTAATTATTAAATGTGACCCAGGAAATGGTGAAGCCTCAGGGATCTCACTTCAATCTGTGATAAACTGTTGTCAGTCTCAATATTTTGTAGGCTTTACACAGATCATTTTATAAGGTATATGAAAAATTTTGTCATTTTTCTATTTTAGCATGTTTTGCATTCTACTTTAGTATCTAAGTGTAAGTTCATCTATTTTTTCTTCTTTTATTATGTGCATGGTATCTTGCTACCAAGCTATATTAGCTTTACACTCCTGGGGTCCATAGAATGAGTCTATTGTGGGCCATGATTTAAGTTATAGCACACATAGTTCTTGAACTGCATTATTAGTCACACCAGTGCAGCCCTTCAATGGTGTGGAAAAAATCAAATGTTAACTGTGTTTGCTTTTGAATATTATTAACATAAAATTTCCCATAGTCTTGGCCTTCTGAAATGTGATAGAGTGAATCATCTGACAGGGTAACAGTTGCTTTTTCCTTTATTCAAGACTTTTTGAGTTTAGACAAGAGGGTACCAATGATAGTCACTGGCCTACAAGCTTGGGATAAAGTACATCATAAATGCAGAGCAAATATCTCACAAAGATGCTGTAATTACACAACAAATACCTCTTTGCTAAGCAATGAATTATAGAACCCAATATCCTGTAATTACAAACCATTTATGTATCTGTTTAAATTACTGTGGATGCCACTTAGTGTAATCACTTTGATGATTAATCAAACATTATGTGTGGTATGGAATGCTTCAGAGTTCACAGGTGTGCAGGCTTTTCAAACGATTGCCCTAAAGTAGCAAATGACAAACTTGCTAGCATTTTCTTTTCCCCATAGTCTACAATAAAATACAGCCTTTCCTGGTACTACATTCTTCCTGAACCACCATCCTTTGTGCTTCCATTGGAAATTCAACTCTTTTTTTAATGGTTAAAAAAAAAGCAGTTTTAATAGCTGTGATTTCCTGAGTCCTAGCATGCACAGACTCCTGAGGGGGTAAAAGAGAAATAAACTCATCCTGCCAAGGGTTTGTTTGGAGTGAGGCTTTAGTGACACATTGAGCTTCTGTCTTCCAGAATAAGACCTAAAAGCATCATCCCAGATCAGTCATGGAACTGGGCCAAATGCCTCCAAAGGTGTTCCTGGGGTAGGGTGCAAAGCTGCCCTGAGACTGTGAATAACAAGGATTAGTCCAAGACTACTGGGCTGAGCTCTGACTTTTTTTTTTCTTGGCTGCCAAAGACTTCAGTTTAATCTTCCTGGCAACAGTAAATATGGGTCAAATCGGATTATTCTAAACCAATATGAGAATAATTTGAGAACAATAGCTGGCTAGGGAGAAAATGTCATGTAACTGAATTACAATAAATTATCCAGTGTCTTGCCTTGGAAGAAATAATTTGATAATAAGACATGCAATCACAATAATTACTGACTGTAGCCGACACCCCTCCATACCTCAGATGGAAGCCACTTCAGGCAGTAAAATTACCTAGTCCCCTAGTTTGTGGATAATGCAAAAATGTGGATCAGCAGGAATTCATATTCAGAATTCAAAATATTTTCTAAACTTTTAGAACAAGATGAGAAGTATTCTAAGTATTTTACGAAGACAAGCTGTTGATCATCATCTTGTGTGGTACCTCATTATCACCACTGCGTCTTGTAGATGAAGATGACGGAAATGAGCACACAATTCTGAAGTAACTGGCTCATGGTTACCAAGTCATGAGACTGGCTTCTCAAGCAAAGCGTCTCTATTCGACATGACAGAAAAACTCATTAGAGTCTAAGGAATTATTGTTCCTAATCACATGCTATATTTCATCTGTATTTATTTTCTGAAGCTATTGTTTCTGCTAAATATTTTCCACAAGCCTTATTTATAAAGTTGTGCAAGAGAGTCAGTGAGCTTCCAGATTTGATATCACAGTACCTTTAAACTGCAAGCACCTTTAAGTGTTATATCACAGCGGAGCAGGGCTGAGTAGCTGGCAGTGTTATGCCCTGGTATCTTCATGTTCAGGTGAGTTACAGGATATTTGGTTTTCCACATTTGGCTCTGCCAATGTCCTAATTTTTCTTTTGACACTTATCTTTTTTTGTATTCTTTTTTTAAAAAATAAACTAAAGTAAAAAGCATTAACCTTAATCATGTTAACAATTAAAGATTTGAACTCTAGCTATTAGGAATTTTCATCTCCTGCAATGTTAAACTTGAAAAGTAGCAAATTACTTTAAAATGCTTGAAAATAATTTAGTGTAGAAGTAATGCAGAAATCCTAGAAAAGAAAAATAACTAATGGAGAAAATAAGGCCAGATTGTGAGAAGGTAGAAACTAGAAATAAATGTGGGGTCATTGTGTGTGTTTTTTTAAACTTCCATCTGTACTAGGAAAATAAAAACATTGTTCTTCAAATTGAACTTGTTCTTATAAGTTTGCTCTTAGCAAATGTTCTAACACATCACACTCAATTTCAGGAGCATAATTATATCCAATGGGTCACAATGTAATGGATTTATCAGAGCTGCAGTCCAAATCATTGCACAGAGTGAGAAAGGGGAGTGAGGAGGGGGAGAGGGATGGGGACTGGGACTGGAAAAGGGATGGAGACAGAGACAGAGACAGAGACAGAAACAGAGACAGTGAGAATTATAAAACCAATTAGTCTATCAGAAAGACAGACAGAAAGGATGAGAAACCTGAATAATGAACTATTATTTCCGTTTGTTGAGGCAGCACCGAGAAAAATTAGCTGCTCAAAGCTAGTCAATTTCAAATGTTTTAAACAGGGAAAGATAATGAAGGATCTTGCTTGAGACCAGGTCAGAAAGGAAAAGGACATCAGGTGAATGGATCAGAAGCCTTGCTGAGAAAATCTTGGTAGTAATTTGAGGTTAGAGACATAAAAATAAAGCTATTTAACTCATTCATTCACTTTAAGCAAATTTGTTCTGGAACTGATATTATATAAGATACTCAAAACAGTTATTCCTTTGCCCTGCAAAGGACATGCTTCAGTAAGAACAAGTGACAGATCTTTGTCTGGGAAGATCTAAACCACTGTTAGAATTCATCTACCTAACACACAAAGGGGTTGTAGAAAGACTAAGTGCATTGTATACATTAGATTAAAACTGTATGTTCATAATTCTTCAAAGAGAAGGGGAAATTTTAATGTGACCTATTAAAGAGGGTGTCTAATCGCATGGATAAGTACAAGTACACTCCTCCTTCTAGTCCTTCAGCCAAAGCAATGTAGTTATTCAAGATTGAATTGTGGGCAATGAACTAGGCTCTCTAAGAGATGCTCTAGACCACAGTATTCAATGTATGGGTTATGCCCTTCATGGACAAAGAACCCTTTCTCGGAAGTGGCATGTCAGCTATCCTTCATGTCTATTATTTATATTACGATTCATAACAGTAACAAAATAATGACAGGCAGGAAGATCAATGGAATAGAATTGAAGACCCAGAAATGAATCCACACACCTATGGTCACTTGATCTTTGACAAAGGAGCTAAAACCATCCAGTGAAAACAGGATAGCATTTTCAACAAATGGTGCTGGTTCAACTAGATGTCAACATGTAGAAGATTGCAAATCAAATTGATCCATTCTAATCTCCTTGTGCAAAGCTCAAGTCAAGTAAATAAAGAATCCTCACATAAAACCAGATACACTGAAAGTAATAGAGGAGAAAGTGGGGTAAGACCATTGAATATCTAGGCACAAGGGAAAAGATTCTGAACAGAACACCAATGGCTTATGCTCTAAGATCAAGAATTGATAAATGGGACCTCATAAAATTGCAAAGCTTCTGTAAGGCAAAGGACACTGTCAATAAGATAAAACGGCAACCAACAGATTGGGAAAAGATCTTTACCAATCCTACATCCAATAGATGGCTAATATCCAATATGTACAAAGAACTCAAGAAATTAGACGCCAGACAACCAAATAACCCTATTAAAAATAGGGTACAGTTAAACAAAGAATTCTCAACTGAGGAAACTCGAATGGCCGAGAAGCACCTAAAGAAATGTTCAATATCCTTAGTCATCAAGGAAAGACAAATCAAAACAACCCTGAGATTCTACCTCACACCAGTCAGAATGACTAAGAACAAAAACTCAGGTGATAGTAGATGCTGTTGAGGATGTGGAGAAAGAGGAACACTCCTCCATTGTTGGTGGGATTGCAAGCTGGTACAATCATTCCCTTAATTCTTATATAGATGGATAAGTATGGGTGTAAATATCAGTTAACATCATTCAAAATCTAAATTATTTCCGTATTCATTCCAGCTGACTCAGTACCCTTTCATTGCCTTTTTATTGGTGGCAGACATCAAGAAACACTAAGTCCACTGACCAAATATGCATTACAACCTGCCTCAATAAATGTAGTTGCCTTGTCTTTGCCTTTACTGTAGGAAATTATAGAGCTTCAGGAGTAACACCTACTCCTCCAGCTCAGCTTCTTGCCAGCATTATCATCTGCTATGACAGTGATAATATTTACCATGTAATTTTAAATTTGGAGTTTTTCTAGCATTATTATAGCTAGCATGTATTCATTTATCTAATCCCACACACACTTCATTAGCTCCATTTCCTAGACATGGTAATCAAAGACAAAAGAAATTAATGAGAGTCCATGCAAAGTCGAAATTTGACATCAGCCCTCTATTTCAATATCTCTCCTTGAAGAAAATCTGCAATGGCTGAATTTTTCATCCTCAGAAGGTTAGAACCTGAGCATGAAGCAAGAAGAAAGCATTGTGTGTAGATAATTTTGGTAATGAAATCTATTAAAAAATAGTGATATAATCAGTACTCTTTTTTATAAGACATAAATCATCTTGGTTTATCAAGAATCCCCTGGTTTGGGGTCTGCTAAACCTGCATTGCTGCTATCTCCTCTTCCTTTGGCTTCCTTATTGGCACTCACAAACCTTTCTCCTTTTTCTTGAGATCAGTCAGAAAAACATGACCACATTTCAGTTTTCATTGGCCAGTCCTACATTTGTAAGATTTGTTCAAGTCATCTTATATAAACTTAGATCTTTTCTAATCTGCTTAGCTTCACAATTTGTGAAACCTTGGAACATTTACAGAAGATCAATCTCTTATATTCTTTGCTGCTTCATCCTAATTACTGTCCCATTGGGTAAACCACTTTCCATGTTCTTAAAGATGTATACGTTACTTCTCTCTTTTGACTAGACAGTTGTGAGATCACTCTGAGCCCATAAGCATGCACACTAACGTAGTCAGTATTACTCCTTCTTTCTTGAATAATCAATTCAAGAAAGAAAGGGCAAGGATTATGTTGAAAGTTCATGGATACTTTGAATTCCTAATGTCACTTTTCTAAGACAGAAAAGGCAGACATATAGAAAGGGAGCTTATCATAGTAATATTTCTGTGAGTTCCTACAAGAGAGATTTCTGCCCATCCTTCCAGCTTTACATAAGAGTGGCTGACAATGAGAACCAGGGTACCAGATATCACATGGCAACCTCTGCAGAAGAAAAAGTCTATAGTCCTTGCTGTTTGATGAACAGATTAAGAGTTAAACCTTGTGAGTCATGCTTCTTATGAGTCAAAGTTAGCCAATGAGAAGTTAAATGTCAAGATTTTCATCAGAAGCATTTTGAGAAAATTTACTTTACTGCAACCTGCAGCAAAGTCATATCTTTTGGTTCCTTGAACTTCTCATGGAAATAGTGCCTTTTTGTTTCATGGGAGTGGTGTTTAGCTTATCATAGGAAACAAAACTATATTTTATGTTTAGTTTGTGAAATAATAGAGAGGCAGGATGAATCAAAGGATGTAAGTTGACCAGGAGCCAATGCCAGAGAGATGTAAGAACAAGGAGGATCTGAGCATAGAGATCAATAATCTATGTGTTCATAAGAATTATTTTTTAATGTATTTATATTTCTAATTAGAACCTAGATTACAAATTAGGTATTGATTGCAACTGTATTATGGAGAGGAATATGCATGAAGATTGGGCAGTAGCTTAAGACAATAGTACAAAATAATAAAAGAAGAAATCAGGAACTTGTAGGGGAGCGGGAGGAAAGAGAAGAGTAGAGGGGAGAGAACACAGGATGGAAATGTTGCGTATCTGTGTATGACATTCTCAAGAGAATAATAAAATGAATGCAAACAATGAGGGGAAAGACATTACTTTGCTTAAATTAACTATCCGTTTTGTCCAGTATGATTAAATGTAATGTTCTTCAATATATCTTAGATCATTCTTTTTACCTATATTTATGCATTGTCATATGCTGATTCTATTAATGATTCAATTAAATATTATAGAGAAAATTAGTTTATGCCAGTTTCATTTAATATAAGTCACATATTAGCCAGGGCCCTGCTACCATTGGATTTATATTCAGATGGAATGAATACGTTTCTCTTTAGTATTGTGCATTCCATATTTTTAACCATACTTAGAATATATCTATTACATATGAACCTGGGTTATGTTTGACTATACTCATACATATATTTAATGTAGTTTTATCATTATTTTCCTTTTCTTACCTCACCTTATCCATTTTTGTGTGTATGATTTTATATATATATATATATATATATATATATATATGTATGTATATATATATGTGTATGTATATATATATACATACATATATATATATATTCATCTAAGTCAGACTTAATATAACAATCTCCAGCTGCTGCATCGGTTTCATGTTTTGGGACTGAATAAAATTTCATATACATATAATCATGTTTTATTTGAGTGTTCCTCTGTTAATAGATGCCTAGGGTAATAGTATAATATATCCAATATAAATAATGCTGCCATATATGTAAAAGGAATAGTATCTATGTGCTAAATTAATTTAGAGTCTTTGGGTAAATACCCAAGAATGATATAGCTGGGAAATATGGTAGCTCTAATTTCAGGTCTTTCAAAAATATCCACACTAATTTCCATAATGCTTAGTCTATTTTACAACCCACAGTATGTGTGCCTTAGGAATATGAGGTTTTGCTTGCAGATATTCTATGTACTACATGAATGCTTGGTACTTGAAGAGGTCAGAAGAGGGCTCAGGTGCTCTGTACTTTGAATTACAGATGGTAAAATTAACAAATAGGAAAAATCACATCAATAAAAATTCAAAACACTGAGTAAAAAACCTAGAAAAGACACAAGGAGATGAAATACCTGCTACGCTCACAGACCTCCTATGCTTTCAGAATAAAATCAAATTCTTAAAATGCCTATATTACCAAAATCCCTACACTGGGTCTAGGAATTAAACCTGGGTCTCTTGAAAGAGCAATCAGTTTTCTTAACCACTGAGCCATCCACTCCAGTTTGCCTTCCCCCAGACCTTTGTCAATTCTTTTGACTATTTTCTGAGTAGATGGAGTCCTTTTAAGAATATGATTGCTCTTGCCTATCCATATCGCAAAGTGCTTTTGCCTATGCTTTCATCTAACTCTTTGAGAGTAGCAAACTATCCCTTAAGGTCTTTGAACCACTTGGAACTGATCTTTTTTTTACAGAGTGAGAGATGGGAGTCCACTTTTACTTTTTTTTATATGTAGATAATCCATTTGTTGACTCTCTCCCAATCCCTTGTACAGCTTTGCCAAAAATCAGGGAGTTGCCGGGCAGTGGTGGCGCACGCCTTTAATTCCAGCAGAGGGATTGGGAGGCAGAGGCAGGCAGATTTCTGAGTTCGAGGCCTGCCTGGTCTACTGAGTGAGTTCCAGGACAGCCAGGGCTACACAGAGAAACCCTGTCTCGAAAAAAAAAAAAAAAACAACAAAAAAACAACAACAACAAAACAAAAACAAAAACAAAACAAAAAAAGAAACAAAAAAAACAGGGAGTTGTAGCTTTGTTGGTTTGTATCTGGCTTTTTTTTTAAGTTGATATACATGTCTGCTTTCATTTGAGTAATATTTTGTGCTCTGTGATGTATTGTGACTATAAACCAGGTACTATAGTATCTCAAGCACTATGTGCAGCTTAGGATTGTTTTGGGCTACCCAGAATCTTTTTGTGATTCATTTCTTTCTATTGAATACATATATGAATTTGTATATGCATACTTCTTCTCTCATTTTATGCCCATGTAAAAGCTTTGATTTCTACTTTCTTTCTGTGAAGAGTATAAAAGCACAGTTAGACTTTTAAAAATCAGGATTTTTCTATAGCCCATGTTTTTCCAAAGCTCAATATACAGCTACAAAGAGCCTGTAACCTCTAATCTTCCTGCGTGTACTACCCGAATGCTAGAAATACAGTTTTACAACAAAAGAGTAAATTTATGTAGTGCTCCAGATCAAACCCAAAGTTTACTGTGTGTACACCCTGAACTGTTTCATTGGTATTTTGAAGTGGATTACATTGAATTTGTACATCACTTTTTGTAGTCTAGGCATTTTCACACTATTGATGCTGCTGTCCAAGATCATAGGAGGTCTTTCATCTTCTCGTGTCCTCTCAAGTCATTTTCTTCAGTGTTTTGAATTTTTCATTGAACTGATTTTTTTTTTGGTTGATAGATTTTTACCCCAACGTATTATAACGTATTATGTTATTTCATTTTAATTTATTTTTAGACCATTGTGAATGGGATTGTTTTCCTAGGTTGTAAAGAAAATTCAAGCCATTGAGTCTTCAAATGTTCAAAGTTCATTTTAAATATATGTAGTTTCTTTTTTATATTTATTGTCAATTTTATTGCCCAATACCCTTCAAAATATTGACTTTTTGCATTATTTAAGTCTGTAGAGAGCCTCACTTTTGTCTGCTTCTCTGTGGAGGTTCCTAGCAACCTTTATTCTGATTATGAATCTAAGTTTGTCTTTTCTTACAGCCTGCCTCCATACAGAAAAAAACAATAACTAAAGTATTTTTTAAAAAGAGAAAACAACAAAGTAAAAATGCTTTGAACCTCAAAATAAGTGCAGATAATCCTATCCATCACCAGCAGACATGAGGATGATAACTATACTTTCTGCCTTAAATCATTCGTCAAATGAGAGTAAGTGGTTTGAAACCCAAAGACTACACAACGAACTATGGGCAACTAAGGAGAGCTAGGAGCAGCAGAAGCGGTCCTCACTAGGGAAAAGCGCATCACTTTGCTGTCAATTTCCAAATGGTCAGCCCTGAAAACGTGTATACATGTAATATTATATAGGTATAATGCAAGAATAAGTATATACATATAGGCATTTAATAGCAAGAAATGAAAATGAGGTCATGACTTTGTAGAAGAGGGGCATGTAGAGAAGAGTTTAGAGGAAAGAAAGGAGAGAGATAATGTGACTCAATTATAATACCGAAAATAAACAACAGCAAAGAATAAGTAATTTATAATTTAATATTAAATTTTGAGTTTTTACCTTTATTGTGACTCTTGGCTATTTGGTGCTTTCAGGAACTCCTTTGTGTACTGGATGATCACATTTCACTTATGTGTTTTAAAAATACTCTAATTCTTTTATCATATAGGTGTGAGATGATATAATGAAATGATTTTCACAGTTGCAACAAAAAATGGCCATATCCTTTGAGGGAACATTTATTTAACCATATATTGGTATCTAGGCTGTATGTCTTATATGAGTAGGTTGGGTCACATGACATCTATGACGTGCTATATTAATAACCTGTGAAGATTTTTGGTCTAACAGGATGGGATACAGGTTTCAATATCAGAGAAGACAGGGAGTGTCATGAGATTTCTGTATGGTGCCTCTTGCAATGGCAAACTGAGGGGAAAAAAAAAACATTGCTTGTTGCCTTAACAACCAGTGTTCTCATGACCTTCAGTGAATGTCTCTTCATTTTTTAGCAACATTGCTGAGTAGGAGGAAGGCATGGATTAAGGAAGCATATTCTTGGAGACTATTGTGCACAGCCTAAATAACCATCATAATGCATAAATGTGAACAAAACACAAAGCTGACTAATTGTAAGATTTGAATTGAAAGAGAAATCTGGTGCCATCAACTGGGGCCTTTGGATCTAGGGTGTTTGAAAAGGTTTTATGTAGAAAGTGCTGATTGACATGATTATGGGTCCAGAAACCAAGCTGCCAGCTGCAGCTATGGATGTGCAATGCTTCTGTCATCTTACCTGAGCCCTGAGAGAAGAATCCAATGCACGCTGTGAACTGGCGAATACCCTCACCCTCAGTCTCACCAAAGAGGACTAGGAATGGTAAGAATAACAGTAGCAATGAACACATATTGAGGAGGTCTAAGAAGAGTAGTGAAAACCCACCCCCTGTGTTTACAGTCTTGCTAGCACATCTGTCTGTGTACTATAGCAACGAAGAGGCAGACAAGCAGGCATGGGGACCTGATAAATAAACAGAATTTATCTGAGCCTAGCCAGTTGCAGCATTGTCTTAACCATTCTCCCTTCTTCTGGCACCAGTGTTTCAACCTTTTCCTGCATGGCATCCAAGAATTTTTCAGACAATGTCAGATTATTCCATGACAAGAAGTCAGGATACAGGCATCCTAGGCCACCATCTCCTGCCATTGTTCCCACTGGTGCAATGAACAACTGATAAATGTCTTAAAAATCCTGAAAACCATTTTACAAACATATCCCCAGAACATGGAAGCTCAGATGTTATAGGAATTTACAAGGTACACACAAAAAAATGTCAGTTTATTTTTTACCTTGAACAACTCCTACAGAAAACATTCCAACTTGCTTATATATGTGCAGAATAATTCCCATTTGCGGCAGGATACTTGGACAAATGGACACATGCTGTTGAAAAAAATATGAAATAGAAAAAAAAATTTACCAGGGATAGGACACAGGAACCAAGCATCACACATGAAAGGACACAGGAAGGTTTTAACCTCCTTGGCACCTCCCTAATCTAGCTGTTCCTATAAGTCACCTAAGGGCTTAAAGCTCTTGGTTAGTCAAAGAATTATGAAGGTAAACTGTCCTCATGACAACTTCCCTGGTTGGTTCACTTTAGTAAGCATTGACTTTGAAATCTATAAACTCCCGTGAAGTGAGAGATCAACAAAATATTCAAGTCTGAGTCTTTCCTGCTTGCATTTATTCAAAAATTTCTTGGTGTGGAAAACGTGTTAAATATTAGTTTAGAGACCAGTCATGAGCCCTACCCGCTCAGTGCTTAAGATTACTAGAAGAAATAGACAGGAGCCAATCAATACTTAAATACACAACTAACAACTACAGCAGTAACAAAACAGCACGAATTTACAACAGCTGCTCAATACTATGACTATTGGAAGTGATGGTGAAAACTTCTAGGCTATTTTTTTTTTTAGGCCAAAACAGATGGTTACAGTAATACCTGGTAGTCTTCCTTCATTTTTACTTGCCTTTTCCAAGGGAGATGTCTACTGGCACATGGCTGCCCAATTACAAAATAATTTTCAAACATCTCTTGCAGAAAGTTAAGAACTGGGGACAAAGTTTTGGCTTAGATGAACAGGAAGCTTGTGCTCAAGTTTGGAGCTGCTCTTCTTTTGTTTGTTTTAGATTTCCTCATACATTCCATTCCATTGTAGTATCTCCTCTCTCCACTCCTCCCAGCTCTCCTGTACCCACCTACCTCCTCTCCTCCCAAGATCTACTCTTCTGTTTCTCATCAGAAAAGATCAAACCTCTCAGGGATGTCAACTGAATATGGCATAACAAAATGGAATAAGACTAGACTCAAACCCTCATGTAAGGTTGGAAGAAGCAACCCACTAGAAGAAAAAGGTCTGGTTTCTAAATGCTGGCCAAAGAGTCAGTGACAGTTCCTGATTCGACTGTTAGAAGTCCCATAAGAACACCAAGCTACACTGCATGACACATATGCAGAAGACCTAGTACAGATCTATACAGGTTCTGTGATTGCCAGTTGAGTCTGTGTGAACCCATTGAGCCCTGAATAGGTCATGCTCTCATGGTGTCTTTGATCTTTCTGGCTCTCATCATTCTTCCTCCCAATTTTCTTCAGTGTTCTCCAAGCTCCAAGGAGGCAATATGGCCATCCTCTTTTCTTCTTCTCTTCTTTCCTTCTAGCTGAATGTGTTAGTAACAGTAGGACTGAAAGAATTTTGTGCATCAAGGCATAGCTGTCACATATGAAAAAATAGAAAGTTGAGAAGACTTGATTCGACCAAACAGATACACTCAAATATCCACTCAGGATATTTATGCAGAAAAGACAGTATTCTGGTTTACATCAATGTAACTTTTTGTGTCTTAGTTATATTAGCCTAGCTTGCCCATGATGATTATAATATTCTCCCAAATTGCTGGTATCAGTTTTACGTTGAAAGAAAATTGTTATTGCAGGAATCATAATAGGCATTGGCACTTTTCCTAGTGAAATTTGGCTAGAGTGTCTTCATACTCCTAATTGATATTTCCAGCACAGGTATAAATAACTACTCCACAATATGCTCTAAATCTGTATGGTTTTATTTATTTGATGTTAAAACAAGTGAAACAAAATTAATGTTAGAGATTACAAAACAGATGTTTAGATAAAAATCTATATAGAGCTCTGTCTGCTGATGTTCTTAATATGAGGAAAGGGCTGAGAAATTGGGGGACAGGAAAATTATATAGACACCTGACTTGAACCTCATGTGGTTTGGCTATTTGAGAGACAGAGTTTTAATTAAGTCATGACATCCAGGAAGGAATTATGAAAAATAAATGACAGTGCCTCTACTTTGTATAAGCATATGTTGTCTCTTTCATCTCACTTTAGAGAAAATTGACTTTAGATGACTTTAGAATCATTCAGTCTATAATGCTCACAAAACATTGTTCAAAACTAAATTCTAAAATATTTAATTAAAAACAGGGAAAGTGTATTTCACATATTCCACTTTATCTGCACTCAGGAATGCTTAACTATACAGATTATTTAAAGGCAAACAATTTAGGACTAGGAGAAAGTATTTACTGGAACATTGATACTCATTAATGAATTAGCTTGAATGATACTCTGGGTTACAAATAATGAATAAAGTATGTCATGAAATACATATATATGTGAATTAAATATATAGAGATAGATAGAGATAAAGAGAGAGAGAGAGAGAGAGAGAGAGAGAGAGAGAGAGAGAGAGAGA
>JANHMN010000011.1:25907774-25921165 GCA_030674055.1 Rhabdomys pumilio
AGAGAGAGAGAGAGAGAGAGAGAGAGAGAGAGAGAGAGAGAGAGAGAGATTTCCCATGAGTCTATGAACTATTTTCAGACACCAGAAGATAAACCTTGTCAAAAGAAATAAAGAGAGAGGGAAAGAAAGAGAAGCTTAGACTAGAATCCAAAAATTCATTAAGTTTTCATTGTTTAAACTAGTTTGTAATATTAAACAAGATAGTAGAATGATATCATGGTTTTCATTGATCACATTAGAGCTTGAGACAAAACAGAAACATTTGAAAGGTCTCTACTTATGTCAGATAACACAGTAACTTTAAAATTTCATTCGTAAACTATGTAAATCTTTGCTTTTGACTTGTGTGCTTATCCTCTTTGGCTGTGGACGCTCAAGTCCTTGGTCATCTGCCCCCGCTTCCCCATATGTCTCATTTCTCTGCTGCTGACCTAAATCCCCACTATCAGGTTTTTATGCCCTTGTGGATTCTTGAATGTATGACCAACGATACTTTATCTCTCACATACTACAACTCTTCTTTACTATTTATTTTCATTGAAGATGAATTAGCTTAGGAAAATGTGAGAAAACCCAGAAAGAAGTAGGATACAATACCTTTGAACCGATTTCTTCCAGTCATTAGGCTTTGATCTAGACTGATGCTCTTATTTTATAAAGAAACAAAGCAAAATAAATCCTATTACTGAGAATCACTCCACATAGCTTCTTCTTTCTACAGCAGCACTGCAAACCCGAACAGCATTCACTGAACCTCATCTGCCAAGGCCAATCCATATCTCTGGCTTTCCTAGCCTGGCATGATAATGTTCTTTTTCTAAGAAACATAATGAAAGGATAGGAGATTGAGGCAAAGCTAAAACATGAAATATATACTAAGAGAGCAAAGAAGAAAAATGGACTGATGAAAACTAATCTACCTTTAATGTATGTAGATCTTCATAAATGAGAGCCCACACATACTTAGGGTCACAAATTAAAGTGAAACCAGGCACGTTTATTGTATGTTTTTATTAGTCCTCTCTATCCTTGTCCATCCTACAGCCTAAATACCACTTCCTATATGATAGCAATTTCATGATTTGAGGAGGTTGTTTTGTTTTATCAGAACAAAAATAAGTCATAAATCAAGGTAGTTTTCAAGTATACCATGAAAACATGAGATAGAGGAGTGACCAAATACCAGAAAAAACTCAGCTATGGATATCAGATATGATTCAAAGTCATCCTTAGCTTTTGCATCAATATATCCCAAAATCTTTCTGTGATAGTCATAAGAGTACTAGGTCAAATACAGAAGACAGGATGTAATGACCATTGAGGGGGCTAAGGATAATTGATATGATGTTTAATTTGTTATTTTGTCAGAATGACCTAGGAAAAAGCCTCTGGGAATGCCAATAATGGATTATCTGCATTAGTTTATTGAGATAGGAATATCTCACTTAACTGTGGACAGTACCACCCTGTGGGATAGGATATTTGACTAAATAAAGAAATGGAAACTTGCTACACACACACATTTTTACTATCTGCCTCCTGACTATAGATCCAATGTGACAGTTGTTCCAAGGTCTTGTCATGTGATTTCTGTGCTATTAAGAAGTGTACTCTCAAAACTGTAGGCCAAAATAAGTACTTTGTAGAGTTTTCGGATGCTTTTGTTTTTGTTTTTTGTTTTGTAGTTTTGTTTTTGTTTTGTTTTGCTTTTTAGGTATTTTCTCTCGCCAATGAGAAAATTAACTGTTCAATATAAAACCCATAATAATTTGGCTATGAATTTGTCACATATTAAATTGCCATAATCATAAAATCACAAACCAAGCTAATAGTATCTTCAACATAAGTGTGGCTTTTTCATTAATCAGTTTACATTTCATCTTAAGAATAGGTATACTGAAGGTGATTGATAATCACCCCAAAGCAATGAACTGGAGGTAATTATGGAAGTTGAGCTCCCACACAAATTTTGTATTAAAATGACTGTTGCACTGGTATAAACTAATCCTAAAAAATATTTGTTTAGTGTGAGTATTTACAGATCCAGTACAGTAATTTTAGTGGGGTTTTAAATCGGGCTCCATGTAGTATTCCCAATCCATCTGTTAATCGCACTGATTACATCTCTGGCTGATTACACAGAAAATTGCTATCCATGCCTCAGGTCAGGCAATGAGAAAGTTGTGGGTTGAGTTGTGCGAGGGGATAAATCGGTGTAAATTGAAGTTACAAGCAACTGAAAATAAAGGCTGCAATGTTTGGGGAGTGCTGATTGCTTACTACAGTAGGCATGTCGCCTTCCATAGAGTCTAGCTCTGTGGGCAGACTGGAAGATTAAACTGCTGAGTTACTATGAGACAATATTTTCTCTCAAGCTACAAGCTCCTAAAGTTTGATTTGATGTGATTTTTTTTTTCATTTGGTAAGGACTGGACTAGAAGTCCACCCAGAAGGATCATTTTACAGTAATAGCTGATTTTGAATTGTTTACTTAACCTCCCAGAATGTGAGTCCTTGAGTTCTGAAGTGTGACCTTCATTGCTAGAAGAGAAACCAAGATCCAAGGAAGCAGAAGAGTGTAGTCCTTGAGACCCAGGGCTTGAGAGGAAGTCTCATATAGCCAGGGGTTTATCTGAGTATAGGCTTGTGTTCAGTATACAATTTTATCTAGCTAGAAGGAAATGGAAGCAGACAGTAGTCAGAGGAGGAGGGCACTTTTAATTCTGGTGCATTTCCCAGACATAAGAGGCTCACTGTAGCCCCATATATGGAAGAGTGGGGGGGGGGAAATTGAGCATTTAAGCAAATCTATATTTAGCTGATGAAAGACATGCGCAGGCTCTTTTAAAGTAGCTTTTATATTTGCTTTGGGCCATGTTCTATTTTATATTTTTAGCAGTGACTCAGATCACAAAGTAGAGATCTTATATACCAAAAATTTTGGGAGGTGGGGGCAGAGGAATCTATCTGTGAATGCTAGCTAATATTCTGAGTAGCAAAATAGGGCTCCAAGATTGTGAGTTTACACAGGCACTAAACATTAGGTTGAATCTAGTGATAAGAAAGCTCAAGGCTTTCCCCGTGAAGCAGCCATTGTGCAAGGTGAGTTGGGAAAAATACAAACTAACTGCAGTTCATAGACAAACAAGCTGATTGTAGTTATACTTAATGTGGAAACAGAGGAATGATAGAAATGTAGCCTTCATTTTAGGGAGAGCAAAATTCCAATATAGACACCTTAGTATTTAGATTACATGTGGATTCATATGTTCAGCAATAGCTGAATACTCTATCAAAAAAAACATTGAAAAGCAATTGAGAATCATTGAAAAGCAATTGAAAATCATATGGCAAAAACATCTGTACCCCTGGAAGTTAAGGTTAAGGTAGAAAAGGGAATGTTTCATGGGTTACAAGCACCAACTCTCACTTCGGCATTTTTTGGCAAATTTTAGGAAATGTTATCTTGTTCTCCATAGGTTGATACTCCTTTCACAAGTCATATTTAAATACAGGGTAAAACTGAAGGCAGTATTTTCAACATTAGAGGGAGTGGAAAGATGGGTGAGTTAAGAAAACCCATTACTCTTGAAGACAATCCAGGCACAGTTCCCAGTGCCCATACTATCACACATTACTCCCTACCATCACGCTCAGAGAATTGGTCCTCTTCTGGTTTCTTGATAGCACCAGGCAGACATATAGTACACAAAATACATATAAGCAAAACACTCATATGAATAACATAAAATAAATACCCATAACATTCCCCCCCCCAAAAAAAAACCAACAACCTTAAAGTTGTTAAAGAGTGAATGATGTTTTGTTCATTAGGAAACATGAGCCTGTCCTGGAGGACAGGGTACTAGTATGTCCCAGAGAACCCTTGTGTTCAGCAGGGCTGGAATTAATGATGTCCAGATCTTTCTAACCTGTGACTCTACAGGAAGGATGGAATTGGAAAGTTAAAGCAGGTGGGGGGGGTCATAAAAAATGTTTCTCAGTATCAGCTGTCCAGGCACACAGTTGTACATATCTGCCACTTGTCTCTGTGATTAGCTCATCCTTGTCTGATGGACAGGTGCTGTTACTAGAAAAGCTGGCACCACTTCCCGTGCTTGAATACTTTGAAGCAGAGGGATTAATCCCCTCTGGAGATATTTGCTTGTTTTTGCTGTCAGAGCAGCAGTACTTTTCCCTTTGTATCTCTTAGCTTGTGGTTTTTGAAGTTTAGCTTCACAGAGAAATAGGCCTCATGTTTCCTTGGTGATTCTCTAAATCTGAGCAGTCCCTCCTCCACCTCTGCAAACAGTCTCCAAGCTCTCTGCATTTTGTTTGCATTCTGCCCTCTACAAAGGACAAAAGACCACTTTGGAGCCCCAAACTTAAATATTTATTGGAAAATATACTTGTTTGGTTTTAAAACAGACCAGAGCTACCTTCATTACTTTCCTTCCTTTCTATTTATATAAATACATATTGAAAAGCAATAGTATTGTTATTTAATTTTATGTTATTTTCAGTTTGTACAATCATTAATGCTCATATGTACAAATTTTACCACATGAGGGTTATGGCAAATTAATGCCTCTGGCTGTTTATAACTTTATCAAAAATAGGATTGTTCTAAAGACCTACACTTTGAAACACACTTATAAAATGCATGCTCAAGTTGAATACGAGAAGATGTTATAGAATATTACTGTAAATAAAACTATAAATATATCTAATTTCTACTATCTAAATATATTCTATGATTATCATGTATAATGGAGAATCTCAATCAGATGTAAAATTTTCCTGCAGTGTATTTGCCTATTTAGAAATACAGCAAAGGACAAGTACTGGGAGAAAAAAAATTGTAGGTTAACATCTGCTAAAGGACTGTATATTACAAAATATAGGGAGAACACTTAAAATTCAACGTTTTAAATTATTTTTAATTAATTATTTTATTTGTTTATACCCCAAATATTGTTCCTTCCTTCTATTCTCCCAGAGTTCTTCACTCCATCCCTGGTCCCCTTCACCTCTGAGAGGATGTTCCACCCTCTAGCGGCTTGTGTTCTCATGCTAATTATGTTACCCAAAAACCTTTACAGTGTCCAGCACATAGGATAAATGGTGCCTGCCTCCAGGTGCCTCTGACTGAGAAATAAAGTTGCTGGAGGCCAGTAGGTAGGCAAGGAGACAGTGGTGGGACTTTTAAAATTCCTGGGTAAGAAAGGTAAGTGAGGGAGAAGGGAGTCTGCCATGAGAGGGCCCTAGTCATGAAGAAGCAGGATAGTGAAACAGCTGAAATGTAGGTGCAAAGGGAAATCTGCCTCATGGGAGGTCTGCCCAGAAGGAAACAAGACAACAAAGACAAAATACAGATTTAGAAAGTATTTACTTGTGAATGCTGAAGGGAAGTGTGGACTAGCCACCGGGAGTTTGGAAGTGCACAACCATTGAGCTAGTTAAGGTATATTAAAATATAAAGGTTGATTGGGTGTGTCTATCATTCTTGAATCCAGACCTCTTAGGGAGGTGCAGAGTCATGCACACACCTGCCTAGAGAATAGAGCAGACTTTAAATATTTACTGCTACATCTCCTCCCCCGGGGGGGGGGGGGGGGGGCTAATATGCATCAAAAAGGTATCGTGTAACAATACAGCTTCTTTGAAAGACAGCTTTTTTTTTTTCAAACTTAAATATATATTTTTACCATATTACCATGCTTCCCAGACTATCCACATCACATGATGCTTCTTGGTATTGACTCAAAAGAATGGAAAATTTCCATTCACCCAGAGCCTGTAGATAATGATTTTATGACAGCTATATTCATTATTTCCAATACTTAATATGGAAATTGTCCTTCAATTGGAGTACATATAGAAAGACTTTTAGATAAATTTAGATAAGATTTTGTTAGGGTTAAAAATTAAATCAACTATGAAAGCATGGAAAGTGCTGAGAAGTCTTAAACACACATGGCTAAGTGATAAATACAGATAAGAAAACTATACAATAGTTTTCTATATAGAAGTTAACCAATGTTAGAAATATTTAATAATTTGGGCTAAAGTTTCCAATGAGGGAAAGGAGTTCATACCTGGTTCATTTCCTCTATAGTTATTGACTGAGTACATAGAGTCAGGTAAGTGGGCTAAAGGATTTAGAGGCCCCAAAGCTGGCAAGAACAAATGATATAAGCTCCATATCTTAACACTTTGATTTACATTGTTTAGTAAATATTCTTGCAAATGGCAGAGTATCTTATCAAGTGAATTGGAACACCTTCCGTCAGAAAAGAATCTGTTGACTGTCGTTCATATAAGTTAAGAAATAACGATGTAATGGAACCTATCAGAAAAGAAAGTGCTCATCAAAGAAGTGGAAGAAGATTTACTTCAACTTAGGGCCACATCTAGAATTTTGCCCAAAGAGTATTTCATTATCTAAACTGCTCCAGAAAGAAAATAGACAGAAAAAGAAAGCAGGGCATTGCTTAATCAGAACTTCTTATGTGCTTTATTGCTGTGGTCCATGAAGTCTAAAAGTCCATGAAGTTCTGGAGTGTTAATTACTATAAGAATAAAAGGTTACAAATCGGAGTGGGGGATATTTTTTTAGCTTCTCTGTTTGCCTCAACTGTTTAGTTTTAGCTTGGGTTAAGCCTATCTAAAGTGAGCCAAATATGGCATAAGGTCATGTTAATAATTTGTTGATAGCATACATTTGGCGAGCTGAAAAAAAAAATGGCTTACACATGACACATATACAGGCACACACAAGTAATTTATTCCTTCACATGCCAATTCTCAATGTAGGTCAAGCCCATCTTATAACGACATAGTAGCAAGTCTTCCTTTTAAACCACTCTGTTTCCCAGCAGAATCCGAACGGATAAGCAAATATCCTTTTATACTCGCTTCTTCAATCCCAGGCTATGGCAATGCTTACTTCGCACATGGTTCTCAAAGTTCCCCTCTTTACTGCTTGTTTACATTCTTCAGACACTGATAGACAGTTATCACATGCCACCTAAAGGGCTGCATTGCCAAACTATTCAGATTTGGAGCTTTTCATCTTTTTTCATAAGTCATTGCCTCCATCGCTTTAATCATTTTCTTTTCTGGCTGTTTTCTGAAATCCATCCAATTTGTTGATATCTTCTTGGCGGGGAGGTGCCAAGAACGGAGTGTACAGTGTGATTAAAGAGCTGTGTCCATCACTTCTCAGCCAGATGGGATGGTTGCTACTTCAGAAGACACTTGGGATGTATATTGGGACAGAGATAGAGGGGAAAGAAATCCCGAGAAAGGAATTCTACCATTAATTGTCCCCAGAGAAAATAAAATAAGCATTTAATTAAAAGATGAATTTTCTAGCTTTCTTGTTAGCAAGCAGATGTTACTTGTGCAAGAAAGGCAGAAAACAGCATTGCTTAATAAGATAAGAAAACAGTAGTGCAAATCAGTAGATCAGAACCTTACTCACAGGTGGGGAAAACAATTGTAACAATGAGAAAAATTATCCTGAGAAATACTTTCAGTTATTCAGACAATACAAAAACAGTAGGGAATTTTAGATCAGATCATTTAAAACACTTAGCCCATTTCTAGCATCCTGATATTGTACATAATACACAATCCATAAAATGTGCCCTACAAAAAAAAAGATGCTTTGTGTGAATTTATATTTATGAAGGGATTCCCCTAAAGGTTTTTAGGTTGTAGCTTCAGATTTCGGTTTCTGTGTACTTGCAGGGTGAATGAGAGATCAAAGTCTGCCGATTTGTTATGTAGTGTGCCCGTGGTTAATGCTCAGAAACCAGCATTTTCTAGTGTACTAGAGTGAGACTGAATATAGATATCTCACCCAGATGCTTTATTGAAGCTGAGTTTCACTGCAGCCCTAATTTATCTTTAGCATTTTGCTTTATGCTTATGTTTAAAGTTTTACTGTACTCATTGAACTGTGCTCGATCATTAATAACAGCAGCTATCTTTAATGAGATGTATGTCACCCTCCAGCAGGTGGTACAGACTAAGAGTCTGAGCATTGAGTTATACGTTAGAAAGAAAATATTTCTTTCATGGGATTGCATTGTGGAATGAAACAAGTATAAGTATCTTAGAAATGAAATAACACTTGAAATGAAAGAAGAAAGAAAACAAACAAACATGCTAGGATTTCCTGAATAACAATCATACCCCTTAGTCCCTGAAAGGAGAGATAATAATTCAATGTATTGCTATTATGGAATCCAGTAAAAGCTCAGTCAATAAACTACTGACATTTTTAGTTGAGATCTCCCATCTGTTACTCTGTGCTGTAATAAGGAGAAAAGGAGATAGATATTACAATTCCTGTATTTTCTAGTGTTAGGGCTGCCAGAGAAAATAAATACAGGGCCTTTATTTCTTAGAACAGTAAGAATGTGTCATGTCTTTTGTTGAGTCCTATCCTCCCCACACTTAACATAGTGTAAATCTTGGGTATGTGTTTAGTCATAGAGCTATGTTTAATTACGCATTCATATCTTCTCTTTGTTACTTATCTTCAAATATACATTGTCAAGATAGATAAGTGCCAGATATTATTATTATTATCTATAAGATAGATATGGTGCCAGATTAATAGGCACAATAAGCTATATAATTGAATTCTTGAACTGAAGGTTCAAAGCTCCTCAGCATGTGAGAGTGGAAGTACCTTTGAATCTGGAAATGAAAGATTCATGCCCTTCTCACTCCCAGGAAGTTGGAAATTTCTGAGAAACAGGCCTATGAAATCTGAATGAATGGCAGCAGAGAAAAACTAGAAGCTTCTTTCTCAGGCGTCCACTATGGATTTAAGGCAACCATGTAGCTTTGTATCCACTTTAGTGCATGGCTCCTTTCTAAGCTGTGGTTAGTAAAGGCACATCCTAAGAGTATGCCATTTTTACTAATATGTTTCAAAAGAAAGAACAAGAAAATGACTTATATATAAAATAATATAGGGCTTATTTTAGAATTTCCCTTTATGTTAAATTTCAAGTTTGGAAATGTTCAAATTTTAGGAGAATATAATAAGAAAGAGAAAGTTATTCTAGCCTCAACTGGGATGTTGCCTTAAGCTTACAATCCAAATATATGGTTATCATTACCTTTGTGGCTACTCTCTTTCAACATGGTGGCTATGAAGTGGCTTGGTCCACTGTCATTTACAGGTCTTCATTTTGACTCTCTTCTACATAGTATATTCCCTTCTTTCTATTTTTTTTTGGCTCTTCACACTTGCTGGCATGATGTTATCAGACTTTGGTAACCAGTATGTTTCAATAAAGCTGACATCTCCCAGAAACTCTTCAAGATAGGTCTTCTTTCAATTGTTCTTGGGGAAGCTAAATGGCTAGAGGTGAAGAAATGGCTCAGAAGTTAAGAGCATGTACTATCCAGAGGACCAGAGTCTGGTTCAAATCACCCACATGGAAGCTCATAACCTGCAGTAGCTCCAGTTCCAAGGGATCTAGCATCCTCTTCAAGTCTCTATGGCTACACACACACCTGTGTATTTACATGAACACAGACACAGACATATACATTAATAAAGATAACTTGAAAAGATAAGAAGTTATATGATTATCTAGAATATTATTTGGAAAACTATATTAAACTTAAAATTATAAAAAAAGCTTACCATTTAAGTGATTTACTCTCCTTGAGCATAATTTTTGGGGTATAGAATGATTTTTAACATTGTTCCTATTTTCTTTTATCTCTTCATAGAGGAAGGCTTTCTCCCTTGAAGCAATGTCAAACTCATTCACATTTCAGGACACATCAGCTGTACATGAGTTGGACATACCATCTTGCTACTACTAGCAGAATAACTTCCCAAGTCATTTGAGTAGTTAATTCTGGGTCTTCTTTCCTGGGCACATGAGAGCAGACACTGGTGCTTTTTGTTACCGTTGTTGTTGTTGTTGTTGTTGTTGTTGTTGTTGTTGTTGTTGTCTAAATGGACAATCTCCATATCACAGCTCCTTTTTCATCTCCAGGATGTCACAGTTAATTTGTAATTATATGTCTACTGCTTTGTTTTCTTCTGTTTTGCTGTCTAGTAGTTAATTACTAAATAACATGCATAGAAACATGTCCAAGGAGATATACATTCTGATTGATCAAGAAAGAAACACTAATTGTCAGAGGCAGGCATTCCTAAACTGATCTTAAGCAAATAATCCCCTAGCCAAATTCAGCCCACAAACATTTTATTTGGCCCACAGAGTTTTTGTTTTTGAGAAATTGAGCCAACATGAAACATTAGTGCATTTCCTGTGAAAATTCACATTTTGGACTATTTTCAAAAATGTGGTAGATATTCTTCTAGATCTAATTACTACACTGCACAATATGACTAGACTTAATAGAAGACAGACACCTCAAGCACAGTGAGGCCAAGACTTTACTAGGACACAGTATCCACCCATCTTTGTTGTTCACTCAACATGGGGATGAGAGTGTAGTTGGTCATCAATTCATTGTCCTCTTCATTCTTGACTTACATTTTCTTTTCTGTCCTCCTTTGTAGAACCTGATATAAATACATAATAAAGCACAGGAAAGAATGAAAAAAATGCTCTCACTTATTTCTAGGAGCACACATTAGTCATAACTACAGTTCATGTTAATATTTTAGTTCTTACCACAAGTCATTGGAGATCATAATCTTTAAATTCTAAAGTAAAATTTTGAAAAGATATCTGATCAAAATGCCCATTATAAGCTAGGGGCAAAGATGGAGGAAGATATATTTCTGATAGATGGCCAACACTGATATCAACATTCACTTTCCATGTCCCAGGATAAGAACAAAGTCTTCCCCACTCTTAACTTCCAGTGTTTTTAAACTAAACACATAAGTAATCATAGAGAAGCTATGAAAGCAGAACAGTATTCTTGAAGAAAAATGCAGGAAAATTGATATATTAATCATTTTTAATGTTGGCTACCTCTTTATGTTTGGAGAGGAAAGAAGAGCATATGAGAGATGGAGTAGTTCCTCCCAACCTTTAACTTCCTATCCATCATAAACATGAGAAGAAAACTAGGACCACTGATGCTGAATGGCTGGAGAATCATATACTGCTAGACAACGATGAGGCTAGAATCCCAGATTGCCTGCCAAAAGATGCTCTAGCCCTATTGCCTTGAAATCATCTCAGAACTTGGAATTAGATTTGGTCTTTTATGTTCTCACTCTGCAATATATGCTCATATTATTTTGTAATAAATCCTAAGGTGGTCAATGCACTGTGTATAATCATGTCATGGGCTAAGGATAATCTAATTAACATTATTTTCCTTTCTATAGAACGCTTCACCTCCTCACCTCTAGAGCATAAAATTTTATGAATTGTGTTTAATTCCTCATTCTTTTCTCCAAGCCAACAGAGTAGAGAAAATAGATTCCCAGTGGTAAATGTAGACACCGCTAACTTATATTTAGTCTCTGTCTGATGGTTAATTTGAGTACCATGACCAAAAAATTTAATCTTTCTGAACCTCAGCTTTCCTAGAAGAACAATAAAGTTAATGCTATACAACTAGGGAACTGTTTATTTGTCCTTTTTAAAAACATTCCAATGAAATGCCCATTATGTGCTATGCATGGTTCTTGGTGGCAACTGAGAAAACCATGTTTATTTTATCAAAGAAAAGATAGCTGTACAAATTAAGTAACTAAATACCTCTGGTTGTTCCTAACACAGAGTACCTCTCTGTCACTCTCTTTCTCTGTCTGTCTCCTTTTCATATTTCATTTCAACTTTAATTCTTTTCCAAACTGAGCTTTAAATTCAGAAGAGGATGCTGAGGAGAAAGCTGTGGGAAAAGTGTTTGTCATGCCAGCTTGAGGACTTGAGTATATATATCCAGTATCTCCTAAGGGGAAAAAAACTGAGCAGTTTTGGTAGCCAACTTATAATCACAGTGTTGGTGGAAGCCGAGAGTGGGAATATCTGTGGCAAGCTGGCTTGGATAGCTAGACTAGCCACACTGACAAACTACAATTCTGAAAGAGTCCCTCCCTCAGCAAATAGAGAACAAAGAACACATCCACCTTTCTTCTCACACATGTACATATGTATAACTGCATACTCCCCCTCATGTGCACACACTCACAGATGAACACACATACTCACATATAAACAAGCATACCCTCATTTACATGTGCAAAAAACATTCAAGAGAATATTTGCACCGATTTTTAGAGTAAGATACCAGATGCATATGAATAGTTGAGAACAGAGCTACATGATATTTTAGAGATAATCATTGCATAGAGGAAATATTATTTTTTAACATTACCAAACCAGGATACTTAAACTTTGTTTTTTAAAGGGGTCATTGTCCAAGTGCCCTGTGTCACATACGTTTCTGGTACAAATACTGTCCATTTCCTGTAAAACAGACCCTGTACAACATCCAGCTTGTATTATGTGTATGCTGGAGATTTGTTTTTTGACTCCTAGAACAGAATCCAAACATTTTTCCTTATCTTTGCTTTCTCACTTAAATAAGAGTTACACTTACCTAAGCTTCTACTTCCTGGCAGCGAAGTTTTCAGTGGGCAATTAATTAAGAAAAGTTTTTGCATCTTCTTTTGATCATCAGCTCTGAAGGGAAGAAGAAAGTTTAAGCAGGATTTCTCAGCTGCTATGAAAGGACCTTGAAGGCATTCATAATGATTGGCAAGAGAATCGTTTATTTTTCTTTTTCCCCCAAAAGAAAGATCTGTTGGTAGTTAGGAGATGTGATGTAATGAGAACCAAGTTTGCTGGGTCCCTTAAACGTGCTGTTCACTTTTTTTCTTACAGCATAAAAACCAATAATAGAAAATATGAATAATGGAAAAGTAGCAAAAAGATCCTAAGGGCAGTTTTGGGTTGTGCAAATTTTGTCCTAGTCTTTGTATTATCTTGTATTCTCCCTTACTTCTTCAGATCTACAAACTTCTCCTGAGCATTCTAACTGGATCTTAACTGGCATTTCCCAAAAGCCACTCTTAAATGGTGCTGAAAGTGTTCCCAACTTGTTTTGTTTAAACACAGAGTATAGTTTCTTTGGTATTATACAGGACTATTTGATCTGGTAACACATCCCTAAGATAGCATCATGGTGTTGTGAAGAGGGTACTAAGGCAAGTCATTATATATATATTAGATATGCTACTCACAGGGGCCTCAGGTGGACAAATCACCCCATCCTTCATGGTTTTAGTTTCTTCACTTATGAGATAAATTGAGGTTGACATATATGTCCGGTAACATCTTTGTAGTTAAGAAACTCAGGATTCTCAAAGTAGGGCTCTCTCTCTCTCTCTCTCTCTCTCTCTCTCTCTCTCTCTCTCTCTC
>JANHMN010000011.1:25921175-25943537 GCA_030674055.1 Rhabdomys pumilio
TCTCTCTCTCTCTCTCTCTCTCTCTCTCTCTCTCTCTCTCTCTCTCTGTGTGTGTGTGTGTGTGTGTGTGTGTGTGTGTGTGTGTGAATTTTTAACACTGGAAATCTTCTGACTGCTTAAAAGGGAATGTTTCCACTCTTACTCTGCTGACATCTTCCTGCCAACTGTTTGTTCTATCTTTCCTTCTCCTCCCTCTGTAATTATCAACAGTTTACCACAACCTGCAATAGACCATTTTTTCAGTAACATTGTGTTGTATTCATATTCTTAGAACACTCAGTAGGTTGAAGATTAGAGAAGTTAAATTTTATGTATGGAAAGGAGGAGGTACTAGTTTCAGAGACTTCAAGCTTTCTGAGACACTTGACCCCTAATGATGACTAATAAGTAAGAATATTTAATTAACAAAAAGCCACATAGATGTCTGACACTTAGAAGGAGTGTAATAAATTATATATCTTACTATGCTTAGTTCACAATTTGCCCTTCTACTGAGATTTCTAGAAAAAAAAAATAATGGTCTCTTTCCAAATCCCCTTGAGGTCTTTGAAACCTGTAAGTGTGTTTGAGAGTCCTCTAATATATTTGATGTCCACATGAGTCTTTTTTATCCTTCTGTGGATCTTGGCTTTTCCCTGGTTTATTCTTTATTTCTCTAGTTTTTTCTCATTCTTTCCTTTGGCTTTGTTCCTTTCACGTCCACAGAATTGGCATCCTTTAATATCCTCATTATCCAGCCCACCTTGCTTGTGGCCATGGGTAAACTACATTCTCTGGCTAGAGAGAAAGCTTAGCAGTGAGCAGAGCACCCTACCCGAGGCAAGGCAAGAGGAAAATTTAATGCATTTTCTAAATCTTTCTCCCCGGGCTCCTCCTCTGTTTTCTGTCATATCAAAGGAGTAAGTTGGGAAATATTTCTTTTCATCCTGCCCTTTCTCCCGCCTTGGTTTGTTTTGTTTCTCTGTTTCAGTTTGTGGAAGGCTGAGAACCAGCCTTGTGGTGATAAAAAAGGTTGATAATATAGAAGCAGGGAAATGACAAGCGTGAGCAGTGAGAATAGGTAAGGCCCACAGCTTTCCTGCAGGTAACTGGTGCTTTTCCCTCTGGGTCATTTGCTTACTTCTCCCTCAAAGACATAGACCATTGCCTGTAGTTTAACTCTCCTTCTCTTTCTTTCTTTCTGGTAATTAGTTCTCATTAGCCATGTTTTCTCTTACACTCGTCGTTCCTTCACAGCCAACCTGCTCTGTTCTTCTGTGAGGAACTCTATGCATCTCGCTCATTTGATAAAAAGGTGCCACTTGTCTATTCCAACAAAACAAACAAATAAAAATGTATGTTTCTTGGAGGATAACATTTGCTTTTTGTGTTCACAGTTTATACAGTTCTGGCACCAAGCCGTGATGTCAACATTTTTGCCATTCCCATTTCACAGTTAGAAACATCAAGGCCAGTACAACATGGAAGGGTGTAATATTCTTATTCCAAATGACTTACACTTTCTGCACAACCACATTTTCTTCTTTTCAGCCTATGGTTATCTTTGTCCTAACTGTCAGATGGAAGTTTTTATATCTGAGTTTGTAATTTAATTTTTTTAATTTTAATTATGTCCGTGGCTATTCTAATCTTACTTCAAAAGTTTTATTTCATATACAGTAGCTTATTCAGCTAATTCTGAATGTGAACATGAAGAGGCTTATACTTGTCTGATTCTCACTGAGGTTCTAAATACTCTTGCCATGCACATTTTAGCTAGATTATTTTGATTTACTTAGTAGTAAAAACCAAAACGTTTAACAAAATAAATTAAAAAACATATCAACAACTTTCATTAGTATTTTCATGTCTAAAAATGCAGACAGATTATAGTTTTATTGATGTTAATAATAGTATTTTAAGTTCAAAAACACCATCACCAGATTTCCTATAGAAGGTCTATAAGTCTACAGCTATGCTTACTGTTAAGGGTCCATTTTCATATGTTAGTATTAGCCTTATTGAAAAGAATGACATGGCTTCTAACCCCTGCAGAATACATCCCACCATCTCTAGTTTTCAAATGTGACTGAGCCGTGTCAGCCATCACATTATTTATGCAAGAGAAAATTAAATTTTTGAAACTGAAGTCCAATGCTCATCACTTTATAACACTGGCAGGCTCATTGCTGTCATCTCACGCCACTCTGCCTTCTGTGCAATATGATAGATTTTAATAATCACTTTACTCTGTTTTTAATCTTCTGCATTTCTCCAGAAAGAAAAGCCCTTGCTCGTGTGTGCTTGTCCTAGTAGGAAGAGTACCTCTTAAGGGAGGACGCAGGTGTTAAAGAGTGGCTTCTCTCCCTCATCTTTGTCCTACCCCCTCATCTTTCCCCTGCGTTTCTAGTTGGCAACAGAAGCTGGCTTTTATGCAAATGATTTACAGGAAATGTTTCTTCCTTGACTAAAGAAATATTTAGACAGCAGTGGAGACAGACTTGAATTCCACCCACACCAGACCTTCTGGTCTGATTCCGTTTTTCACATGGAGACAACTGAAGCATGAAGGGTGTTTTAAAAAGTTTTTTCAATTATTTTTAATAATCATAGTACTCTCTTCTTCAGTTACTAGTAGTTTAGAATCTCTCTCTCTCTCTCTCTAAAATTTCCATAAATTTGTAAGTTTTCTCCTGGTCGGTCATTTCTAGAGGCTTTTTCTAGGTTAGTATGCAAGCTGTCTTTGAACATAAACAGTGGCTAAAGATGAAATGGATTCTCCCACGATCTTGGGACGAACCGGTGTTAAAGAAAATGATTCTTTGAAATCAGAAAGAGCACACTTTGCTCAAAACCAGATCTCTGTGTTACACAGCTGACATTAAGCAGAGCCTGAAACTAAAACAAAGGAAAAGATGCCAGACAGAAGCAAACCTGGAGAAAGCGGAGCACATGTACCTTGTAAGGGCCAGTTTGGTACATAGAACTTCCTTAAACACAAAGAAGTGCTACCTCCATTTCTCACAGTAGCCCTGGGAACTCTTATTTTCTGAGATGCCAAGTGCCCCCTGAGAGCTTGTTAGGAATATGGACTCTTCAGCCCCATGTGGACCTACTGAATCTTAATCTGCTCTTGACAAGCTCCCAGGTGACTACCTGGCACTGCCAAAGGCAATGGTGCTGTCTCTTCCTTTCTGACTGTCTCTGCCTTTTTTTTTCTGTATCTGCCCCCTTTGTCTTGCCTGCCCTTTTATTTCAGCGTGTCTTTACACAGAATCTCTATCTGATTTCTCAACCACTGGGTAAAGCCCGCCTGTTTGTAATGAATTGCTTAACTCCACAGAGGGGATTTGTATTTAGCTAAGAAAACACAATCCTGGTGTCAGGCTGACTGTCTCTTGGGGTAGGGGGTGGGATTTTTATGTGAACAGGCTATAACTTCTGCAGGGTTCTCCGTGGTTAATGCACAATTTTATTTTTGCTAGTCAGAAATTAAACCAATGTTTCTTTATTCCCTCAGTGTTAAGAATAACGCATGACAAGATTAACAGCTAACTTCTCTCTCCTTCCCCCTCTCTCCCTCCCCAACCCTCCCCTCTGTTTTTAAAATATTTTAAAAAAAATGTGCTACATTGTCAGCACAAGAAATCATTTTCTTTCTGAGTTCTTCATATTCAAGCATTAGAGAAGTAATTACTAACCCTGGACACCTGATTAAACCCTGGAATGGTGTTTTCTGAAAAGATCACCATTTTCTTTGCCAGTTACCTGGGGTTAATAATGTTCTGCTGCATTCTGACCTATTGTTCTTGCTTTATGTTGAGAAAATACCATTAACTCATCCAGAAAAATACACACCATCTGTTCTCAAGTGCCATGACACTTGTTTGTTGTCTATGTTACCACGTAACCAAGACTCAAATCTGCTTGGCCCCACAAAATTCAAAGGGTTTCACTGTGAGGGCAAGGTCTGTCTATTCATTGGAAGCAGTATACAGTTAGAATGCTTTGTTCACTGAAGGTCTTACACTCATTTGATATTAAACAGGAGAAATGTTCATAGGCTTATTCTTCTGGGTGGCCACAAACAGAATCATAGATTTCAACTGGTGATTTAGAGGAATGTATATGATGAAAGTCAAAACAAAAATTTATGGTTTCTGAGTAGATCCAACTAATGGGTTAATAGACTTTGTTCATTTTGCAAAGGCTAGCACCATGTCTAAATTAGTTACCCTTAATTCAGTATTTTAAATATTTAGTCATAAAGTCTGTAGTAGAGCAGTTGATCAACATTGTAGAAAATTTAATCGGTTTTACTTATGTTGGGTTTACAATGCTAGGTATCAATGTTGAATATCTAGGCCGGTACCATACTACTGAGCTATAACCCCAACCATGTTTTAAATTAACAAAGTAAAACAAAACAACAACAAAACAAAAACCCTTTATCTCTGTGCAGAGAACCTCCAGAAGCATAGTAGGTGATCAAAAATACTTGTTCTGTTTCTTAGATTATCAACGAAGATATAGAAATTCTATCCTGCTTAGCTTTACTGCCTAAAATCAAAGAAATATAACACAGGGGGACTTGTTTCTTTTCTCTATTATTGAAGATAATACATCATGCTTGAAGAAATAAAAATCCCAACATCAATGATTCTTTAATCCATTTCTAAGAGATATGCCTTTGCCTGGAGCTATGTTGATTGACCCTCGGGGTAATTTTATACCCCAAGCACCACTTTGAATTGAAATCCAAATATGCATCATTCTTGCTGAGCACGATATTCTTTTCATCTCAACAAGAATTTATTGTATGCCCAGAATGATTATAGTTAAGAGAAAGTCTAAAATTATAGAAAATGTAGTCCCTGCCTTCAGGAAATAGACTCTCTGTGAGTATGAACACAGAGCAATGTGTGTGTGCATGAAATACTTGTATTCACTAAGCCTGATGTCTCCTTATGCCTTCTGTTGTACGATGTGACACTCTAGCCACCCACTCCTCAGCTCAGATTCACTCTTTCTCTTCTTTTTCTCTTCCTATTATAGTCAATCAACAGTGAACTCCAGGTGGCTTTCCTTTCTTTGTATTTTTTGGATTGTTTTCATTTGTTCTCTCTTATGTTTCCTTCTTTAACATTTTTCTTTACTCTTGAGAATTTCACACATATATTACATAAAATATTACATATGTTCCCTCACTATATCCTTTAGTTGCTTTAATGCACTCCTATAATATCCTATAATATGACCCCCAAATAATATCATGATTTTTTCCCAATGATCCTCTAAGTCCAGTTATGCTGCCTGTATGTGCATGGATAAAAGGTCACCTACTGACATGGGAATCCTATCGATTGCTGCATCATTGAAAAAGAATGATTTTCTATTTTCTAAAAATTGTCACCTTCTCAAAAAAAGAAGGACCCAGATATTCTCTACCTCTCATATCCCATAAATTTGAGTTGCTTGACATCATAGAGGTCCTGGTGAAAATAACAAGAACTGTTATGTGTCCATGATGGCAAAGTCATGCTGTCTCTAGATACAGAATCTTAAACCTTTACCTCACATATAACTATTTTTTTCTGTCCTCTCTTCTGCAAAATTTTCTAATCCATGGATAGGGCAGCAAGATGTAGGCAGGGTTATATAGGAGTCCTGTTTAGAACTGAGCACTGAGTCAATCTGAGACCATCTCTGTAAGAGCAAATTTCATGTTTGACCATTAATTTTGCTCAAAAACCCCACTGTTGGTGAAACCATAGGTGTTAGGATAAAACAGGCTAGTACTATTTGGCTAAATGGTCTTGATATGAAATTGCCTGCTAAAGATGTGTACATATACAAATAAACCTTGGATGTTCTCATTCTTGGTCAAGGAAGCTTCTTCTTGCAGTTGGCTGCAGTCAGTGCAGAATTGGTCAAAGAGATGATGATAAAGTACTTTGTGCTCCTGTGAGCCTGTGCTTCTTTCCAACTGGCCTCTTTTAAAAGGTCAGATACTGGAATATCACTCTGGCTTTTTATTTGTCTCTCTGACTCCAAATTTTTACCAGCCAGATTTTAAAAATCATAGGTAATAAGTTTTTCACGAACTCACAGTAGAAAAAGCAAACCGTAACTACTAGAAGTAGATCTCTGGTTAATTCTGTCTACAAAGATGATTGACTTCTATAATCACACAAAACACATCAAATTCTTTCACTTTGGAGTTGTTGTTGTTGTTGTTTTCTATGTCGGTTTCTCTGTTTTCTTAACTATAAGCAAAACATCATTTCAGTTTCCTCTTAAATAAGTTTTTGACAATCATCTTCCTAAATCTTCTTTGCATATTAATATGTAAACCTGGATCTTGTCCATTCATATCATTTGGTATTTTATCTACCTGCACTGTATCATCATCTTGTTGAAGTCATGATCTAAGCAGGAATGTTCTCCAGTTTAACACAGCAGGAGTAGAATATACCAGATGATATCTGCAAGGCAAATGAGAAAATGAATGAAATAAAGGAATCTGAAGACAATGAATGATCAAAGTTAGGTCCCCCTGTAAAGCAGTATCTAAGATGAAGTGAAGCAAAACCAGTATGTTAATTTTCCATTGTCTCATAACAAATTGGTATAAAATTTGTGCCTTCTAGTAATATAAAAAAATTAAACTATTACATTCCAGGAAAAGCATCTTAAACTATTCCTTAAAACTATGCTTCTTCTGAAGGCTTTCCTGTAAATATATTTCTTTGCTTTATCAATTTCTAGTTGGAAAAGCAATCTCTGAATTGCTTGTCATAAGGCCTCTTCCATCTCTGCAACCATCCTCTTCCATCTTTTAGGAACATTGTGATAAGTTGGGCAAACTAATGTAATTCAGGATATGCTGTCATAACTGTATTTTATCTGCAATCTTTACTTAATTTGAAAAGTCTCTGTTGACATATATAGGAGCACTTTCACAGGTCTCATGGGTTGCTCTTTGAATATCTCTTAAACTATATTTTCTGCTCCCTGGATTAAGTTTGTTCTAACATCCTGACCAAAAGACTTGGTCCCCGTACATTAAAAGGAAGATTGAAAGTTACCTAGCAGAGAGGTTTTGGCTTCCTACATGTGTATGTAATCTTTCCTAATGCATCACAAGGCCACAACATCTTGTCATGTTTTCTGGGCTTTACACTGTTCCTGTGTTTTATTAAAACAAAACAAACAAACAAAAATGCACTTCATTCTGAAAACAAAGCTTATCTTGTTGTCATGTGCTATGGGACCCAAAGAAGGCATAGTGCTTTGACACAGCAACTTGTACCTAAGCCTACCTTGGTTCGAAGAGGCTCTGTTCTAAGATGAGAGATGCTAAGATCTCCTCAATGGAAAAGTACCTTCTGAAATTAGTCCCAGCACTTGAGAAAGAATGTGAGTCTCCTCAGCAAAACCACAATTTTATAATGTTGACGTTGATATCCCTTTGAAATGCTTCAGGAACACCAGCAGATTGATTCCAAGCACACTCCTGATCTGAAATTCAATTTTCCCATTGATATTGCCTCCTTTTCCTATTTTTCATCTCTCTTCTAAGGCCACATGCCATTTGCTATCACCTGTTTGTGTGTAGATGAAAGCTCCTTCAAGGCTAAAGCAGGCTTTATCACTTTGAATGATAGATACTCGTGAATCAGGCCAACCATTATTGAATATTTTTCTGTTTCTGTTTTCTTGAGGGCTAATATCCTGCTGTATACATATCCAACCGTTGTTGGGACCTATATTGGAACTTTTCTCCAAGGGTGTGTATAGAGTGTATATGTATGGAGAAGTAGGGGTTGGGTGAAGGGTCTTCTCCCACCACATAGCTGTATTCAGAACACAATATTTTGAAGTATCAGCACTGATCCTCTTGTCCTGAAGGGAATGTTGTTAGGAATCCTGAAAGTCCTCAATGAGAACAAATCCTATCTCCCTTTGTCTTAAAAAATTCCTTGTCTCATTAATATTTGACATGGAAATGTCTCAAGAGTTAAGATAAAATGTTATCATTTATAAATCTTCTAAGTTATGCATATGCACCCTATTCTATTTGTCTTGGCACATGTAGACAGTGACAAACAGAAGTTCTAGCAGAAAAAGAAAAACATGATGTCACTTCTCCCATGTACCATGTTAGTGGACATTGAATATTTTTCTCAGTTCTTTTAGGCATTCATTTGAGACATTTGCAAAAAAAAAAATTCTGTTAATAGAAATTAGATACTCAGTTCATTATGGGACGCAGGAAAAGAGGAAGAAAGTAGGAAGATTTAACTTTCTGGAGAACTCAAATTCTGAACTATTGGCTGAATTTGATTTTTGTAGAATGGCTAAGAACCCAAGGGCATTATCCAGAGCTGACAGTTATAAATTCAGGGAGCTCTCTGAATTTGGCTGAGCTTATTAAGGGCAGCATTATCATTTATAAGAAAATTCCAAGAAGCTTTTTTTAAGTACATGGAGTCCTCGAGAAATATGAAAAACACACACACAGTGAGCTTCAAGATAGGCAATGCTCTATCTCCTGAGACTGACAGGTTGTCTTGACACAGGCTGGATTTGAAGCTGCAGTTCAAAATACTAGAGAGCCAACTTTCAGATCACTAAGTAATCCTCTCTGCCTCATCTTCTCTGCTTAGTCTTTGTCCATTTTTTAAAAGTACCTTAATTACATTTTTATGTTGCTCTATAAATAAAGCAATTGTGACATTTTAAATACATTTATAGATCCTGTAAGCCATTGCTACTTCCCTTTAATTGAAAGGAGTTAGACAGTTTGAATCTGGTAAAGGATAAATCTGAGTTCAAATTTAACTCAGAAACGCCGAAACTTTAAAAAAATCTGGGTACAAATTGAACATGGGGCTTTTAAAATCATCTACTTTTAGAGAGCATATGTTATTTTATAAATAGAAAACTCACAACAAATTGTATTGAACTGATCATGCTTTGAAGAAAGTAGGTAGTCCCTGCAGTTTACTCTTCTTTGCCTAGTTGACTGTTTTACTCTCCTGAATTTGTATTTCATTAAACAAATTTAAATTTCTGCTTGTTATGTTCATGGACATATTCAGAGATTTAAAAATAAATTCCCTGACAACAACAAAAACATCACAGCTCCCTCTCTGAAGAAGAGATGTGTAGTAAGTGCTGAGAATCAATAAAGAAAGGATGGTTACTTTATCAAGTAGCTGTTCATCCCAGGATGAATGACAGACGATCTCCTAGAAGAGAGAGCTCTTGAACTGAGCTTTGAAAGGAGAAGGCAATGCATTGGGGTGATTGTTCTGTAAAGGGCAAAAACTTAGAATGGAGTGCTCATTTTACAGTACAGAATAGGCATGATGAAAGCTAGTTTTTAAGGGAGAATGCAAGACAACCAAGAAAAGCATATCATTCCAAATTATGCGTTTGGTATCTACGTTCAAACAGATTTTAAAAACGAGAGGAACTTGATGAAGTCTGAGCTTAGAACCAATGATTCTGACTTTAGAGAAAGTAGACTGACCCTGGGGAACCATGCAAAATTGAATGGACAGGAACAAATAGCTGTTTTTCTGTTGTAATTTGGTTTTGGTTTTGTCTTCATTCCAGATGTGAGTGGGCAATCTAAAGAAGGGATTGTGGAATTGTCTGATGCCAGGGAGAGGAAGAAGTTGAACTTAAGTTAGTTTTAGCTTCCTGCTTGGGAAGCTGAGTGGATGAAACGACCTTAGCAAGAGAGGAAATACTGAAAAAGACGTACTTGCAATAGAGATGAGAGGAGGAACTGGAGGATGGGAGGACAGAGCATAGCAGTGGCAGAGTGAGAATGTGCCTAAACATCACAGTGCTTCTTTTCTTTGAACAGACGCCTCTGAGTGGATTCTGCTTTCTCTCTTCTACTCTAATACCATCAATCCTTGCATGCTCCATGACAACCTGTCCCTTAAACAGATTTGGTGCATTTACCTCCTGCCTTGTTATATACATGGGACCTACTGTTTATATCTCATCATCTCTTCAATGTTACAAGGCTACATTTTTGTCATTAACGATCATCTATGGTCTCTGCCAACTCCAACAGTCCTATACATCTTGAGGGAGAGACATTGCTGATTAACAGTATCTGGTCTTGTTTGTAAATACTACATGCTTCATGCTTAGCATACTTTCATGGTGAATTTTTTTTTTTTTTGGAATGTCTCAAATTAGGTCATTTAAACTTCAGCTCATAACTGATTATGAATTTAGCCTATATATTTCCCCTGAATCTATTGAGTTTTTCTTGGAGTGTGGAAGGGACAGCAACCTTTGATCAGACTTCGGATAACTTTCAGGGTTCTACATAATTTGAGTATTTCCAAATACACTGATACTGATGATTTTTTAACAACTCTGCAACATATGCTTTGATCTTTACTCAGGAAAACAACCTAAGAGCAGAACCACTCAAAGACTGTAGTTTTCCATTTCTTATAAAAACAGAAGTAATAGTGATAAAGTATAGAAAGTGAATTGTCTATAAACAAATGGAAGGAGAGGACAAGTTTGAAAATATATACAAGTTTGAGACAAATTTGAGAGATGTACAACTTAAAATGTTTTTAAAAATTACTTCACAATTCCAGAGAAGCACTATATCATGAAGATCAGATCTGTTCAAAAGTTTGATGCTTGTATGGGCAATGTAAGGAAACTTCATCTCAAAGAGGTAAAAACATATGATTAGCAGGATGCACAGGCACTCCTACTGATGGGATCTGAACTGTGATATAGTGTCGAACTCTCTTTTCCATACATGCTCTTGGTTGATTTTATTTACATGATATTTTAATAAGTTTCCAACAGCTTATTTACAACTGTTCTATCTATAACTCAACACGTTCAGCACATGTTCCTTCCTTTGCTTATTCAATTTGATAGCATTTAAATTCATTTAAATCATATTTATGACAGGTGATTAGTATGTTCATTTCTAAATCAACATATGTAAGTTGATTATATATCTCTATCTATCTCTATCTACCTATGCAATCTTTACCTACATGTTTATGTAGATATCATGAATTAGAAAAGTGTAGATGAATCCTATACAATGCTGATACTTCCGGTGGGAAACAAAATCATATCTATATCCCTAAAATGGCCCTGAACACATAGTGTCTATCAGTGTGTAGTTGATACATAAGTTACTGGAGCCAGTGGTTGATTGTCTTGGAGCTTTTCCATATGACAACACTTATTCTGAGAGATTTGTGTTTACAAAATTTTATGCTCTTGAAGATATAGTAAAAAATATTGAATAAAAAGTATGATAAGGATTACTAGTACACTTAACAAAGATTTTGAGAAATAGGTATATAGTTGGTGCTGTCATCTCTCCACTGATATTTTTTAACATACACCAGGCACACACATATGCATGCACACAAAAACACAAACATATAAACACACACATACAAGTTTTAATAATATAGATTTATAGTAACTCTTTACAATTCTTGGCTTTAAAACTATTTTGTAAGTTTTTTTAATCAGGTTTTCTATTTAGGTTCTTCTTGAATTCTCCTATAGCAATGCACATGTAGCAACAGGCAATGAGAAGAAAAATCGAATAAGCATTTTGTTCTTGTTTTTCAATGATTTTGATGCTCAGCTTCTTTAGGTTGGGTAGTGCTCTCACAGTTGTTCACCATAATAATCTGATAGTTTCAAGACTTTTGGAAGAAGTCCAGAAAAAATAAATTACTCAGCAGTGTTAATTGATTACATATAGAAGTAAAAAAGTGAACTTATTAATTTGTGTAACATGCCATATTTTAATGGAGTGAGAGATAAAGGAAGGCTATATAGCAAAAATGCAACTGTCAATCCCAATAAGTTACCCATACCCTCTTCATCTCACTACTTCTTTCTAAACCTTAATACTTATGCATGACACTGTACCATTAATGGAAAATTGTATGCACAGATAAAAGAGAAGAGAGAATAGAGTGGAGATTTAGGAATTGGAAGATGAGCTTAGATTTCTTAACAAACCTGAGAACTCTGAAACATACTTTCAATTTTAACATATTCATGTGTTCATTCACCTACACAGCAGACTTTTAAAAAAATGACAGAGAAAAGAAAAACAAGGTTCAAGGGATTTGATTCAGGGAATTAGAAAAGAGGAGCTTTTATTAGTGGAGGTGGTTAATAAATATAGAACAAAGAAGAAGGAAGAAAATATCAGTATGGATGTCAGAACAAGTCATAAGGAATCATACTATTAACTATCTACTTAAAAGTATATAAAACCCTATAATACAGTTAAGTGTGGATAGATAGATAGATAGATAGATAGATAGATAGATAGATAGATATTTAAGTAAAATTTTATCTTCTAGTCTAGTAGTATTCACTCCAAGAACCAAAGACAATCTAATGAAAATGGCAAATCAAACATAAAAAGCCCTATTTTAAGTTGTTGGTCAGGTTTGTCCAAGAGACTGCATGAACATTACAGAGTATTGCAATTGACCTTGGTTAAACCACAAAGGTTGAAGGTAAGTCCCAATTGTTGAAGACATAAATTTCAGACACACAGCCTAATGGTCCCTTGAGCTGGAACTAACCTGAATGCTTCCTCACTGAGGACTGAATTTCATGTTGACAAAAGGTACTATGCAAGCATTCAAAGGAGGGAAGCAAACATCAGTCTTACCTAGCTGTGATACCTATGAACTATGATGATTGTCATGGCAAGATAACCTCAACACATACCTTAGCAGTAACCAACAGCTTTTTAATTGGACTTAAAACCTGCTCATTCAGAGGCAAACCATGCCTGGTATTAGAAATCTTGCTAATAAAATTTAAATTCATGAATTTTGGAGGGAAACCTATAACCACCATCTTACTAAACCAGCCAAATCTTAAACAACACTCTAAGTATTTGTACTTATGCCCACAGTTAGGTGTAGTCCTTACTTGCCATTAAGAATTCTTCCTTTTTAATAGAGAGAACTCATTACAGAAAACATCAACAAATGAAATTTCAAACTTGCGGCATTCAGCTCTTAGAGGTACAGCTATATATCAGAGCCTATACAGGCTCACATTGCAGAAGAGGGGACCTCAAGATTCTAAGAGCCAGAGGATCAATGAGATTGCTGTGAGATTGTGTCTTCTAATAATATAAGAAGTTATAACTATAATGTTATCACAACAACTTGACTGCCTAAACATGAGCTGAACAAGGGGGGAAAATAAAACATGCCAAAGTAGGTGGGAAAAAATAACCCAAAGTTAAGAGGCACTTCATGAACACTGAAAGTGGGAGAAATTCTTTTCCAGAGAAGGGAACACCAATTTGTTGTCTAGTACCAAATGTTCAGCCCTAAAAACAGTCAGAGCAGTTTGTACTTATGCATTCAGGGATATATGTGTATACATATATATACACAGCTTCATATACTTATATGTGTATTATAAAAATTAATTTAAAAGAGGCAATGAATTTAAAAGAGAATAAGAAGAAATATATGGGAGTCTTTGGAGAAAAAGGGAGAGGGAGAAATGAAGTAATTATATTGTATTTTCAAAAATAAAAGAAATATTTTAAAAATAAACACACAAAAATGCAATAAAATTAAAAGCATGATAAATTATATAAAAATTAATGTTATTGTTATTATTAAGGCATTTTGGATCTAATAGAACAAATAGCAGATAATTTATTAACATTTATTTGCACAATCTTGCCATCTTACATAGAAACTCTACTAATTAAGCTATTATAGGATATAGTTTTCAACTAATTTATCAGAAAATTCTGCTTATGGTGGTGCTTACCTACTGCTCAAAAAGCTGAGGCAAGAAGATTGTGATTTCAAGGCCAGGCTTAAAAAAAAAAAAAGAAGAAGAAAACAAAACAAATTTTAGAAACTACACGCTATCCCATGAAGTTGCATATTTTATGACTACATTATGCAGATTAAGAACTAACTGGAATATGTTGTTAATAATTCCAGTAGGATGCATTCTAATTGCAGAGTGATCTGTGGTGGAAGTTGGCAACTAATGGGCCTCATTTGACTTGCACGGTGGACATTTTTAATTGCTTATGTCATGCAGGTATTGTGTCCCACCTGAGTGAGAGAGGGATTGGTTCACCTCTGAAAAAGATAGGCACTATTCTCCTACCAGTTCCAGGCCCCATTCCAAGTTTTTATTATGGAGATATGAAACATCAAATTACCTGCTAGTATTCTATGAAATGAAGAGTGATGATAAAATATAAAAATGAAACCAAAGCAGGCAGGCTAATCCATATATTCAGATACTTGGGAGTACTATGATGGAGAACAAACATCAGTATAAATGGACCAGGCAGTGAGGACGCAGAGATGGTTCCAATGAGATGGCCTTCATTTAGTGGTTTTTAAGCTTGAAAAGAAAAGCTAAAGGGATGCAAGAAAAACAAACCCTGATGACTAAGTCTCACAGAAGTTGTAAAAAGACATCATGTTGTATAATGATAACAGCAGGATTTAGGATAGACAAGAGTTTGTGTGCATGCGTGTGTGTGCGTGTGTGCGTGTGTGCATGTGTATGTGTGTGTGTGTGTGTGTGTGTGTATTTATGTGCATACACAAACACATGCATGCTTAGGTCTTCTAAACAGAGAGTATGCATAAAGAAAACATACATATGTTTGTGATTATTACATAATGTATGCTATGTAAATGTGTCCTACTCTGCCTCACCAGTATATCCTTATATAATACATGAATGCCAGAGATGTAAAGGAAGGACTAAAAAGAAGAAAGATTGAGAGGAGGAAAGCTAAGAGGAAGAAGAGCACTGGAGAAAGAGAAGGGGAGAAAGAAGCAAATCTTGAACGATAGAAGAGTGAAGGAAAGAGGATGCGAGATGAGATATGAGGCACACATTTTAAAAGTATAATGGAATGGTAGAAGCCAGTCACCCTTTCAATGTTAATTAGCAGGTTACTTTATGCAGGCAACAAGCCGGACACTCAGACACAGTGGCTATGTATGAGGGCATAGTAGCCCACAGAGGAATGGCTACTGTATAGGAAGCCATTCTGTCTTGGCCTGGCTCTGCTGCAGAGACTAACAAATCCCTGAATCATGCCTACCACGTTTTCTATTTCTTCTCAAAAAGATAATTACCTTTTAGAGGGTGTTAGCGAAGGAAAATGTGTTTTCATTTTAGAGTCATGTTTGTATTACATAAGTTAGTTTTCTTTTCCCCGCAGGCCACAAAGTGTGGCCAGCCCTACTTTTACTGAAGGTATTAATAAAGCCATCAGGCTGCCAGTAGAGAAACAATTGCCTTGAGAATAAGAAGTGTGAGCTCATATATAATTCAAACATTTACTGATTGTTTCCTACCTGCTCTACTTCTTAAAGAATTTAGCCAGGAATTGAATATATATGTGCACACACATGCACATAAACACATGAACTAATTTTTTTAGAGATGATCCCTAGAAGTGATGAGTGTCGCTTCAAAATGCTTTCTCTTTCCATTAGATAAGATTACTGAGCCAGAGAGTGTAGATTTTGTCCCTTGCAGACCAAGACACTGATGAGCCTCCTGAATTAAAATTTATGTCTCTGCTTGTTACTGGTGTATCACCTGGCTTTTTTGAATTATTGCAGATACCAAATGAATTTTATAGTCGATCGGGGGCTGTCCATGCTTGTTAAGGTGATATTTCCATCGCCGGCATAGCATGTAATCTCATCTCCTTGGTGAATAATCACAGTGCTGAATCTGCCATCAGCTATCTCCTACTTCCTAAGATTGTCTCTAAGTCATGTATCTCAGCTCTGAATCACAGTTAGAACATGGTCCAGTCTTAGTAGTCCAGTTGATGCTCGCCAGTCTGCCACATCGTCCCACAGCTGCAGCCTCTGCTTTGTGGCATCTATTCGCTAAATGAATTCATTTTTTTTTTTTTGATGAAATTGTCCCCTATTTATATCCTTCTCTTTCTAGTTGCTATTATCATCAACTTTTCTTCCTTCCTGTTTAAAGTCATATAGGATCATCACTAAAGAGGAGAGTTTACTTAGGTCATCTTGTTTAATTCTTTCAACTATGTATATCTACTCTTATCCATGTAAGAAGGATACCCAAGGCCATGCAAATACTAAGACAGAAAGCCTAAGATTCAACTTGAGGTTTTAGGCTTCCATGGGTCATTCTTTGTTATAGCTGCTATTATCTCTTAGTAAAGCCAAGAATTTTGCCACATTCTTCTAAATCTTATGCTAACTTTTCCAGGATAAAAATAAAATCCTTTTTGTAGAAAAAAAAATTGGAACAATATTCTCTTCAATCTCTTAGCATCAATTTTCATAAAAACAATACAGAATGACAAAGACATTAAATAGCTATTACCAAGACTGAATTTTTAATATAAATTATGGCACTAATTAGTTAGTTGGTTTGAGTGAATGCATGAGTAGCATTTTTGGAAAGTGGAAAGAGCAGAATATCTGCTTATAAGTGTATTCTTCTGGGGTCCATGGGCAATTTGATTGACCTCGAGACAAATATATACCTGTAAGTGTCTTCAAGTCAAATCCTGCGGGCTGCTTGTATTTCTGTGTTTCCTGAGCAGCTCACTCAAAAGACTCGAGCCGAAGGCATTCTCCCTAAAGTACAGTAAGGTAATTTCTTTCCTTTTATAATCCAGGCGATCTGTTTAATGCAAAAACCTCTTTCTAACTCCCCAGGATTCTCTTTGCTGTGGGATCCAAGTAAGAAAGGATTTAAAATAGTTTCTCTCTGATGTCAAAACAGCAAAATTGAACAAGACAAGGTGTCACTTGTGAGCTCCTAGAGGCCCTAGCAACTGCATTCTGTTCCCAAGAAACCTCCCATTTTATGTTTTCAATAAGACTGACCCCCTTGTAGAGGGAGATTAGGAGTGAAAAGTAACTGAAATAGATTCTCTGCAACAGTTTTAGATGGTATGGTATCCTTGGGCTCCCCCTGTCCTACAAAGTTTCTATATTTCCATGAAACTACAAAGGCATTAAGTTTTGAGACAAATAGTGTATTAGTAATTTTTCTGTAGCTCTGATAAACAATACCACGAACAAAACAACTTAAGGAAGGGAACTTTTATTTTTGCTTAAAGTTACTGAGGTCTAGGGGTCATAACAGCCCGTCTTGCCAGCAGGAGGAAGGATCTCTATGATTACATCTGAAATGCATACAAGAAGCTCAGATATCAAAAAGTGGGTAAAACCAATGGTCGGTCAAAGCCCTTCCCCAGTTATTTATTACAGGGCTCTATCTCTTAAAGTTTGGCAAATAGCATCACCAACTAAGAACCAACTGCTAAAATACATGAGGTTTGGGGATACATTATCATCCATCTCAGGACTATTTGAGAGCCACTTAATGGCTTGAGTCAGGTTGCCTTGATGGTTAGAGGGGAAAATCAAACACTTATTTTCTATTATGAAGCAGTTAAGGCTGAGCTGAAAGAGGCAGTGAGAACCTCCATGCAGGGCAATAACTAATGTGAATTTCAAATAAAATCTTCACCCTTGAAGCACATCAAGCTGTAGCCACAGAACCAAGTAAGAAAGGGAGAAATGAAGATTCTCCTCGAAATGTACATTAAAAAGTATTCTTTTACAATTTGTTTTACAAAGAACTGATGCATAGCTCAATTTAGTTCACATGCTTAATCTCTGTGTCCAGCACACAGGAAGAATAAAGTGAAAGAAAGAAAAGTTTACTAATATATCTTTTTAATATCTTGCCGGGCAGTGGTGGCGCACGCCTTTAATCCCAGCACTTGGGAGGCAGAGGCAGGCGGATTTCTGAGTTCGAGGCCAGCCTGGTCTACAGAGTGAGTGCCAGGACAGCCAGGGCTACACAGAGAATCCTTGTCTCAAAAAACAAAAAAACAAAAACAAAAACAAATATATATATATATATATATCTTTGCTTTGGTTTAGTTTTGGAGAGAGAGAGAGAGAGAGAGAGAGAGAACATGTGCACACACATATGCATGTGTCTTTGCCTGTGTCTGTGTAGGAGCATGTAATAATTGATTTGGTTCATGGTCACATTAAACTGGTATTTCTTCTGAAGTTGACTGGAAGATGACTATATAACCAATTTCCCAGCAATTGGTGCCACTGTTCATCTATTCTCTTCATGTATTGAATACATAGTTTTTCTTGTAAGCACATTGAAGACTGACTCAGTCAAAGGATATTTTGTCTACTCAGCATTCAATGACTTTAGGATAATGCATAAAGCTAAAATTCACATTTTCGTTTTGTTTCAGAGTTTTCAGTCATGTGACCATGCCATCCCTATAAAATGACAATGTTGTTTCCATTTTGATAATATTATTCATGGTAGCAATTACATTTAGTGGGACTTTAATTTTTTTAAGTCTGTTTTTAATGATAGTTCCTAGATGCTTTAACCTCTCTTATAGTCCACCACCCACCAGAGGCAGTGGAAAAGAAAGAATATGGGAGAAGTAGACCTGTTTAGAAAGGAGAAAATTTTATCTGCATTGTCAGAAAATCAGCAGTTTAATTCACAGAAGTCAATAGCTACAGCTCGATACAATCACAATTTTTTATGGATACACTAACACCCTTTTGGTAGTGTTAGTAAAGCAAACAGGAATCAACAGCAGTGGCACTACCTAGTAGAGACAGCCAGGCCTCATACTCAGCACAAGTCAGCAGAAGGGACCCAGAGGGATGCCAGGAGTGCTTTACTGCCTCTTTCAATGAGACCAGCAAGCATTGGACAGCTAGCAATATAAACAAGCCTAGTTCAGTCTCTGTCATTGTCTGTTGTCCATTGGGTGTTTTTTATACTCCTAAACACTGAGTGTCCTCCATGGGTCTTGAGTCAGGATGTGTCTTGCCTCAGCACATGTGTCTGTCTCAGCTGACATAACTCTGCCAATCAGCTTGAATCTGTGAAAGCAGCAAAAAAGTGTAGCACACTGCTAGAAGATTTTTGGTGCATTTCTATCTGTGGAATCCTGACAAATGTAGCTCAACTATTTAGTGTAAGGCAGACCAATACATACCTGACATTAGTAGAGCTCTTGCTTTAGCAGAACATCGTATTCCCAGTTTCTGTTTCAGCCAAACATTCCTTCATGAGTCTGTCTTAGTGTTTCACGTGTGTCCCCCTGTGTTTCAAGGAAATTTTTTCATGTGTTCGCCCCAGAAAAATACCATCCAACACAACTGACTTTCCAAAGAAACCCTTCTGTCTCCACTTCAAATTAGAGCAATACTAAATAATATTTGTGGTTGAGATGTTGCATATACTTTACTCAGTGTTAACTTTAATTTGTATCCTTCTACAAATTTCATATGTTTCTACATGTTGTCATGAGCCAGGAAGTTATGAATTTTGTGTTATGCATACACTTGTAAGATACATCCATGTATAAAATTTGTGAATTATTTTACTTATTCAATTTAACAGCTAAAAAATAAAAAACCCAGTATAACGTTGCCCAAGTTCTTGGGTAAATCTTCTGCTGAATGCAATATATGAATGTTCAATGTTCAATGGACATGAACAGTTCTCAACATACGTGTCCTTAAAAAATCCTATGAAAAACTACAATCAGATGTTGCTTCACACTAACAAGATGGCTAAAATGAAAGAAAAATATAAATCATACAATAAGTGTCAGGGAGAATGTGGAAAAACTGGAGTCTGTATTCAGTAGTTCTACAAGTAAAAAATGCTGTAAGCACTCCCAAGAGCAGTTTGAGTTTTCCTGAACAAGTTAAGTCTGGCATTAACCTTGCCCTGTTAGTTCCACTTACATGTAGGTACCCTCATGATTAGAACAGATGTTACAGTTTGAACTCTCTTCTTAAAGTTTATTTAAATGCTAAATCCTTCAACTCCTAACACTACTGGACTTAAAGTTATAAACTAGAATATTTATGGTTATAATTAACATTTTATAAGCTTGGTACTAGAGAGATGGTTCAGAGGTTCAGAGGCTAATGCTAATTACTCTTCTTCTAGATTACATGACATATTTTTGTTTCCAAAAAACATCTATATTGGGCATCTGGCAACCACCCGTAATACAAGCTTAGAATATCCAATGTCTTCTTTTGGCTTCTGAAGACACCTGCATTCAATTCATGCATACGTAAATGTACACACACACAAACATGCACAGAGACAGACAGATACACAGACAGACACACACATTATTTAGAATAAAATGAAATATTTTAAAAGGTTAAATATGATTATAATGGCATGCCTTAATCCAATATCACTGTTTCCTAACAAGAGGAAAAGATACTAGGAATGTGAGCATATACAGAAGAGGTGATGCGAAGACCAGAAAAAAAAATCAAAGGAAAAACCAACTTTATTATATCCCTGTATCTGCATATGCACTGGTCATTTGTTAAGCCTTTTATATATTAAGTTCTGTTTCAGTACTTGGTCTTCTGCTTGTGTATACAGGACATACAGCATGAACAAAGCACACACACACAGACACACACAGACACACACACACACACACACACACACACACACACACACACACACACATACACACACACACCACAATAAGAAAATACACAGGAGTTTCTCTGAAGTAGGAAGGAGAAACAAGAAAGAAGAAAGAAGAAACACTTGGGGATAAATATTAGTGAAGTGTGTTGTTTAAGTGTGTGTTAATCTCACAATAAAAATACTAAATGTCACAATGAAAATACTAAATTTCACAAAAATGTATTCTAAAGAAAGGCAGAGCCAACCTAATACATCTCCTGAAAATTTTGGTCTAGTTTTGTATACAATTCTCTTTTTTATGTTGGTTTATTATGACATCTGAATATTCCTGATGTTTTTTTTTTTTAAATCTCCCAGTAACTGTGTTCTTTACATTTTTAAAATTTGTGTGTGTGTGTGTGTGTGTGTGTGTGTGTGTGTGTGTGTTCACATTTGTGCATGTGTAGGCAGGAATGTGTATAAAAGTGCCTGTGGAAACCAGAAGAGAGTTTTTGATCCCCTCTAGGTGGAGTTATGGGCAGCTGTAATCCTGGCAGCTTGAGTCCAAACTTGGATTCTGGGTAAGAAACTTGGGTCCTCTGCAAGAACATCAAATTCTTCTAACCACTGAGTCATATCTCCAGCTCCAAGTGGTTTGTTATTTTACCTTGCTTTTTGATAGTATAATATATTGGATTTTTGTTCTTTTTGCAATTATTTTTATTCTTGCTATTTTAGTTTTACTTTACATCTAAGTTTTGAAGACCCAATATAGATTTAAGTAAAACCATTCCTTATGTATCCTATATATTTTTCTGTGTATAGATGATCATTATTTTTCCTAATTTGTATTTTGCACCTTATATTTTATTTAACTAACTAACTGAGCATTGTTACATGGATCAGTAACCTACTTCCACCTCACAGGCCCTGGCAGGTTCAGCTGTCCATAGAGGATTATTGATTGTTTATAAGCTGATATCGGAAATGCCGTGTTCAAATTAGAGGGAAATTCCATCTTAAATAACATAAAATAGATTGACAAAAGGATGAACTCTTTCCATTAAGTTTCTTTCATAAGATGATATTAGATAATCATGGTAAAAGATGAGTGAGTGTGTGTGTATGTCTATGTGCGCACATGAGTGTGTGCATGTGATCTTGAGCACATATAAATGTGTGCATATAAGCAAGTGAAGTCAAAGATCACATTAAAAGTAAAAAAAAATACTATTGAAAATTTACAACAGAGGAAGCCATGTACATTTGTGTAATTTTAAAACACTGCTCTGCTCTGCAACGTATAAAATACATTTGAGGAAAATAACACTGAAGAGGAGACAATTAAGTGGATTTTGTAATGCTTCAGAAAGAAATTAAGATTTGAATAACAGGGGTTGCAGAAACATGGAGAGAAAAGAAATTGAAAGATTCCCACATGATATTTTTTTGGATTTAGTTATGGATTGGCCTTAAGGGGATGTAGAGTAACTGAAGTCAAAGACAACAGCTAAATACCAGAGGAACAACTATTTTTGATGGTGACAAGTAGGAGTGAGGTTTTTCACCTCTGGACATGCTCATTTATAAAACTGCCTATCTATGCATTTAATTAGGCAATTATATACTCATGCCTGGAGCTCAAGAAGCATCTGGACTCTGCCTTTGTCTGTCTCTGTCTGTCTTTGTCTCTGTCTCTGTCTCTCTCTCTCTGTGTCTCTCTCTGTCTATCTGTCTCTCTCTCTGTCTCTCTCTCTGTCTCTCTCTCTCTCTCGTGTGTGTGTGTGTGTGTGTGTGTGTGTGTGTGTGTGTGTGTGTGTG
>JANHMN010000011.1:25943547-25973547 GCA_030674055.1 Rhabdomys pumilio
TGTGTGTGTGTGTGTGTGTGTGTGTGTGTGTGTGTGTGTGTGTGTGTTAGAAATAGAAATAAGCATATATTTGATTAGTTGATGGATGAAACTGGAAAGAACTTCCTTGTGGAAATGTGGAAATGTCTTCGAGGAAGAAAAACAGAACCTTGGCCATGCTTTGTGAAACAAGAAGGGAAAAGCACAGGAAGCAGAGACCTCAGGAGACATGAAGTAAGGGAGAGAAGCATAAAGGGTAAGGGCAGGCACTAGTGACAAGCTCAGTCTCAGACACAAAGCCTGGTGGGAAGGTAGAATACTGCTGAAAGTGCTGAAAGGACCTGAGAAGTTGAAAACCTTCCTTTCCCTTTCCATTCACAACCTACACTTTGATCTCCATTCTGTTTTCACACTTCCTGTTCCCCTTAGTCACTGTTTGTAACTCATTCTGCCTCTGAATGATTCTGAAGGCAGTGGGAGGGACAATACTTTGTTTTACATCTATGATATATGCTTCTGCAGATTGCAGTCTTCAGAAGAGTACACATACCTTTCTCTTGTTAATATTGATGAAGTCACATAGAATGTCTCTGGTGAGTTGATAAACAAAACAAAATGGAAAACCAAACAAATGAGCAGTTCTTTGGCTTATTCCATTACCTTGCCAGTGATGCCTTTCCTCCCAGGAATGATGCAGGAAGGATAAAAAACAATAAAAAGAAGAAGGTTTTTTTTTTCTAGGTATATAAAGACTGCAGAGCAAATAGACACTGTAGTTAGGTGTCCTTTTATATTTATTCATTTTTAATTTTTTTTTACTTCCATTTTATGTCTATGGGTGTTTTGTATGTATGTGTATCTGTGTACCACATGAGTGCCTGGTGCCTTGTAGTCCAGAAGAGGGCTTATGATCTACTGGTTCTGCTCTTACAAACAATTGACAATTGACAACCACCATGGAAGTTCTGGAAACTGAACCTATATCTCCCAGATAAGCAACAAACCTTCGTAATAGTTGAGCCATCTCTCCATCTCTAGGATATCTCCTTTTATACACATATCAGTGACAGAGCTCACAAGTGTTATTACATTCTACCCAACATCATTTAATTTGCAGTCACCTGCTTCAGATTCTCCTTCAGAGGGATACTAAACCTACATTATATTTACATGAAATGAAATACATTATTATGTCTATTTTGGAAATTTTGTGTCTAATAGATTGCTCACTCTGACTTCCCATATCATTCTTTCCAACACTCCACTTTGCAAACCTTTTCCACAATTATGGATTGCACTGCAGTCATGGGCTGGTGGTGGTGTTCTATTTTTCCTCCAAAGGTGTCATCCTTTCAACTTTGCTTCTTCTCACCTTCAGTGCCCTAACCATTCTGATGGTCTGTGTATTTGCAGGAGGAGGGTGTGCCTCATAGTCTCACCTTTTCTTTCTATGGGCACTGATTACTTCTTATTTGATTTTCCCACTTCCTTTCCATGTTTTTCGTCCTCCTACTCAGTGTCAAAGGAAAAGGAAAAAAAAAAAAGAACCAACCCAGAGAGCTTTTAATATGTTAAAAAAAAATCCTTTGAAATGATACATCTCTGTCACTTTGCTCTCGCTTTTAAATTATAAACTAAAATAAAAATTGGCATATTGATAAAAGCTTCCAAGGCTGCTGCCTGCTGTTTCCTGGTGATTAGGTGTGAGAGGGTGGCCTTTCTCCGTTCAGATAAAAAATATGCAAATGATGATATTTAAATTGACAGTGTAGTGGAAGAGAGAGCTACATATTTATTCTCTTTCCCTCCTACTCTTTTTCTTTTCCTTGGATACCTAGGGAATATTTTATAACTGGTTAGGAACTGAAGATAAAGGAAAATTCACACTTACCTGGCCACTAATCCTCCTTGGAAGGAAAACATTTTTGCTCTAGGTTCAAGAATTCACAATTGCTTTTCTTTGTTCAGATGATGCACTAAACTTTGTGGCTTTACTTCACAGTCCTATGAGGGGGAACTCATATATGTTTTTGATATTTGCCATGACCTAACCTTGATATTAAGCTTCTAAATATCTTTGATCCATCCAGTAATCTTCCAAAGAGTTAGCTTCCTATTAATACATTGAAAAACTGTAAAATGGTGTTGGATGGCTTTTAGTGTCCTATGCTAGAAAGTTGCATAGCAGGGATAAATCTGTTTGATTTTAAATTATGTATGACTGCTACCAACAGGAGCCAGATGTGCCCTGGGAAGAATCTAAAGAGTGACCGTCATCTGTATGTGAGCTGGTGTCTGAGCACAGCTGAAGTTGTCAGGGCTGTTTTAGTAACTGTCAGTGTCCACGTGGATGCTGTTAAAAACGCACATAAATATAACACAGAAAACAAAGAGAATAGGGAGCAAACATGCACAGAGTCAGGACCTGACATGCACAGAGACACCTTCACCACACTGTAAATGTGAATCTTAACCTTACACTTTCATCCTGTCCTCTGCTACACTTGGAAAAATGTCAATTTAACTCGAAACCCAATAAACTGATGGAGCCAGAAGTTTAAAAGGATAGATGGATAAGATAGATAGAGACAGACGACAGAACAGGAATTGGAATTTTCTAATGTAAATAAGATCTAAGAGCTGTGACTTCATAAATGCTGTGACGTTTTGAAACTATTAAATAAAGGAGTAAAGTGGAGTGCAGTTGAGCATGGACCATGGCTAAATGTGGTATGTGAATTTTTCTGTCTGTATTTAGAACTGTGCTTCTTTCCTACCAAAAGCAGTTGAAGGAAGCACTGGAATACTAGAATGGATAAAATTTTCCAACAGTATCCATATTTGTTGAATAACAAACAACTGGATTATTCAAATTCAAGGTTTCTACTTAAGCATGAATTTAGACTAAACTAGTACTGACTTCGATTCCAGGAAAACTTCAGCTCTAGAGAATCAGCAGCCAGACTCCAGGGGAAACACACATCACTCTGGAAGGATGAAGAGACAGAGGAGCCTAAAACACTGTTCATCCAGTTTTTCCTTTCTCCACCTAAAATGTTCCAAACCCCCAAACTTCTAATTTAAGTTTTTTATCTTATTTACTTTACATTCAGCCCATTGCCTCTTCTCAGTCACTCCTTGCCAGAATCCTTTCCCCATCCCCCACCTCCTCTGAGAGGGTAGGGTCCCTGGATATTCACCCCACCCTTGTACATCAAGTTTCTGCAAGGCTACATGCTTCCTCTCCCATTGAGGCCAGACCAGGCAGCCCAACTAGTAGAACATATATCCCACGTGCAGGCAACAGTTTTTGGGATAGCACCTGCTCCAGTTGTTTGGAACCTGTAAGAAAGCCAAGCTACACATTTGCTATATATGAATGGGGAGGGCTAGGTCCAACCTGTGTATGCTTGTTGGTTGGTAGCTTAGACTCTGAGAGCCCTAAGGGTTCAGATTAATTGAGTCTGTTGGTTTTCCTATCCCCTTCACCAAAACCCCAAACTTTTAAACACAGTAAAGCATTACAAACAGAAAAATCAGTTCTACATCTAACTAAATGTTATAGGTTACATGCTAAAATACAGGTTAACTAAAGACAACATATAAAATTACCTGGAGTATAATGTAAATATAAAGCATAAGCAAATGTTGTGTTTAGATATAGATGTATTTACTGAGATAGCTTATTGTATGCAAATAATCCCCAAAACATTTGCAAATATCCCCAAATTAAAAAAAAAAAATAGTATTGAAAACAATCTAGTCCCAAGTATTTCATGTAAGTTTTATAACATTGTAGTATCTAGTTTTCTAAAGTTTGTAGTATCCATTTTAGATTAAATATTAAATGAAACTCTAGAGAAGGCAATAGAGAAAAGAATATAGAATAGCTTAAGGGTGTGGTATTTGCTCTGGGGGCACCTGGCTGGAAAACTGTAACACTGTTTTCTCTGATGGTGCTTAAAGGGCCACATTGCCATTTAAATTTTATGGCTTAATTATGCCACAAAGTCTGACGACACTGTCTTTATGTGATCTCCTCTCTCTTGCTTTGTTCAGTTCTTCAACTGGAGAGATGTAGCAATCTACCTCTGTAGTTTGAAAGAAAATATTTAAGTAGCATTGGCCATCCGTGTCTTTCATTTTAGCACATGGGGGAGACAGAACAAGGAAGAAACAGGATATATGGATAGTTGGCATCATGCCTATTGTGAAGACCATGGGAACCCCAGGAGCTTTCTCTAGAGACAACATGTCTCTTTATTCTTTTATCAAAGAGAATTCATCATGTTGAAAATCTAAACTCCTTTAGTAAGAGAGCGACCTGGTGGCTTTTTTTTCCTTTAGTGTCTCATCACTCATTATTGTTTGATCTGTGAGCCTTTTGAGAGGAAGTCAGACCAGGATGCCATTCCACCACAGTACCCTCCCTTTCCCTTTCAACCTATACCCCTCCCACTATCCTCAGTGAGAGGAATGAGAATTAGACCATGTGATGTGACAGTATAATTTAGTAGGCTTTATGCTTAAGAGAAAACAGAAGCAAGCACTGGGTGAGAAGTATACGTTTGTGTCATAGGACTTAACTTCCCTGTGAGACGCTAATGTAAAGTTACATAAAATAGGCTTTGATCAACGATCTACTCAATTAAATTCTGTTGAGAGTCCTAATGGCAGGCAGTCACCTGAGGGCTTTAATAATAGCTGGCTCTTACGGCTGCTAAGATGTTTCGTTTCCTTAAAATGCATGTGAGTTCTGCCCATCCCCTGTATTTGTAGGAAAACATCTCTGTAACTAAACTTGCTAAGAGTTATGAACCTCATTTCAACAATGCCTCCCTTCAAATATATGTGCTAAAGGGTAAGTGAAAGAAGGCTCTCTCTCTCTCCCCTCCTTGGCCATAATTAGTTTGCACTTTGCACAGCAAATAATGTTTATTCGGACAACTGCTATGCTGCAATTGAGTTCTGGCACTAAACACTCAGAGTTATTAACAGACTGTATATGTTGAAGGACAAGTTTGAGACCAGAGCTGCCTTCATTTCAGATGCTAGATGTCCACTGAGAGTCTCAAGACCACTGCTCTTTCTGACTAACCAAAAATATCACACATCCTATGACTTTGCTCAGGTCTGACAGTTCCTTCAAATAAAATGGAGATTTTCAAAAGTCTAATGTTTGTAATTGGATTTATGTGATGAAGGATGTAAGTCAAGACTGCCAGATGAAGAGACACGTAGGGAAGAAAGTGGATTGACTCTGTGTCCTTTCTTGTGGAGTCATGAAACAGAACCTTCTTAGTATATTGGAATGCTTGTCAATAATGAAACTCCATCAAGCTTTTGCATCCGGATTCCACAGTGTAGAATCATTACATGAACTTGGTGAACTGGATTCAATCTCCAGCCCTTTCCTCTCTGCAAAACACAGGCTAACCCAAGGTCACAACATATTTTTGTTAATCTGATTATTTATAGGGTTCCAACCAAGAATATCATTAGTATACTCTCTTAAGGCTGAAGCAAAAGGCTCACGAATAACAAAATTTCCATCACTTGAGTGGTTAAAGCCTTCGATAAAGTGTATGCCAGGAACCCAGGGCAAAATAAAAACAAAATTAAAATATACAAATGTTTTATTATTCTGTAGCTATCAGGGAATAAGAGTCTGCTCTTGTGCTTCTTAGTCTTGTTAATAAAATAATTTAAGAATGACCACAAATTAAAGCTCAAGAAGAATTTTATTAGAGTTAAAATGGAAAGCCCTAGGTTAGGCAGTCTTTAAAACTTGGTAGATAGTTAAGAGTGCAAGACAGAAAAGAGAAATAGAAAACTCCATATTGTTTGAGTTAAATTGGCATGGAAGTAAGCCTCACGGAGAACAGGGAGCTGTGCTGCAAGGAGGTCAGCTTTGGAGAAGATTTAGTGAAGCCCAAAGTGTTAAGAAAAATCATCATCTGAAAGAACATAGAAGAAGAAGAAAAAAAAAAGCTATGTCTTTATGAGCAATGCTGACACAAAAAAATATCACAGCATTCCTAGAACCATGGCACTAAGAGATTTTAGCTCTGGGAAGGAAAAGTGCACTATCTCATTAAAGGAATGCTCATGGTCTCTATCCGTTTGCTATATGTGACTTGAAGGTGACTAAGGGCTTCCCCTTAGCTAAGAGATTAACCAACTCAGCTGAATTAATTCTTTCATGTTTTGGATAATTTAGAGTGCTAGTTCTCCACCTAGACTTTTTCTTAATAGGCTTCCAGACAGAGCTCTGATAGAGGCTCCCATAACTAAACTAGGACTAGAAGAACTAAAGGAGATCCAGAGATACATGAAGGGAAATAAGCCCATTACAGTGCTGTCTGTTTGATGCTTTCTTCCAGTTGGGAATCAAGACCTCCAGCACAATTAAAATTTGTTTTGAAGACTCCAGACATAGAGATATTTTTTTCATATTAGACCTTTGTCTAATACGACATGCTTAAGGCCTGAATGCAAATGGCCATGGGTACTGCCACATTCCTTTCCTGGACATAAAGATAGCCTTCCTCTGGCTTCAGTGGGAGCTAGACTTCTACCTTATAGATTTTAATTGGTCCTCACTGGGGAGCTATCCTGCAACCTCATTTGGGATCCTTAGCAACTCTTTGAAGAGAGCAGCTCCAAAATCCACTCAAACCCTGTTATAAGACAGTAAAAGGACACCTTAATTCCTGATTCTCAAAACCCATATTCTTGTTTGACATTCTTTCCCCAACAGCGTCTTTATCCTTGTTTTTATTCTGGTGCTTAATATTTATATTTTATAAAGTCTTTTAGTGCGCCTCCATTTTCTTCATACTGAGTAGTCCAGAAGTTGTTTTCTCCACTTAGGCTAAGCATCCAGTTTTATTTGAACTACAATCTATAGAGCAGAAGAAACTCCAGGCTATGTGCAGCAGTGTGGAACTGTGTCCCCATCCCTGTTGCCTTTGATACTACCATGTTACATCTAAAGGAATTATAATGTTCTGTAGTTACAGTAATGTTTTTGTTTGAAATGAGAAGTGAATAGGATCCTACTCCACTCTCTATAGAGCTTAGCAAGCCTGCAAAGCAGGGGTATTAGCACAGGCTACATGGCTGCCTGCCATGCTCCTACCCTTTTGTTTATCACTATACTTACCTATAATGTCCCTTCCTTCAGCAGGCTCTGTCTTGTGTAATTTTAGAGGTTTAATGTAAAGTAAAATATGAGGTAATTCAACACTGGACAGGTCTTCTATCCTTTTCTTTTCAGAAGAATGTATCTCCTTTAAGTCTTCAAAATAGCTGATAGAATTCTTCGAGTTTAACATTTTCACGGAAGTAGAGATTTAGAAAATATATGTATTGCATGCATTTTGTTACAAAGGACTTCTCCAATATTATATTGAGGAAAGTGTGAGTCTCTGTGTTCAGGGACAAGAGCACAATGTTCAAATGGCAAAATCACGAGTGCATGTTACATATTTGTGTGAGTATATGTGTAGGCATGTGTGTAAGAACAGAGGACAGACTCAGGTGTCCTTCTGCAGGAGTGTTTCAAGTTGATTTTGGAGACAGAATTTATCAGTTTTGTGAAGTTCTCTGATTAGATTGTGCTGGCTGGCCAGGAACTCCCAAATAAACAACTGCCTTCACCTCCTCCTCATGGGAATTACAAGAATGTGCCCTCATGCCTGGCTTTGTCACACGGATGCCAGGGATAAAACTCAGGTCCTCACTGTTGCATGGCAAGCACTTTCCCAACTGTGCCATCTTTCGAGTCTGGAAAGTTGACATTTCTAATGATCCTCAGCAATGTTTGGCATTTCCAGTTACATGTTTCTCGTTTTCAAACCCTGTCACACTTATGTGCAAACTCATCATGATGGTTTGGTTTTTAGAAGGATTTAAAGAAAGAGTCCAGCCCTAGATGGTGTGTTTTCAGAGACATTTCTTCTTTCTTTTCAGGCTTTGAGGGAAAAAGACCAATGGTTTCTATTTTCTGAGAATTCATTCTTCTCCAGGCAAATGTGGAGCTAGAGATGACACTCAGCTTACCCTAGCTAGACTTCACACTCTTGTTCTAAATAAATAATAATAATAATAAAAAGTCTTGCTCTCTCTGCTGTCTCGTCTTTAGGAGAGCCTATGAGGCTGTCAGCTTTCCCACACACATTTGGACAACTTCAAACAGTGGTGGAATTATGAAGTCCTTGTGGTCTTTGCGCTTGCAGATAATTGTGGCTTCTATTCAAGGCCTATTTTGGCTTGATTTCAATTGTTTCTCCCAGCTTGCCCTATCTCTGAAAGTAAGCCTTTTTGCTTCTCTTCATTCCTCATATGTTTCTCCCTTTTCTCTCTTCCATCAACTCAGATATTTAAAGATCAGTGAAAGAATTCTGTAACTCATCTGTCATTTATTTTTTCATAAACATCATGACATGTACCGTATTATTAAAAAATCATTTATGCTCTCCCATTGTGCTCCATTAAGTCAAGGATATGCTCATTTAATCTGGTATTCAAAGTTCATCATAACAGTCTTTTTTCAGGTATATATTATGTTATTCTGTTATTGAATCCACTCCAAAACAAACCTACAAAGCAGTGGTTCTTAACCTTCCTAATGCTGTGACCCTTTAATGCAGTTGTTCATGTCATGGAACCTACATGTGTTTTGACCATAAAAATCAGTTTGCTGTTATTTAATAACTGTAATTTTGTTCCTGTTATGAATCACAAGGTAAATATGCACAATATCTGATGTAAGAATTCCCCAAAGGGGTCATAAACACAGGTTGAGAAGTTCTGCTGTAAGGTATTTTCTGACTTACAAATTTTTCAATGTCTTACAAATTTACTTTAATATCTCAATGATAAAATTCCTCAAATTTCTCATCTAGTTCAAATGCTGTATCTGCCAGAAAACTACCCATTGTGTCCATCTGACCTTCCTTTCTTCATTGTGAATGCAATAGACTTTTGATGATGACGTTAGGCGAAGCATTACTTGTTGCAGCTATAATCATGAAGACTGTAGTAATATGGGCTTCTAGGTTTCAAAATCTTAAAGCCAGGTGCTAGATAAAGAAATATATCTAAATGTAAAGGTGTGGTAATACAGGAAGTACAAAATTCTATAGAGGCACATAAAAAGAGAAGATGGCCTAGTCCCAACCACGAAAGCATCTAGGAAAAAAAAAAGACACACTAGAATAAGAATAAACTGCAATAGGAAGAATCAGTTTGATTCTAAGGCTAAGGCTCAAAGGTAAGAAAAAAATCCACAAAATACATGAATAAATACAAAAACTTTTTACATAATCGTAACATGAGAAAAAATCAAGTAAGTGCTAAAATCTGACAAAGGTAAGAACTTGTTTTAGTTGCGACTAAACTAAATTAAGGACATGCCTCAAATAGAAAATCAGACTTAGCAGATCAGAAAAGGGGCGGGACCGGGGACATGGATCAGTAGTATAATGCTTATCTCACATTCACATGACTATAGGATCAAGCGCTACCACTTAAAATGGTAGATGGATTCATGAAAAAGAAAGATTCCGTTAAGCCTTTAGATTTAAGGATTTTCAATACTGAACTATGATGTCATTCAAAAGAATACTGAAGTAAGAAAGTAGAATCACCCTGAAGAGAACACTAGTATTTAAGGATGGTTAAATAGTCTAAAAATGAATAACCAAAGGAAAGAGAGAAAGAAACTAAAAGATTGGTAGTACATCACCAAGAAAGATTGGTTAGTAGATTCAAGAGCTCTGGACTAAAACTAATAGTTCTGTGAAATAAAGAATGAGACATGTCAAGTCAACAGAGCCAGCATGAAATCCTCAGGCACTATAGAAAAAACATCTTTAATAGTCAGTAGGGCTCTCTCATGACTCCCTTGGGCTCAGGTGTCAGTGGACTGCAAGGCAGTGACACTATATTTGAACATTATTTTACAGAGACAGGTTATGTGAGGAGGGGTTAAATAAAGGATATTGAGACATACAGAAAAGTATAGATTAACAGAAGGAGATTTTCAGTTATGAAAATGATAAACTATGTCATACAGGAAAAGATATAAAGAAATGATTAAAGTTATGATATAGAAAAGAAAAATTTTTATTGAGAAACTACATAAGAATGAAGCAGATCACTGGAAGAGATTAGTTTAACATAAAGCCCAACTACTTGTATTTGTAGAAACATAATTGAGAAAATTAGGTATAAATATTCGATGAATTACGAACTGGATTTTCTTATCCCTTGGCTCATGAATGATGCTCTGTCCAAACTGTCATTACACTTTTTAATGTGACTTTATTTAAAGAAAGTAAAGTTTAGAACCTTGACTTTTGTTTTATCATGTATTTGTTTTGCTTTTTCTGACTTAACGTATAATAGTGACTTTTCCCCTTCTGATAAAAGACCACTACCAAGACAATTTACAGGAAGAAGAATTTATTTTGGCTTACAGTACCAGAGGGATAAGAGTTCATTGTGTTGGGGAGGCATGGTGGTACTTAAACAGAGAGCTGAGAGCTCACATCTGAAAAGCAAGAAGCAGAGAGAGTGAACTATAGGTGTGTGGGACTTTCAATCTCAAAGCCTGCTCCTAATGGCTTAATTCTAACAAAGCTGCATTATCTAAACCTTCTAGACAATGCCACCACAGGAGACCAATCGTTCAAATACCAGAGACTACAGCGGACAGTTTTCTTTCAAACCACAGCACAACTAGACTAGTTTAGTATGACCCATTGAGAAATGTAATGGAAGGTAAAGGCACATATTCTATTTGTGTTTAAAGTCTGCAATCTAGAAAGGTGGCTCAGCTTAAACTTAAAGGTCTGAGTTTGGTGACCAAATCCCACAGCGGAAAGAGAGAACCAACTTCTAAAAGTTGTCCTCTACAACTTTCTACAGTCTACAAGACACCTACAGGTGTACTGTAGCAAAGTGCCCTTACGCGCACGCACGCGAGCACACACATACACACACACACACACACACACACACACACACACACACACAGAGAGAGAGAGAGAGAGGCACCACTAATGAATTACATTTATTATAAGCAAAAGTAAATAAAATGAAATGTTATAGTGATTGCATTATAAAAGACATGAAAGGGGAAGACTAATATTAACAGCACACAAAATATTGCTATGCTAACATTAAAAATTCTAAATATATTTCACATTTATATGGAATCTTTGAAACATAGAATGTATTTACTGCTAGTATACAACCCAATATAGACTAGTTCTAATTCAAGTGCCCACTAGCCACATCTGGTTGCTGACTACTGTATTGGGAAGCAAAGGGAAGAGCAGATATTACCCTCTCTTTCACTGTTAATCCCTCTTGCTCATTCAACAGTTATTGATTTGAAATCGCACAAAATGAGAGAATCTCCAAAGGTAGTCGTAGGACATTCAGTAATTTCTGAAAGTGCATAAAATTGATTCACCAAATTAGAATCAGCAATAACTGCATTTTTTTTTTTAAGCTTTGGGGCTGGAAAAGGAGTAACCTTTCTCTTAATTAAGACCTTCGGGAAACTGAGCACATTTTCAGAGATGAAGCTGACACTCTGTTAACAGAAGCTACCCAAACAGGAACAGGGTGCATCCTCACGAATAGGTAGTTGGTTACCCTCACTCTCTTGCCCTTCCAGAAGAGCATATGACTCAGCATGAAATAATACAGAATTCATCTGACAGATGTAAGACAACTTCATCTTCATTTCTGTAAATTCCACTATTGCTGTGATGTATTAATAGTGTTGATTAGTGGATAGTAGTTCAATCTTGATTGTCAACTTAACCAGCTTGAAAAATGCCTGGGAAATTAGTAAAGCACACACCTCTGAGTGTGTCTGTGAGGGGGTTTTCAGAGATGATTAGCTAACAGTTGCTGATCTGCTTTGTATGGGGGTAGCATCATGTCACAGACTGAATGCTGGGAAAGTCAGCCTTGTAAGTACTCTCTCTCTCTCTTCTCATTCACTTCCATACATGAGGTGAGTGGTTTCAGCCGTATGATCGATCCCTATGGTGTTCTTCTGTGCAGAGTGAGCATCAACAGAGCTAATGGGCCTTAGCCCTCTAAATCCATAAGCTAAAGTAAATCTCCACTTTGTCTCTGTCAGGCATTTTGTCATAGAAAAGCAGTGTTTGCTGAGCAACACTGGATGGCAAGGAGATTGTAGAGAATTCACCATTGACACATAAACACCAGGAAATTCTCTCAATAGGATCACACGGATAATAGTTTTTACATCGAGACATGTACCTTGGCAGTGTCAATATGGAAGATATCAGCAAGTATTCGAAACAAAGAATATGAAAGTTGAGAGGGGCCTCAAAGACTGCCTTGGTATTATCACCACACTCTCCTGTTTTCAAATTCATATTTTACAACTGAGGTCATAGTTATGGTATTTCATATCTCTCATATTAAAAGCAGACTTCAGACCTGGTACATGACTTGTGCTAAGACACATTTTCTTTAACATTACAACAAGATAAGATTTAATAAATGTTTTCCCTGTAGAATAATTGAAGCACTTGTGCTTTATATATTTGATTTTTAAAAAAATTATTCTTCACAGATGTTCTTCCCTCAAACAGTTAAGCTTTATGTATTCTTGAGGAATTGGCTATGTCCCTTTAAATGGATTCTCCCATTTATTTTAAATTTCTTAAAATAAGAATATCCCTGCTATGTATGGTCGTCTTTGAAACCTCTGCCACTGTACTCCCAGCTGTGGCTACTGAAGAGCTCCCAACAGATTGCTCTGCTCTGCCTAATTCCTGAATCATTAAGATTCAGGCCTGGTGGTATATTAGAAACTAATTTCCACCAGCAGGAATAAGAAAATGAGTCTGTAGCCCTATGCCAGGTGTCCCTTTTCTCCCAAGGTCTGCATCAGCAGCAAGATAAGCTTCCCTTCTCTAATCACCCTCCCCTCCCCCATCCTTTTGCATTTTTTTTCTTGCTACAGATCTGCCTGCCTTCTTAGGCTCATTTCATAGAACTTTAACACAAGCATAGCTGTGTAGGGCTCTGACTCTTCTTTTGCTTTTTTTTTTTTTCTCTCAAACTCACAAATATTTTCTCCTTAAGGTCAGTCACTAGCTGCTGCCTGCTTAAACTTCAGAAGAACCTCACGGCCATGCAACTAGTCTTGCCATGCAATTCTGGAACCACTGATCCCTGCTATTCTGTCTTCTTTTTCCTCTTTTGAATCATGCATTTTGAAAATCATGCATTTTGGAAATCCAAGCTATGGGGATTGTCTGTGTTCCCCCCTGACAGTTGGACTTAGATATTTTCCCTAGTGCTATCTCAGCTGCTCTTGTACTATTTCTTACAATGTTGATGTCTGCAGTTTCGAATTAGCTTCCCCTTCTGTACCCTTCTTCCTGGCACAGCATCCTCAGAAGAAAGTGTGATGACTACCAGATATGGGCATATTTCAGAAGCAGGTTAAACAGCATTGCTTTGTGCTATAATAATTGCATCTCTTTCAAGGGTCCCTAGGAGTAATTATACAAAGTTACTAGACTTTTATTATCATTGATGGCTGCTTTATGAAATGTAATTAAATATATATCTAATTTCAAAGATCCAGTTTGAAAGGCATTATTAGAACTTTGTTTGTTATTAGGAAATGAGTGATGAGCTTTTAGTGCTGTTGAATTTTTATGCAGAAAAGCATTGATGTTTTAGTTTCTTTTCTAAGAATGGTAACGTATAGAATAGTACAGCAGATGGCTTTTTTGAATTTTTTTTTGCTTCACCAATGCCAAGAAGAAATCCACTGTACAAAGTCAAAAAAGATTTTTTAAGATATAGAAATCTTTATTATCAAAACTCTGCACACTAGAACATGCCCTGACTTCATATATTAGCCTTCAGAGACTCCGTTGTATACTTAGCTGCAGCAAAAAAAAATGTTTATATAGCCATCTTGCAAATTGTCAGACAATATATCACTCGAAGGCTGTCATATAAAGTAAAACATTAAGAAGAATATTTATGGGCTGTTTTGTGCCATCCTAGCATAACAATTCTAATAAATCATCCAGCAGCATGCACCCTCTTTCCCTCTCCGCTTTTTAAAAACTTTTCAACATTATAGATGGCTAAAACTCAGAAAGTCACAAGCCTGATAAGAATCTTGACTTGGAGGGTGGTGGCCATTCTTGGAGAATATTCCTGTATACTGCCTGCAAGCACCAAACTGCACATTTCCCCTGTGCAGACTGCACGCACTCTTTGCATGTAATTAGAAGTCATTTGTTATGGGGAGATGGCTGCATAATTTTAGAAAGCATTCCAATTCCCAAGTAGCCCTAGAAAACTGCAAATTAGAAAGCTATCAAACAGTAGCTGTCGTCTTGACAGCGCATTGACACCAAGCAGTTAGAGACAGCACACTAATGTTTACGTTCTGGAAATACTGTTAATAAGTGAAGAGTTTATCTATAGCTTCCGGGAAAGTCTTCTGCCCTTTCTGGTCTTTCCTAAATCCATTAGTGGTTTCTATACAGTTTTTATACATCACATGGTGCATGGTAAGAAGGCAAAGGCAAGTCATTCCCTTTAATTCTAGTACACAATACATTTAAGGAGAATATGAAATACTGAAATAGACTTCTAGATGCACCTTCTTTCTAACAGTCCACATATTAGACCATATTATTGATGAACCCCTCAAAGGCATCATTTTAATTTTTATTTTACATTTTACTTTGGCTATGTTGTGCACTCACTGACAGGTACCAAGTCCACCCAAGCTGATAATGAATTCACAATTTAGAAGGAAAGGGAAAGAAAATGAACTTGGGTTTTGGGTCATTAATATTCACTCCAGAGCATTCACACGGGGGACCTCTGACTAACATGACAGACAAGTGTGCAGGGCTCTGTAACTTCAGGAGCTGGGCTCCCCTGCAAGCCCCCACCCTCATTCATATTTCATCTCTATACCTTAGCCCTTTCAAGAGAAAATGCTGGGAACCTCTAAGGTTTCAGTTGTCTGTTTTACAGGTGTGGGAAAGATGTTTTTCTCCAGTGTGGAGATCCAACATCCTCCACTCAGAGGCTCCAGAATAACAGATACTAAATGCAAAACAATAAAACCATTGAAAGAAATGCATTAATCCCCGAGATGAAACGCTGTTAGATGTGACCCTCATGTCCAATTCCTCATTTTACTCTATTACTTCAGGATGCCATACTTGACAGTGGCATTATTTATGTCATATTGTGAATTGCACAAAGCATGATTACAAATGAAGGCATATTCTGATTAACCTGAAATTCACTGTAGTCCACACAATTCTAGCACTCTGAATGAAAACCATAGATATATTTTAATTGCCAAGTGAAGGCTCTCTTTTTATTTAAGACATTCTTTGATTTTTTTTTTTTATATTTTCAACTAAACCACTTTCCATTGCATAGACTATATTTCAAATCAATGTCCTTAAAGTTTTACCCTTAAAGGAATACACGATAATTTATACCAGCATCTATCTAAAAACCAATTTAGGGGCTAGAGAGATGTCTCAGCAGAGAAAGAACTTGTCCAGAAAACCTTACTATGTGAGCTCAATCCTTGAAACCCACATTAATGTGGAAGGAACAACCAGCTCTCAAAAGTTGCCTTCTTACCTTGCATGTACACCATGGAACACATTTGTGTGCACATGCACAAACACACACACACACACACACACACACACACACACAAATCCTAATAAAATAAGAATAAATAAAATATTTAAAAAAACATGTCGAGGGATGCTTTCTAATTCATCACAGCAATCACATGTAGGAAAAGATTAGAATTATATGATCCCATTGAAGGTTGAGCTTCTAAAATACTACTTTGATGATGGTTAGCTATTTAAGCTGTAGTATCAGGGAATATCACAGTTTCTCTAACCTTTTCCTTAATTACTATTGTGTTTACTGATAGCTTTTTAAAAACATGTAAAAGGTTTTTTTTGTTGTTTTTGTTTGTCTGTTTGTTTGTTAATATAAGATCACAGAATGTGTTAGTGGCTAACTTGGAGCCTGCTATGTAGATAGATGAGGGTGACCTCTAACTCAGATAGATTGTCCTGCCTCTGCCTCCACAGTACTGGCAACACGTCAACATGCCCTATAGGGAAAGTTTCTTAAAAAATAAAATCTGCTATTAATCTGATTATACTCTGATGTATAAGTTTATTATATTCTTAGTTGTAATTAGCTATAGTAATAATGCCTTTTAGCAGATTGACCTTTCAGAAATTTGTATCATATTTTCTTTGAACTTTGCAAAACATTACTGGAATGTGAGCAGAAGGGCAGGTAGGTGTATGTGCCTGTATGTGTATATGTGGAAAAAAATTACTATCTTAATTTGTTTCTGGAATGTTTCCTAAATTTTATATATTGAACTATAATAAATGTCATTGTGGAAATGTATTACACACTTTAGAAGTTAGGTACTAACTAGAAGAAAATGCTAGGGAAGGAGGGCATGGCCTGAAAGAGTAGATGGGGATTCTGGACATTTTAATTCTATTTACTCCTTGCCTATAAATAATAAGCACCTTTGCTCTACTATACACTCTATGCCATGAGATTCTGCCTCCAAGGCAGAGCTAGAAACGAAGGCTCCTTATAGCTCTAAACTGGAACTTCTGACATCTAGATACTAGATCAATTCTTCTTCTTCAACTTGATTTGATCATGTATTAAGAGCTGCTAAAAAAATAAATAAATAAAGTCTGAAGGTGGTAGGTAGCTCACACCTTTAATCACAGGACTCAGGAACAGAGATAGGTGGATATCCATAAGTTCCAGGATACCCAAGGCTACACGGAGAAACTCTCTTTCAAAAAGCCAAAATAAATTTTAAAAAAAAGTAGATGATAAATACATAGATAGACGATAGATAAATGATAGATAGATAGATAGATGTGACTGTGCTCATTACTTTTGTGTTACTGTAATAAAATACCATGAACAGAAACATATTATAGAAGACAGAGCTTATTTTTAACTAATAGCTACAGATGAAGCCTCTATCTTGACAGAGAAGAATGGATATAAGCTATAAAGGTGGCACCTGGAGCAGGAAACCAAGAAACCACATCTTCAATTATATTCATGCCCTAGAATGAGCTGAACTGGGAACAGGTTGAAGTTATATAATCTCAAAGCCTTCACCAAGTGACATAGTTTCTCCATCAAGGCTCCAAACAGCACCACTACCTGGGGACCAAGCATTCAAATATCTGAGCTTTGGGGGAATAGTTGTCCTTCAAATCAACACAGTAATTATTACAATAACTTGTCACTGTTTGATGTAAGTTGTCTGAAAAATCATTTACCTTCATTTAGTGCTGATAAGCATTGTATGATGTAGGTGGAATATGTAGCATACCCAGTGTTTAGAGCTGAAAAAAGAAAAACAAATGTTATATGCACTTCCTTGACAGTCCAACACATGCCATTTGCAATTTCATCTTCAGGGAGCATCTTAACTTATTCTATGTTTCTATGAAATTATACTTAAGATTAGATAGTTTATAAAGAAGACAAACTAATTTCATGAAGTCGTAGAGGCTGAGGAATGGCATATTTTGAGAGTATTCTTGCTACTTTATCTCATAAAAATGTGTTTAATACAGAGGGTGAAAGAGAGGGTGAGACAGGATAGAGAGATAGGATCAATATCTTTTGTAAAAAACCCACTGTTGCAATAATGAGCACATTTTCAAGCTCATGACTCTAAACCCTTCCACATACACTCAAGAACTGACCATCTACCATTGAACACTATTATTTGGGGGAAATATGTTAAATTTCTAGAATATGCTACCTCAGGTACACATTCTGATTATAGCATGACAATATTTTATTATACTTACAGTACAGATCTTTTGTTTAAAAATCTGTGGTCTCTACTAAAAGACAATAATATTTGTTAGCTGACCTCCTGTTAATGTTAGTATGTCCAGAAATCTGCTCAGCAAACTGCTTATAAATGTTACAGTTTGCTTTGAAAGTGACAGCAAGATCTTAATAGAAAGCTCTAGCAAGATACTTTGAGAATATGTGATTAAGATTTGTAAGTATTCTTGTGTTTTTGTGAAGCTACTTCCCCTATGGATTTTTCTCATTAAAATTCTGCCATTTCAACAATACTTATGAGAGCTGTAATTTTTTAACATACTCACTGTAGCCTGAGAAACTACCCTTTATGCAATACACCTAGTATAGCAGAGACAAGTCTAAATATAGTTTTAAAATTGTAACCAATGCTCTTACGCTATTGTCACATTGTTACAAAACTTATCTTTTTGCATCTTTCTTGATCTTACAAGATAACTAACAACTAGTGCATATTTAAATGGGCTTAGATTTTTGTACAGTATAGATTAAAACCTAAAAGTGTTATAACTAGCTTTATTACATTTTCTCCAGACATCATCTATTAATCAATGTTCTGGTGCTACACTAATATTGGAGAAGAAAACCAATATATTTGTATTTAACACAGCCATCATGACACATCCAACTAGAAGCAACAAACCCATGGAGCAATTAGGTGAAGAGAACCTTCCATCCCTGTTCTTGTTCTTTTGGCCCTTGTCCAAAGTATGCTATTGTTTAATATTTTGGGTGCTGCAAGAAAAAAATTGTAACCCTCTGGACTGTATTATGTTCTCAAAGGCTCTATAACATGAAAAAGTCTTTCTCTGTGTGTCTTAAATCAGTTGCTAGGAGATACTGGCTAAACAATAATGAATCAATAAACCTATGGCCTTATGTTCTCTGAAAGAAGAGGGGATAACATGTCCTTTTGCAGTAGAGAACATATGAGAGAGAACTGGGCAATCGACTCAGAGGCAAGATCTGATAGTTCTTAGCCAAGCACAAGAGAACAGAATAAAACAACATACTTTTCTGAGAAAAGAACTTCTCAGATAATAATGAGAACTTGAGTTGGATGTTGGACCTAAAATGAGAGGTGATATCATAAGACAAAAGAGATTTATGTAACACCAGGTAAATATATTAAATGGAAGTAATGCATATTTTGCTTCTGGACATTTTTGTAACATGCTTTACAATCCATAAAGCGATACAGGTACTTCAGTACCACTTAGTAATTCAATACAACATTTTCTCCAACTTTCTCACATTTAAACCTAATAAAATTTGCCTTCCTAACCCTACTAAATAAATAAGCCAGGTACTCATTGAAGCTTAGAATATATGTTCCTCTTTCTGTGAAACATAATTCTTGAGATAAGTAAAAGATTCACTCTCACCTTCTTTGTGTGATTGAAGAATCAGTAAAAGAAATATATGCCTCATTTATTTTGTGTTCTGTCTGTGGCTCAATTTCTAGAATTATAGATTTGTTTCCTTGTCTACTGAAAAAAAATTGGCATGTTAAGTAAAGAGCATCTGAAAGGAATTAAGGAATAGAAAGGGAAGGAAGGGGGAGACAATGAGGAAGGGAGGAAGGAAGGAAGGAAGGAAGGAAGGAAGGAAGGAAGGAAGGAAGGAAAGAAAGAGTCAACTTGGTAAGGGCAATTTCTTTGTCTTATAAACAAATACATAGTTGAAATTATTAGCTCTGATGCGAACAGAAATTTGGGCAGGATAGATGCTTGGGAAAGAGTTGTGAATTTGAGGTGAAAAAGAGTTTCTTAATTCAGCAATTTTGTGACTTAAGGATGAGGTTGAACACTTAAGAAGCGCACGACTTCAGAAAGGCAAAACAGGATATTAAATTTTTCAACTTGGAAGGACATTTTCTCTGTTCCCATTTTGCTACTTGTATAGAATATTTTTTTCTACTGTCTTCACAGGCATATCCATTTAAATGACTCCTGTTCACTGGAGTTTCACAACTGTACTTTTTTTTTTAATTGGATGTTTTATTTACTTAAGTTCTTAAAATGTCATTCCCTTTACTGATTTTTCCTCCCCAACCCCCGTATCTCATCCCCTCTCCCACTGATTCTATGATGGTGCTCCCCCACCCACTCACCCACTCTCATCTCCCTGCCCTGGCATCCCCCTACCCTGGTGCATCCAACCTTCACATGACCAAAGGCCTCTCCTTCCATGGATGCCCAACAAGGCTATCCTTTGCTACATATGCAGCTGGAGCCATGGGTCCTTCCATGTGTACTCCTTGACTGGTGGCTTAGTCCCTGGGAGTTCTGGGGGGGGGGTCTGGTTGTTTGATGAGTTCTAGATGTCATCAGTTCTACTCTGACTTTCATGTCTTTGTTCCAGACCATTTTCATGCCAAGGTCTTTGTGTTGACTTGAAAACATTCTGCTTCCCTATAGGCTCTGTGTCCCATTCTCAGAGAAACTGGATTTCTCTCTATATTTCCTTCAGTCTTGTCACAATCATTAGCACTATGTTTTCAACTCCTCGCTCTGTTTACTAGGTACTCTTAGAAATACTCTTGTTTTCTATTCATCTGCAAAATTATTTTGGCTTGGCCTCTGCTTTGATTCTTGGGTGATGAACATTGCCTTTCCTGTAGGCTGATCAGGGTCTTGATCACTGAATAACCCTCTTTCCTATAATCTAGCTGACCTCCAGACACCTAAGATACTCCACTGGGCATGTTTGATGATTTTGATGCATGTTAAACACCAGATATTTTCAGAACTGTGATTAAATGCATGATCAAAAAGGGAATATGCTTATTGCATAGCCCCAGGTAAATTCAGCATGCTTGGGTTGGTTTACTTTTGCTGCTTATCAACAAGAAATGCTAAACAGAAATTCCTCCCTATTCTAGTTAAGAACAAACCAAAGGGGAACGAAATGTCATATTTCTGTTGTCTCATCCTCCCGTCTCTGTTTTCCTTTATTTCTGATTCTGTGTCAAATACCAGTCTGTATATTGCCCTTGTGCCTTCCAAGCACCAGCTGCCTTTGGAGCTTTGGTTTTAGAAACATGCACACATATATATGCAATTAAATGCAGGCTTTGACTTTTCGCCTGGGAAACTGGAAGGATAAGGTGAGTTAAGCTTTTAATTACAAGTACCCATTCTGGGAGGCAGGGAGCTTGAGCCTGCTGCTCAGCATAATCCCATCTTTCTGGGAAGAAAAGAAAAAGCCGACATGTATCTATCTCTGAAAATGTTGACTTAATATGTTTGACATTTTATATATGTGTATCTGCTAAAGCAAACTTCAGATGAAAAACAGGAAAAAACCCCCACAGTATTGTTGTGTTGAGGCTAAAGCTTTATGTCTCAGATTCTTTGATTCTGTTTATAGATTCTCTCTTTGTTATGTTTCAGGTTGTTTCTTGATACAGAAATGAACTAGCATTTTGCATGTTCTTAACTGCACTCTTTTGGAATAATAAATCACTATACAAATACTAATTAATGTGGCATAATACCACTGAATTTTCTTAAATGCACCCAAAAGAGGTTAAACACTTTAAATCCCCACTTACAAATGAAAAATAAGAATGTGGAAAGACTAAAGCTGCATTTGGACATTCAAATGGGATTTGGGTTGAAACAACTAGAAATGACAGCTGTCAGCCCAGCCCTGAAGTCCTTGAACTCAGGTGACATCCTACACTTCTTGAAATATTATACATAGATAAAGACAAGTTGCCATTGTGAATTCAGACACCGAAGATCTCTTTTCCTCCAAATAATATATAACACCCAAAAATATTACTCTAGAATGGTGACATCTTTTCAGGTCAAATTTTAAGACATTTTTTTTTCCTTATGAAAGTCATTCTTTAAATCAGAAATTGCAGTCAGAGAATAATTCTTCCCTTCTTCAGAAATTTCTAGCTACCCACCAAATTAGTTTTTATGAATTAGAAAAAGAGACTCTCATATCTATCTTACTAATGTGAATGAATATTTATATATCATATATGTAAATAAATATTATCATATATAGATATACATGATACTGAACAAAATCATTCCCTCTTTTGGCTTTGAAGTGAGAACCAAGTTGATGAGATTACACATGTGCTTTGCCAATTTATATTGATGTACTTTTACTATGCCCTTATTTATAAATTTTGTCTTTTTATAGCTGGGCTTAAGCAACAGAAATTGGTATATATATATTCATATCGAAATCTTATTTCATTAATACTATATTTTGTGTCCAAAAGCTATTGAGATACAGGAATCAACCTGAAGATAGGCATATATAGATTATATAGTGTGTCAAAAACCTGATCTTAAACTGATAATAGGTGGTAAGAATTTTATCTGGATTTTCTCAGGCATGATGTAAACAACTAAGACCCAGAGATGTCAGAGTGGATCTGGAAGGTGAAAAAAAATATGCAAGCTATTTTGTTGTGTGTGGGGAAATGAAAGACAGCTGTTGGCATGAATGAATTTGAATGGAGGTTGCAAAGAGACCTTGCCAATACAGCATGCAATTGTTGCCTCATTTCCTCCTGAGCTAAGCATGAACATTGAAAGCTTTTGTCTGTTTCCAAGAGATATGTTTTCCTAGCTGAATGTAAATTAAACAATGTTTGTGTACAGTTCTTTTGGAAGAAGGGAATGCAGGTGATGGAGATATCGGCTGATGAATTGGTGAAACACCAATAAAATATTTCATTTAGCTGCCAGAACACCCTTCATGCTTGTCAAATTGCTTGTAGCAATTTACTTCCTATTCACAAACTGATTTATTACAATTTTTTCTTAATTTTTATATCCTTCTAAGTATCTTTTCTGCATAATGTGATGAATTTAAGCCTAATATCTCTTTACTAATAATAAGTTCCCTTAAGATTCATTTTTGGTTAAGAGGCGATTTTGAATTTTATGATCTCAGACTTTATGTGTGAATGCCAGTCTCTAAATTGAACTGATTCACACTCTTCTCCAGCATTAGAAAAATGCTAAATTGTGTGCCCTAGTTCTACAGTAAGGTTAATCTCATGGTTATAGACACAAATACAACCAATCCTGTAATTGCATAGCTTCATATTTCCTTGATTTTTTATCTGAGAATTGAACAAGCTGAACATAATATATATATATATATATATATATATATATATATATATATATATATATGGTGTATATGGTGTGTGTTTGAGTTATTTGTGGCTTGTATCTGAATATTTTTACTTGAACCTCTATTTAATTATCTCTATATGAGTCAACTGATGTAAAAATATACACAGAAGTCCCCCACTTACGAACATTTAATGTCTTAGCTTCCCATTATCAACCATAGTAAGAAAATATTGACGAAAAATTTTAGAAATTAAACAATTTGTGAGTTTTAAATTGCCAGCCCTTCTGATTTGCATGTTGAAATCTCCTGCTGATGAATGGGTTAAACACCAATAAAATATGTCATTTAGCTACCAGAACACCCTTCAAGTTTGTCAAATTGCTCGTTGTTCTTAGCAAGTGAGTTCTACTTTTTTTTCTAGCAAATCATGATGTATATGTTGCCCCCTGTTGGTCACTAGTAGCTATCTCAGCTATCAAGTAATGAAATTGGTAGTAAGGGTTATACATTAAGTCCCTAAACTTGTCAACCTCTCCCCACCAAAAGTCCCAGAGTACAAAGGTAGTGATAGTGACAATTTGGATGTACCAATAAAGAAAAGTGGAATGCTCTCCTTAAGTGAAAAGGCAAATGTCCTTGACTTACTAAGGAGAAAAAAAAAAACATTAAATAATGGATTTCTAAGACCCACACTTAAAAAAAACTAAAACAAAAACAAAAGGCTTCAATCCATGAAATTCCAAAGGAAAAAAAAAATCATAAGAGTTTTCTTGTTATACCCCAACCTGTCACAGACACAAACATAATAAGTGTTTAGTTAGGATGAAAGAAACATTAGTTGTGGGTGGAAGAACTGAACAGAAACCATGTTCTACTGACAGTGATGTATTGTCCCAGAAAGCGTATAGGCTTCAGCCAATAAGTCCTTAAAAGAACTGAAGCCAAGCCACTTACTGGAGGACAAAGACAATGACAACATATATATATATATATGGTGTTTTATTTGAGTTATTTGTGGCTTGTATCTGAATATTTTTACTTGAACCTCTATTTAATTATCTCTTGGACAGTTTTGGACTATGAAATACAGAGATAATGCGAGAGGTTGTACCTGCTATTTTCCAGAAATTGTTATGACATTTTCTGTCATAAATAAAGAAACTGATTAAAAGGGAAGGACATTATACCTAATAAATCTTCAGTTGTTACCTAATGGTTCTCTTGGAAAAAAAAATGCCTGGAAGTATTTATACAAATTAATGTGTAAATTAGTCAGCAGGACACAAGCTGTATTAGGTATGTGCTGTAGCATTGAGCTACACCCAAGACTTGTGACCAAAGCATGAAAGGAAAGACTCAGCCTGATGCCATGCCATGTGGTAATTCAGGCATATATAAAGACCGACATGTTTTACAAAGAAAAGATTACATACATTCTCAAAAACAAAAATCCAAATTACCTGCCTGTGTTCTGAGGGAAACTCAAAAAAAAAAAATGCAGGCAGTAGTTATCCTGTTTATGAATGGTTTTCTCCAAGAACCTTATCCATGATTGACGAGGCACCTCAAAATTATGAGTATATTTTCACTGGGAATGGAAGTGTTAATGTTATATTTTCACCTCCAAATACAACATTAGTGTTTCTTTTCTTTGGTTGGCATTATCTGTTTGAGGACACATACACCCACCTGATATTTGATTACATGATTTCAACCGTTAAGGAAGACCATAAAAAAGACAGAATGTGGTACTGGAAATTATTCCCTATTGCATAGACAATAGCACTTAAGTCTGCAGTGGATGAGTTAAAGACAGAAACCAGAAATTCACACTTGCTGGAAGAAAGGCTAGAGTGAGATGTGAATAAGGCTTTCGGGGTATAAAATGACAACTTAGAAAAAATCATGCACATGAGAGAACCCTCTGGTGCAGAAGGATGTCCTGGTGTGTTTGACAAGGAAATGAGGAAACACATTGAATGCTGTAAAAATCTATTAACAAACAAGTAATTGGAAATATTTGTGAGTTGTCTACAGAAGAGGGACACAGAGAAGAGGAAACTGAAATAGACTTACTAAAATTTATTGATGTGTCCCAGATTGCATGTTTTAGGTCATGTTAGTGAAATGCAATTTTTAAATGCACCACAGTTTTTAACTTCCCATGTCATCTGTGAAGTGACTCCTATGCCATTACTTTAACATTTTAAAGGGAAAGAGGCAGCAAATAAAGCATTCTATCTTTCCCAAAAGTCTTGAGAAAATAAGGCTTAGCTTCAGTCATTTAACCACCTAGATCATTCCCATATTAGATAAAATAATTGACATTTTTTTTGCGGTTCCATGATCAAGTATCACCTGAAGCAGTCCATTCTCCCTCTGATGCATTATTAGAAAGTCAGATGCAGTCTAAGGCTACGTTACACAACCTGCATCATTCATTTTGCTTCATCTCATCACAGAAACTGTATCCCAAGTCATCACATTTCAGTGAGACATTTTGGGAGACAGAGAAACCACAGTTGTAATTTCCATTGCAGTATATTGTTATAATTATTTGATTTTATTATTCATATTGTTGTTAATCATTTTATGTAATTGATTTATAAAGTAAGTGATATATATTTATATATATACATATATATATACATAGATTGATAGATGATAGATAGATAGATAGATAGATAGATAGATAGATAGATAGATAGATCATATATGAGGCTGGGCATCCACTAGTGATCTTAGAATATGTATTATGGACCAGAGAAGTCTACTGTGAGAGTTCTTGGCCAATATAACCACTCTGCAAGATTTACGTGTCAATTCTGCTGTTGCTAATGCTTTATTTATTGATTTTCTTTTTACTGGTTATATGACATAATTGCCTTCTCAATAATATATGAGTTAAACAACATTAAAGTCTGTATGATTGTGAACACAATGATTTGTCCATTGCACACCAAAAGACATCCTTACTGACTCCTCACCAGAGTGGAGTGCTAAGCATGTGTCCCTCCCTTCAAGGACTAGCACATTTTACCACAAAAAGCTCTTTTAGATAGCTCCATTTCTGATGATGTCTTCTGAGAAGGATGGCAAGACCTTCTTAAAAGACACCATAGGCTCTGTGACAATCTTTGTATAGGAGACATTTGTAGAATGTGGATTTTGGGTATGAGTATGTATTATTAGGATTCATAGAGAATGCTACAGATAGTATCATTGTACTCCTCTGAAACTTTATTTTGGTTTATGGAGACACAAAGCAAACTATAAAACTAGCCTGAAAACAAAGCTCCTGATATACATAACAAAAGACTAGGTCTAGATTTACCCGGTGTTCTGGTTGGTATGTAGAGAATGTAGAGTGACATATGCTTTGGATGTAAGGAGGTTTATCAAACTATGCATTAGACACATGATACCTTCATGACCACTGAAAGATTAACAGGTGAATGAACGAGTGAAAAATTTATACCTGGAGATTGCATATGGATGATCATATATATCTAGTTTCATTTTCTACTCTTCTTACTATTTTTTTTAACCTATATAGAGGGATTATTCTGGGATCCCCAAGTGACATACTGCTAAAGAGGTCTATGAATAAAACCTCAAATTGTAAACTTACTTAAAGCCTTATAAGATTTTGGGGATTTATTTTGTAACTTTTTTGTAACTTGACTACATGGCTCTCAACTGTTCAAAGAACATCATGTCCCAATGTCAAAAGTTGGACATCTCTACACAAAAGAGTTCAAAACAAAACAAATGTTTTGGAGTTGTTCATTGTCCTTGGAGTGAATGAAATGTATACACCCAGTTCTCTAATGCAGAGTACTGGGGCAGGGGGAACCCTTTAGGGTGAAAATGGTTCAACTATGAAATATAAATTTTCACTTAGGATGGTTATCAAATACAGCTTCATATTCAAATGAAATTACTTATGCCTCACTCAGCACACTTCAGAAAATACTGTATTCCCTACACTTAAACTTATTATTGACCTCTCATTCCTTTAAGACACTTACAGATCCCAATGTATCCTGTTTAAGAAAAGACTACAGTCTTTCTAGGCTCTACAAGAAAAACTTCCTACAGAAGTTTACAACAGCTATAATTCTGCCTGTGGGTGGAGTTTATGTGTATTCATCACAACCTGAGGTTTCCTTCCTACTAAAGGAAAACAGAGACATAAACTTTAATGGTTTTTCATTGAAAATAGAAGCTAAAACCAGATATTTAGGCCAAACAGACCAAAGTTTTGGTCACGGAAGCAAGCTTAGCTGTGCAAATACAAGCTTGGCTGATTAAAATGAGAGGATGGATGGGATTAGAGACTTGCCAAATAAAGATCAAGAAAACAGTGGTTGAATCAGAAAAGAGAGTGATGAGCACACACATTTTTCTGAGAGCAGGACATAAACACTTCAGTAAGGTGAATTACATTTGTACTGTACATATTAATAAGATAAATATGTTCTTGCCTGAAATTGATAGCTTGTTGAAAATGAGTAATATCATCTTGGAGGCAGTAATTTCTACTGATTTACTATTAAGACAGCATTCCTGAGTAAGCATGATTTGTATTCTACATGACAAATAATCTTTCCTTTCCATCTCAGAGAACATACGTAGAACTCTCGAATGACAAAGTCAAATGGAGCAGGATTGACTTCTGAGATCTTTGAGTTCACGGCTCGTATTTGATGCTTCCTTAATTGGCATAAACTTTGTCCTTTTCTTTCCCATTCAGATGGTTTTTCTTCATATGTCCTACAAGCCTATGAAACAAGTTGTTTTAATTATTACTATCAAAACTGTTATTTTCTATTACAAAACATATTCTTTAGCGTGGATCTTAAAGGACAGGTATTTACCGAATATCAAATGCATGTGTATGCACTGGTTAAATAAAGACTTCATGTTTTTAACTGGTTGAAGTGGGCAAGTCCTGAAGACTAGAGAATAGTCTGCTCATCCTGTAGTCTGTAATAATGGCCTAAATAAAGAAGAAAAGTGCTTTATGAAGCAATTCCTCTTTCTTGTTTGTAAGTTTTGCTGTAGTGGTGGAGGTCAAACCCAGTATGTCACACTTGCTAAGCAACACTGTAGCTAAGGTAAATTCACAGGCCCACAAGTTTTTTATTTTTTAATGTTAGAAAAATAAATTATATATTAATATATATACATATATGTATATATAATATTTATTACTTATATATTGTATAATGTATATTATATATAATTCATTATGTGTATTATATATACATAATTTTAAAAAGTATTAATGTTTACTGGTTTTTCATGCTGTTGCCATCCTGACATAAATATGCTGAAAGTACTGAACATTCTACTGTAAATTCCAAGAAAATTGTACATAGGTGGCTTATGATCCAGGCTCTCCAGTCACATCCATTTGTCTTTATGGATTTCCTTCACCCATTTCAGTAAACTGCAGTGCTTGGTGCTTTCAGCACACACTAAGCTGCTTTCCGTGACTCTAAGACATCTTCTCTCTCCTTCAGCCTCCCCCTTGTGCTCAGTATCAGTTTATTGGCTTTATATTAAACATGCCACCTCCTCGTAGTTACAGCATTCCTTGCTAGTTCCCTCAGATCTCTCTTCTTTTCCTAGTGACACTTAACCTTAAGACTTAGAAGCCCAGTCAACGATAGTTTACATAGCTAGGTTGGGTATTAGGTTACACTTCTGATTGAGCATTACTATACTTATAAAGCTTTTGATTAACATTAAAAAAAACTGTATAAAAGCAAAATGGAAAAGGGGGCACGGGATAGGGGTTTTCTAGGGAGGGGAAATGGGGAAAGGGGTTGGCATCTGAAATGTAAATAAAATATCCAATAAAAAATATATTAAAAAAGATATAAAAAAAAAGACTTAGAAACCTACAAAGTCAACATTCACATTCCACATCTCTTCCCATTCCCTTCTTTTAGACTGGTTGTTCTACTTTCATTTACTTGCAAGGAGAGTTTTAGACTGTACCAGGTATCCAGTGCTTTCTGCATCCCTAATTCAACCATGTCTCCAAGCTTCAGAAGCCAAGAGACTCTTGTCAGTTCAGTGATTCTGACAAAGCAAAAGCTCCTCATCAGAACAGTTAGCTACTAATAGTCTTTCACTGAAGGAATAAGGATGATTTCTGTATAAAGAATTTAATAGAACTGTCCCTGAGGACAAAGGCTTATACAGAATGTGATTTTCTTAGAAGACTTATGCCACATTAGAAGATGTTCCAAATCTGTTCTTATTTTTTAAGGTTTGTTTTATTTTTAATCATGTATATATGCATGTGTCTATATAGGGATATATTTACTTGATTTCATGTGCCTGCAAAGGCCAGCAGAGGGCATGAGCTCTGCAGCTACAGATACAGACAGCTATGACTTGCTTTGCATGGATTCTGAGAACCAAATTTGGGTTCTCCACAAGAGCAGTATGTGCTTTTGACCATTGAGCCATCTTTCCAGGACGACAGCAGGTCTTCTTGACATGCTTAACATGATTGCACTAAGTAAATTATTTTCCTATCAAACCTTACAATGAAACTTCTAAGGTGGGACTGAATTCAGAATTAATTCGTGTCTCTAGACAAAATAGTAATTATAAACACATCAACAGCAACTCAGGATAATATTTTCAAAACTCTCCATGGCCAAATCCTAAGGAGCCAGATGTTCATTTTATGCTCATCAAGTGAGACAGTAGACTTTACGGCCAGAGCAGGGTCGGCAGTGCAAAGTGTCATTATTCTTCTTGTAAAAACATATCTGTCTCCCCTCTGTATGTAATTTAAATTTACTTGGATATTTGTACATAAGGTATCATAATTATCTCTGTTTAATATCTAAGAGCACTTATTGAGTCACCTCCAATGTTGACTATTAAAGTTAGAGGTGAGAATCAACA
>JANHMN010000011.1:25978547-25992765 GCA_030674055.1 Rhabdomys pumilio
AATTGTAGGTTGAAAAGTTTTTAATGTCTCAGTTCTTCTACAGAAAACCTTGCCTTCTTATACCAGATTCAGGTTCCTTGTCTCGTACTACTAGGAGTTTTCACTAGGGTCACCTTAATACATTACTGGGATTTTCTATGGCACTACATTTCGACCTTGCTCTTCAAATGCTCCGCAATTCCAGTTTACTCTCCCTGTACCATCCCCCTCCATCTCCTCTAACCTGTTCCCATCATCACCTACCCTCAGTCCACCTACAAAATCTATTCTATTTCCCCTTCCCAGGGATATACATATGTCTCACTGTAGCAGTACCCAATTCAATATTCAAATTGAATCCAGCAGTGGCAGCAGCATTCTTTGCTGCTTGCTTCAATGTTCTGGGTTCCCGGATGAAATACAAACACACACACACACACACACACACACACACACACACACACACACACTTTATATTTTGATATGTCTAAAACAGCTCAATGGCTAGGCCACTTCCTAACCTTCATGTGGCTAATACACCTTCCTCTGATATTCCCAATTTATTACTTACTAAATTCTATATTTTATATTTGCTGTCCTGGACTGAGTCAGGGAGCCCTCTTGGGGCTACTCTTCCCAAGCTCCTAAATGGCAGCTACGTTTTCTGTCCTGCACCCACCCCCCAGGCATGGCATCTGCCTTTCTTCTTCCAGTATGGCAGATCTCCTTCTCCTTTCTCTGTCCCTAGCCCTGGAATCCTGAAAGTCCCAACTCTGACCTGCCCAGTCACTGACTGTCAGCATCTTTATTTACCAATCAGAACCAACTGAGTGCAGGGTCCCTGAGTGTCTTAAGTCGGAACAATATTGTGAGCAGTTTTGGGGACCCGAATTAACACAATACAAGCAGCGTTAGACCAAACCTACTACACCCACCCTTGAGGTCTTCTTGTTACATAGCCTCTCTGGGTCTATGGCTTGACTGTAGCATGCTTATCCTTTACATGACAGCTAATGTCCTCATATAAACAAATATACACAATGTTTATCTCTCTGGGTTACCCCATTCAGAGTGTTATCTTCTAGTTTCCTCCATTTACCCGAAAATTTCAGGATATGCTTTTTGCCAGCTGAGTAATATACATAATATGTAAACATTCCACATTTTCTTTATCCATTCTTCAGTTGACAGACATCTGGGTTGTTTTCAGTTAATGGGTATCCCCAATAAAGTTTCTATGAACACAGTTGAGCAAGTGTCCTTGTGGTAGGATGGTATATCATTTAGAAATGTTTCCAAGAGTGGTATAGCTGGGTCTTGAGGTAGATCGATTCTCAATTTTCTGAGAAACCACCATATTGATTTCCCAAGTAGGTGTACAAGTTTGCACTTCCACCAGTAACCCAGGAGTGTTCCTCCTCACTCCACATCCTCATTGTATTTCCCTGGTGGCTAAGGATGTTAAATGTTTGCTATTAAGTGTTTCTCAGCCATTTAAAAATTCCTCTGTTGAGAATTCTCAGTTTATATCTGTGACTCATTCTTAATTGGGCTATTTAGTGGTTATTTATTTTTTGGTTACTAGTTTCTTGAGTTTCTAGCCCTCTTTCAAATGGTGAGTTGGCAAAATCGTTTTCCATTCTATAGGCTGACAATTTGTCCTATTGACATTGTATCTGTATCTGTACAAAAGATTTTAAGTTTCATAAAGTCCCATTTTTAATAGTCTATCTTTGTGCCTACACTATTTGTTTTCAGTTTAGGAACTTGTCTCCTGTGCCAAAGTGTTCAAGTCTATTCCCTACTTTCTCTTCAATTAGGTTCAGTGTATCTGGTTTTATGTTGAGGTTTTTAATGCACTTGGCCTTAAGTTTTGTGCAAGGAGATAAATATTAAACTATTTACATTCTTCTACATGCAGTCTTTTATACAATTGTATACTTTTTGATTTTTACTAAAAAAAAAAACAGAATTTGTAAGTATGTGGAAATATATCTGGGTCTTCAATTAAGTTGATCAACCTGTCTGTTTTTATGTCAATACCAAGTATTTTTTATTAATATTGCTCTGAAGTATAGCTTGAAATCGGGGACAGTAATATGTCCAGAAGTTCTTTTATTGTACAGTATTGCTTTCACTATTCTGTTGTTTGTTTGTTTGTTTGTTTTTTCAAAAGAAGTTAAGTATTGTTCTTTCAAGGTCTGCAAAGAATTGTGTAAAAAGTCTGATAGAGTTTGTGTCGAATCTCTTGATTGCTTTTGGCAAAATGATCATTTTTTTACTATATTAATCCTACCAGTCCAAGAGAATGGGAGATATTTCTATTTTCTTTTATCTTCTCAATTTCTTTCTTTAAAGAAACGAAGTTACTTTCATACATGTCTTTTATTGGCTTGGTTTAAGTTACTCCCCAAATATTATTTGTGGCTATTATTTGTTGTTTTCTTAATTTCTTTCTCAGTCCATTTGTCATTTGTATACAGGAAGATTACTGATTGTTTTGCTATTGTTAATTTGTATCTAGCCATTTTATTGAGAGTGTTTATCAGATGTATCAGTTCTCTGGTAAGAAAAATGGGATTACTTGTATATACTATCATATTATCTTCCAATAGTGATACTTTGAATTCTTCCTTTCCAATTTGTATTCCCTTGCCCTCCTTTTTAATTGTCTTGTTGCTTGAACTAGACCTTGTAAACCAACACTAAATATATATGGAGAGAGTGGACAGCTTTTTTTTTCTTTCTGATTATAATGGAATTGCTTTGAATTTCTCTCCATTTAATGTAATGTTTTAGGGTTGCTGTAATTGCCTTTATTATAATTAAGTATGTCCCTTGTATCGCTTATCTCCCCAAGAATTTTATCAGGAAGGTGTGTTTGGTTTGGTTAAAGGCATTTTTAGCATCTATTGAAATGATAAAGATATAGAACATTTTCAGTGCTTTTCAGAGTTTATCAACATTCATTTTATAATTATCAAATATGAAAAATTTTTACAGAAATACTCAATCAAAATGACAGAACCAAATATTTTATGATTTTTTTATACTAACTCAAATAGCAAACTTTAAAATCAAACATTATAATACAGTATACTTTGCATCTTTGATATTCAGATGCTTTTAAATGATGATGGTATAAAATATTATAACTTCTTTTTTGTAATTCAACTTCCGGTTTCTATAAGAAGCTCTAAGTGCCCCAATTCATATTATAAAATATTCTGGGTTCTGAGATGAGACAGTATTTTTAGGACCATACAAAGTTGCCTGCTGTCCATTCATAGCTGAAGCTACAGTGAAGTCATGTCATGCTACACAGTCAGCACTTCTAGGATTACTCTGCAATTGTAAAATTAGTGCTGAATTAATATAATTTCAATTCTTCCTTCTCTTAAGTACCTGTCTCTTGCCATCTGGTCCCACTTTCTCTTTTCTTTCCTCTCTGTCTTTGGTCTATTGCTGTGAATAGACAACATGAACATGACAACTTGTACAAAACAAAGCATTTAATTAGGAATCTGACTTAGGTTTCAAAGGCTAGCCCAGAGTTATCATGCTGAGGAGAATGGTGGCATTCCACAGACATAGGACTGAAGCAGTAGCAGAGAATTATACATACTGATCCACAGGAAGCAGAAGGAGAGACTTGCTGGTCTGACATTAGCTTCTGAAACCTCCAAGCCTGTTCCCAGTGATACTCTTCCATATCCTTCTAAATCTGTCAATGAATTCCACTCTCTGATGGACTAGGCATTCAAATGTATGAACCTATGAGACTATTCAGATTCAACCACCACTTTCTCCTTTCTTTTCTTCCTTGACTTTTAAAAATATTGTCTTGTTCTATGCAAGTATACTTGCTTTATAAAAACTCATTTTACCATTTCTTTATCTTTAGGTAAATATTTTGTTATGTTTAATGTATTTCTATGAGTTGGCAAAATTATTTTTTACGTTCTATGGAGTTCTTATAATATTACGCTTTTATTAGCATTGGAAATATTTTTGGTGAATGTGTGTGTGTGTGTGTGTGTGTGTGTGTGTGTGTGTGTGTGTGTAAGTCATTATTTATCTGTGTGCACATAGATTTGTAGGTACATATGTTCTTATATAGATGAGCCTATGGATATCCAATACCACAGTGATATTTTTCACCAGGAATCCCACATACCTTTTCTTTTGAGAGAGCATCTCTCATTGACCTGGATCTGACTGAGTGTACTAGGCTCTTGGGCCACTAAGCTCAAAGAATCTGTCTGTGCTCACTTCCCCAGAGTTGGAATTGTAGCGAGCTTGGCTCGTTATATGGGGCTGGATGTCTAAATGTAGATGCTGAGGGTTATTTGTCAAGTGCTTCACTGACTGAGCTTTTCCTCAGCTCCCAAGTTTCTGATTTTGAAATAATTTTATATTAGTGTAACGTTGTGAATTTGGTTCTCCGTTGATATTTACAGGCTATAAATACGTTGGCTTTCCTATTGCATTGACATAGTATTTGGTTAAACAAGTGACCCCACACATATTGGCTATCAGAAAGATTAGTGGTTGCAGTGCTGACAACCTAGCACAGAAGGGATACCAAGGGAAGAAATTAGATATAATGAGTATTGAAAGGCTTCAAATGATAGTCTCAGGAAAGAGTTCAGGAAAATCTTACCATGGGCACTTGAAGGGGAGTCAAGAACAAGGATGATGATCAAGAATTGCTGAATGATCAGGGTTTTCAGAGAGATGAGGTTTCTTTTTGGTAAAATGTTGAAAATTGTGCAAATAATATTGAGAAGGAAAATATGAAATATGTGCCAAATAAGACCATACAATTATATATAATGTACATAAGTATTTATAACATATATAATGTATTATATATGTAACATGAAATTATCTGTACATTTAGAGACAAATAAAAATTTATAGAACTAATGTACATAAATTGAATTTCAAAAAGTTTGTATCTCATTTATTTTATAGTTTGGTTTTTGTTTATAAATTTAATAGCCAAATTTTCATTTAAAATATCACAAAGGAAGAAGTATATTTTTCTTTTTTATTATAAAAAGGCAAACTCTCTTTTAAAAGATTTCTTTATTTATTTATTTTCTGTGTTATGAATGCATTTTATGTATTATGAGTGTTTTGTCTGCATGTATGTCTGAACGCCAGACGAGGGCATGAAATCCTTTTATAGACAGTTGTGAACTGCCATTTGAATGCTGAGAGTTAACTTCAAGACCTCTGGAAGAGCAACCAATGCTTCTAACCACTAACCCATCTCTCCAGCCCCATATTTGCCTTTTTAAAGTTCTTATTTTGAGACTTTCATAGCTTTGAACTTTATGAAATCAAAGTTTAAAAAATAGATAAAAGTAATATAATAAATGATATTAACTATATGCAAATATTTCTCCTTAAGAGTAGGTTCATGGAAAATGTAGACAGTGTACTTTTTAAAAGAAATTCTATCTTTTTTGATTGGGATATAACTCCTCCTTAATTTAGGGGGCAGAATTTGGGCTGGGCTATCAGATCTGTAGCATGAAAGAAAATACATCATCCTCAGTGAAGCCTGCTCCTTTCAAATCTCCTTCACATTCCAAATTAAGTTGTTTTGCCTTTCTCAGCTTTCCTTTGAATCCTTTGCAAAGCTATAATCTGTAGACAACTGTTCACCCACGTACCTGTGGTTAGGGCATTGTGAGGGAGTTTTTCCTTTATTCTATATTAAATGCAAAAATTACCTTAATGCAGCAGTGAAGTAAAAAATGCTATAGGCACTATGAAAAATAAGAGCTAGGAATTTCTAAGTTAATGATCCTGCAGGAGGAAAATCTTCACTTCATTGTGTATTCTGTGCCTATCAAGATGTACATTTGACATAAAGCTGAACGATAAATAAGATAAACCTCTTTTGTCCTGTTAGATATTATAAAAGAATAGAAAAACATGTCCATGGTAAATCGGATTCTTATTATTTCTCTAGCATTCTTTGCATATCTCTCTGAAAAGGAAGTTCTGGAGGAGAGAAAAGTGGGGGAGGGGTGGAGAATGTATCCTCAGTCTTACCATATAGTATGTGTGTTTTCCATAAGAGAAACTATAAACATTGCTTTACATTTAAAAAGTTTAATTATAAAAGAATTATTCCTCCTAGCACTTGGGAAGCAGAGGCAGGCAGATTTCTAAATTCAAGGCCAGCCTGGTCTACTGAGTGAGTTCCAGGACAGCCAGGGCTACACAGAGAAACCCTGTCTCAAAAAACCAAAAAATAAATAAATAAATAAATAAATAAATAAATAAATAAAAGAATTATCCCTTTAATGAAAGAAAAATAATGTTTCTTGAAAACCTCCTTTATCTATAGAATACTAATCAATTCTGATGAGATCCAAACTCCGAGGAGTTACATCAGATATTTTCCTTCTTTGGATACAATAAAAAAGAAAGATATTAATAAATCAGTATAAGATTAAATGCCTGATGCTTGGTATATATGCACAATGATAAGTGATATTACTACATTTTGTGATAAGTTTGTAACAATTCCTCCAGTTACTGATATCAGCAGTATACCATAAGATCCCAGCCAGAGAGATATAAAAATATCATGGGAGAACTATCAATTTTTAAAGGGTACAAAGGACACAGCAACTAAACCTTAGACACCAATTAACTTTTGCTACATATCAAACCATGTGGAAATTGATGGTTTTCACCAGCTCCTTAATTTCTATCATTGTTTGTGGCTGACTGAGTCACTGGTTGGCTGGTACAGGCTGCTTTTGTAGCGTCTCACACATGATTGCTCAGGTGATAGTTTTTCTGCACCTGAAAATCAGTATGGTATCTAATTACTAGCCCAGGATGTTTTCCATTCTCAGCTGGAACACTGTTGCGTTATTCCAACTTGGGCTTGAAGCATAGAGCTTTTCAAATGCTAAGGGTGGCAGGGGCTGGCAAGATAAAACAGTCATTAAATGGCTTGCTGCAAGCATGAAGACCTGAGGTTGATCCCCAGAACACATGTAAAAATACCAAGTTCAGTGTTGCACTTATAATGCCAGCAGGAGGGAGAGAAAATCATTCAGATCCCTGGAACTTGCTAGTTACCTACTCATGGGTTCCAGGCGAGTGCAAGACCTTGTCTCAAAGACAAGGTAGATGGATGTCTGCTGAAAAACATCATTCATGGATGTCCTGTGGCTTGTGTATTTACCAGAACACACACGAGTAAGCATGTGTAATGCACATATATACAAGAAAAGGACTCTGGTATAAAAAAGTATGTACAGTCCTATTGTAAAACTCCTGTACAAGTTCCTGGCTTTGGCATGCCTGATGTTATCCCATTAGCAAGTGGAAACATGGATGACACATTTCAACGAGAGGAAATAGAGATTTGTGTTTCAAAGCAGTGTTGGCATAAGGGCAGAGATTTTGGTCATTTTACATGTATAATACAGTGAACCAATGATCAGCTTCAATGGAATAAAGTTAATGATAAAAGGAAAGAAAGCATGATTTTGGGTGACCTTGAGTGAGTCACTGAGGAGTTTTTCTAGGGCAAAGAAGCAATAGCTACATCACCATGTTATGTATACTATTAATCTAAAGATTTGGTTACAGATCACTGGGAAAAGAAGAAATCCTAGAGAAGTATTTAACTTTTGAAAGCAACTGTTCCTGTTTGGCACCCAGTATCTGCTCACCAATGCTTCCTGTGCTTTTATCTTGCTATGAATTCAGACAGGAGGCAATGAGCATGGTACAAACATGCAGAACAATGCCAAACATGAAAGTAATTCACAGTAAGTCAGAAGCAAGTGTTTGATTACAGGTGGATTTGGGGTTTAGCAGTAATAAATAAAAGAAAATAAAGTAGACTCAAAAAATCAGACTTTCATAAGAAGAGAGCAGTTAATTATATATCCAAAGACAAAGAAAGTTTCTTTGTCACAGATCAAGTGACCATAGATGTGTGGGTTCATTTCTGGGTCTTCAATCCTATTCCATTGATCTACCTGCATCTCTCTGTGCCAATACCATGCAGTCTTATCACTATTGCTTTGTAATATAGCTTGATCTTTGACAAAGGAGCTAAAACTGTCCAGTGGAAGAAGGAAAGCATTTTCAAGAAATGATGCTGGTTCAACTGGAGGTCAGCATGTAGCAGAATGAAAATTGACCCCTTCATATCTCTTTTTACAAAGCTCAAGTCCAAGTGGATAAAGGACTCTCAGATAAAATCAGATACACTGAAACTAATAGAAGAGAAGGTAGGGAAGACGCTCGAATACCTGGGCACAGGGGAAAAGTTCCTGAACAGAACACCAGTGGCTTATGCTCTAAGATCAAGAATTGACAAAGGGGACCTCATAAAATTGCAAAGATTCTGTAAAACAAAGGACACTGTCAATAGGACAAAATTGCAACCAACAAATTGGGAAAAGATCTTTACTAATCCTACATCCAATAGAGGGCTAATATTCAATATATACAAAGAACTCAAGAAATTAGACTCCAGACAACAAAATAATCGTATTAAAATATGGGTTACAGAGCTCAATAAATAATTCTCAACTGAGGAAACTCAATGGCTGAGAAGCACCATTGTTCAACATCCTTAGTTGTTCAGGAAATGCAAATCAAAACAACTCTAAGATTCCATCTCACACCAGTCAGAATGGCTAAGATCAAAAACTCAGGTGATAGTAGATACTGGCTAGGATGTGAAGAAAGAGGAACACTTCTCCATTGTTGGTGGAGTTGCAAGCTGGTACAACTACTCTGGAAATCAGTCTGGCAGTTCCTCAGAAAATTGGACATAGCATTACCTGAGGACCCAGCTATACCACTCCTGGGCATATACCTAGAAGATGCTGCAACGTATAACAAGGACAGATGTTCCATTATATTCATAGCAGCCTTATTTATAATAGCCAGAAGCTGGAAAGAGCACAGATGTCCTTCAACAGAGGAATGGATACAAAAATAATGTGGTACATTTACACAATGGAGTACTACTCAGCTATTAAAAATAATGAGTTCATGAAATTTTTAGGCAAATGGATGGAACTAGAAAATACCATCCTGAGTGAGGTAACCTAATCACAAAAGAATACCCATGGTATGCACTCGCCAATAAGTGGAGATTAGCTCAAAAGCTCACAATACCCAATATATAACTCACAGACTACCTGAAGGTCATGAAGAAGGAAGACCAAAGTGTGGGTGCTTTGGTCCTTCTTAGAAGGAGTATAAAAATACTCATGGGAGCAAATATAGAAACAAAGCATGGGACAAAAACTGAAGGAGGGATCGTTCAGTCTCCACCTGGATACCCATCACATGTGCAGTCACCAAAGGCAGACACTGATGTGGATGCCAGGGAGTGCATGCTGACAGGAGCCTGATGCAGCTGTCTCCTTAGAGGCTCTGCCAGAGCCTGACATATACAGAGGCAATGCTCACAGCAGCCATAGAACTGATCATGGGGTTACCAATGGAGAAGTTAGAGAGAAGACTGAAAGAGCTGAAGGGATTTGCAGCCCCATGGGGAAAGCAACAATACCAACCAACCAGAGCTCCCAGGGCCTAAACCACCAGCCTGAGAGAACATAGGAAGTGATCCACAGCTCCAGCTATATATGTAGGGGAGGATGGCCTTGTTGGGCATAGGTGGGAGAGGAGGTCCTTGGTCCAGTGTAGGCTGGATGCCCCAGTGTGGAGGAATTTGAAGGTGGGGAGGAGGGAGTGGGTTGGTGGGTGGGAGCATATTCTCATAGAAGCATGAAGAGGGGGGATGGGTAGGGAGTTTCTGGGTGGGGAGGAAATGGGGAAAGGAGATAACATTGGAAATGTAAATAAAATATTGAATAAAAAAAGACAAAGAAAGTAAAAGAAGAACCACTCTTGGCTAAGATAATGTTTGAGTATATTAAATCTGAATAGAATGCAGCATATCCCATTAATTATGTTTAGGGTTGAACTGGAAATATGTACGATTGGAAATATATATATATATATATATATATATATATATATATATATATGTGTGTGTGTGTGTGTGTGTGTGTGTGTATGTGTGTGTGTGACATTCTCATCTCTATATAAATATATATTATATAATTTATATTAGATATATATCAGGTATTCTCAAACATAATTGACGTACAAATGATTAGAAATACAAATAATTAATTTTCTGAGAGTTAAGTACAGAACAGACATCTCAGCCTTGAAGATCATTGGAGAAACTAAAGATAAAGTTCACCACAAAAAGATAAACACAGAGCAGTCTGGTGGGTGATCTGGATACAACAGGGAGACAGATTCATATCATGTTAGAAAGAACAGGTACTTTCAAATTGTTTCCTTGGGTTTTATTTAAATCAAGAGCATTTGAAATGAAAAATTAAATTGTAATGCTTCATAGGAAGGAATCAAATGACACAACATAAGGTTGTCAGCCATGTTGAGCTGCAGTCTGGAAAGATGATTAAATAACAGTAACAATTGCAATAGGAACGATTGACTTTGAAATATTCCAGTTGCCAGATCACCTGAGTCAAGAAAAAGAGTCATCCATGGAACACTCCGTAGCTCAACTCCATGGTAGCTCTCACTGTTGCCACATTTGAAGCAAATAATCAAACATTTGAAAGCAAAGATGCAAAGAAAATCCCCTGACTCAAGCAACTATAGATAAACATGTCTTTCTTTCATTGTGAACACATTTTCTTTTTTTTTTTTTAATATGGTTTGTTATATTTCCTAGTGATAGATATGTGCCCTATGTTTAATCAAGTGATCATTTTTTGGGGGTACAAAACACAACAGATTGCAAAACCTCACTGTATCTTTGTGATCACTGTGAATGGGTCCCTAGAGCACAAAATGTATCACATCTTCCCTGGCAACAGAAAGGAATCATGTCTGAATTATTTAACCTGGTATACATGAAGAAAATAGATTACAAAGGCCAAACCACCAACAAAGCTCAAAGTAGTTATATTATACAAAGATGGTGCACAGGCAGTCAGTGACTAGACTTGTCTGATTTTTTAAAACAATATCAGTCAAACAGATCCTCATAAATGGGGCATAGGTTAAAATATGGAAGATGAGAATTTGGACAAATCAAATATATAGTCTCCAAATGTCAGATAAGATAGTTGGAATATCATCGTGTAATGTATAGAACCACAAAGACAGTAAAATATTCAGGAAAAATTAGAGACTGCAAAGTAGACATTCGGAAAGGTTTCCTGCCAGAAAAATTACTTTTATTTTCTATCTTAAGAATTATATATACTTTTAAAAGAGTACATATCCATCTGATTTACTTGGTCATGAGAAGACATTCTGAGATACACTCTCCAGATTTATTTCACAATTTATTTCTGCATTATTACAGACACTTTGTGAATAGACAACTTTTCATGTGAATCTTGGGTTTTCATTCTTCCAAGAAATGCAGTACGCACATTACGTAAAAGTCACGTGACTAAAAGAAATTTTATGGTGACCAGTGGTAAGCAGTTTGTCTGATTATGTTCTTACACTTCTACATGAAATTAAATGGTGTAAGTTAAGACTGTCATAATTGTGTTGGCTTGTTTAATTGCAGAGGCTGAATTGTCATTGAATTGATGTGAACAAATCAATGGCTAATCAGTTTAAACAGCAATCATTACTGAATGTACTTATGGGAAGTTAATTACTATACAGTGTTGCCGTGCCGAGTGTGAAAAGGCATTCAAATATCCTAGGATGTGTCAACAGGCAATGTCCGAAAGTGCAATGAACCATGAACGCATTAAACTAGTGTATTTTAAAGCACTTTGCTTCACCAATGCATCAGATTCCAGTTATAACCTGCAAAATTTGCAAATTACTAATTTTGCACTTCCCAGCAAGCCACGGCAATGGCCCTGGCCTGTTTAACTACATCCAATTCAACTTGTCTTGACTGTAGCTGTTGTTTGGAATATTCTAAATCTCTCTCCTGGTATTCTCATGTTCTGGGTCTGTGGTGAGAATGGCATTGTCATTTTAAACAACTCTATCTAGAGCTGTTGTATTGCCTTGGAGTATTTTATACTTTATGATCCATCTTTGTTTTTCCAACATAGAACATAGCTTTCACCTCAGAGATGGGATCAGTTACTCTTTATCTACATATGAATCACCCAAGTATATAGATTCAGATTGCCCCATTCTTAAGTGTTCTATTTGCTAGTCACAAGGATGTGAAATAGTACAAAGAATTGGTCAATGAATGGACTGACAATTAGGAGTCTAAATATAGACTCAAATAATTTGACTTTAGCTATGTAGCATCTCTTCATAATCACAAAAAAAGTAATCTGTCCATCTTGCACGTAGGTGATGCTTTTTCTTTTTCTGGGAACTCCAGTTCACAGTTTATTGAACCAATATCTTGGAAAACAGAGGCGTCATACCAGAAACAGCAAAAGGCAAACTGCAATGCACCGTTCCAAAACTCTAGCTTTCTCCACAGTCAGGAACAGCCTGGGCTGATTTAGAAGCTGAAGCAGGATCTCTGATGCGCATTAGGGAGAGAAGGATGCCTCTGTAGAACTTAAAGCAATGAAAGGAGAAACAGATTTACAGCAGAATTCTGAAATCCTTTCAGAATCAGAGACCACAGAGATGCTGATGACAGCAAGTGAACATCTGTTGACATGGATCTCCAAAGCACTCGGTAATTTGCTTGCCCTGTGTGTGTTGAAGTCAGTACCATCCATTCCCCTCTCTGTGTCTCAGATGTAGTACATACCTGGCATGCTGGTAAATACACACTCGATGCATACACCCTCTTTCCTCTTACTGATACAGCCAATAAAGTAAGATTGTTGCTTCCCTCCTCTCCCTACTACTCCTCTCCCCAAATGTTCTGTTGAATTTTTACTGCAAACACCATTCCAAAATCTAGTTCATCAGTGGCTAGGGAAAATTTCTCTGCTATTAAATGCAACTCATTTTTCTCATATTTTGAATCACAGGTTAAGGGGGAAAGGAGAGCAATCTGTTACTCATAGGCATTTTTCTTTTTCTTTCTGACACTCTCTGGATCTTATTGACAAGAACACTTGGGGCTTGAGGGCTTTTCTTTTGCATCTGTTCCTTCCACAGATCTGAAATCTCTGTATATTTTAAACTTAATTGAAACTGTGCTTGAAAATGGGAGGGGACTTGTAGAAAAGGTATTGTTCTAGTTTGCTTTTCTATTGTTGAAGTAAACACCATGTCAAAAAAGCAATGTGGAGGAGAAGGGATTATTTAAAATCTTACCAGTTACAAATTACGGGTACAAGTGAAACCAAGCCAAGAACTGAAAACAAATGCTTGGAGACCATGGAGAACTATTGCCTAGTGGCTTGCTCAAAGTTTCACCTTGAAGTACATTTCATATACACTCCGTCCCCACTTGACTAGAGATGACAACACACACTGTGGGGCCTATGTTCCATGCTACATCAATTAGAAACCAAGAAAATGTCCTCCACAACATGCCCATGGGCCAACCTGATTTAACTGAGCTTCCTCTTTCCAGTGTGCAAAGTTGACAATGAAGATTAATCATTGCATGTCAGAAGAATTCATTTGGTGGTGGGGTACAGAAAAATTAACTAGGAAGCACTAAAAGCTACAATCCATGGTGACCAAGAGAGGGAGAGTGAAATAAAATACAAAGATTGGTGAGCTTTGCCCAAAAGTTGTAGGATAGAAACCGATTCATAGAGATTTTCTCGTCCTGAGACTAGACTGTAGGTGCTTTTGACACGCTAGCCCTAAAGGAAAAGAATAGTCTATTGATATGTTGACTTTTGTCCAATTTCATCTAGGAGCAAAGTTTGTCTTTCCTAGTTAAGGCTCAGTAGGACCGTGAGTAGACACATAATATGATTGAAGATGGCTATTGGTCAGAATTAACACTGAGAGCTTCCTTAAAAATGAAACTTTGTACCATCTCCTCCTTACACTCAGGTCTTTGAGGAAAGCCACATACTATGGTCATTTGACTACAACCTAAGAAGATGGCTTGTCATATATTTGTTGATTAGCTGTAACCTTGGTCAAGTTTTAAGCTTACAGAAACACCCACAGAAACCATGTCAGTCAATTCTTCTAACAAGTGAATGAAGAAGGGGAGAAAGAGAGAAAGAGAGAGAGAGAGAGAGAGAGAGAGAGAGAGAGAGAGAGAGAGAGA
>JANHMN010000011.1:25992775-26009150 GCA_030674055.1 Rhabdomys pumilio
AGAGAGAGAGAGAGAGAGAGAGAGAGAGAGAGAGAGAGAGAGAGAGAGAGAGAGTAAAGTCACACCAGTCTATTAGGGGAACTGGGCTTGAGTCTCAGGGTAACTAGCTAACACACAAGTAATGATTTTTTTTCAGACCTATAAAATTGTCTTTATTGGGTATATCTAATGATACTTGTGTGAGTAGTATTGTTGAAATACAAGATCAGACATGTGAAGGAAAAAAGAAAACTCTTCTTTTAAGTTTAAAGTATGCTGTAGAAATGGCAAGGTAATTATGTGTAATAATTCTTCCAATATTTGAAATACAGAAGAGCTGAACCAGCTGGATATTGAAAGCCATTGATGAACATGTTCTGAATTATCCATATTCACTCTCAATAAATCCAAGACAAACTGTTTGCCTCTTCCCTCCACTTTCCCTGAAGAACTGGATGCTGTGATTTGCCCATTTCATAAGAAGAGTCTCGTCTAAAAAAATAAGAGGCAGAATTTTAATTTTCAGCCTTGCTGGAATTGGTCTCTGCTGAAAGGAGTTACTACTGACTCTCATACCCAAACTAGAGCATGAAATCCATACTGGCTCATTAAAATCCTAGACTTCTCCACGCCATCTGTAATCATGACAAGCAGTAATCAATGTGATTGCAGTGTGCAGCCCTCGCTGTCATACATCAACACAACACACGCATGCTTTAGCATGGCTTTGGAGATGTGGGAAGCGTTTGGGGATTGTTTTGAACCCTAGCATTTCACAGCAGACCTTGCTTTCAATTACACAGTGTAATTGAAATGGGCGATGCTCAAGGCACCAGAGAAGAAACTAGTGATGTCATCTTCCCCCTTTGTGGGCCTATTGGGTTTTAGCAGCCCAACACTCTAGGTCCCAAATGCAATACACAAAGAAACAGTTCTAGCTCTCAGGATGATACATCCGCAAATGTTTCCTTTTGGAACACCTCTGAGGTTCACAATTACTCTGAATCAAGAGAGGAGTCAATCAGGCCTGAAGTAAGGGACTTGCATTTAAAGTCACCATTTAGTGAGAAGGTACACGTTTTCCTCGCTTGTCAAACTGCTGAAAACGGTTATGTCAAATCCATCACCTCCCTCCACACTCCTTCTCCTTTATTATATCGACACAAAGTTCAACAAAAACATCTCCCTGCCTGTAAAAGCACCGGGAAGCACAGGGTTACCTATTGATTCTTTAAATTTCAAGCCAACAAGTTATTTTTCAAGACTGTATCTTGAAGACACCCCTAAATCTTCCCTCGTTTAGGATTAAAACTCCGTAGATGCTCCTCCCTTGGAGAAGAGAAAACTTGTCTACAGCTGTGTTTGGTGCCAGAGGACTTAATGACAGATTGCAGGCGCCACAGCCTCTTTAATTGGGTTTCAGCTTGTTTCACACTTGGGAGTACGTTGTCACTAGGGAATTATAAACGGACACATCGCCCTTCATGGCTCTGGAGGCCACTGAAGTGGAGGATGAGAAGACATTATTCATGGCGATTGTCCATGCCTTCTTCCAAGGGCCAGAGTCCTTGAAAAGGAGTCTAAAAGCCCTCTTCTGGGTCTTGCCTGCCAAGAAGTGCTCATTTTTAAAAACACCACCCTCTAGTGGTTGTAGTATGAATGCTTTCTGCTCTTATAGCTAGGATTCTGTCTGGATTGTTGATTGATTTTTCGAGGTTATGTTGATCAAATAACCTTATTATTGATTATTATCTGTAAGTTGAAAATATATTTTATTTTATAATTGTGAAAAATACATAATATAGAATTTTCTATATTAAGCATTTTAAGAATATAGTCCAATTTTGTTAGGCGCACTCACAGTACTGTATAAGATCTCTAGAAACATTCCCTTAAAATAATGTAACTATGACCTGCTAAGCAATAGTTCTGTTTTTCTTTCCTCTGGATAATAATAGACACCACCACAACAGCTGTTTCTAGGAATTCGATTTTTTTCTTACCCAAATGGAATCATACAGCTTTGTCTGCTATATATTTAAATTGTTGAAAAGCAGCTACACAAAACTAAGTACTAATTCTACAAAGTTTTGAATTATTGTACTCCAGCAATTATAAGACACCGTAAAGATCGAGACCAACCTGGACTATTTAATGAGATCTAGAACAGAAGAGCTACCAGTTACATGGGAGACCATATCAAACACACACACACATATGCACACACACACACATACACACACACACACACACACACACACATATGCAGGCACACACACACATCCTAAGAAATAAGTTCATAGAATTGTTCCATGCTGTAGATAAAATTGGCATTTGACTGGTGATTATAAAATAATGGAATACATAATACAGAAAGATACACACATATAGAAATAATACATTAACAGTCTGGGTTTGCCTACATATTTTCTATCATATTTCTCATATCAGGAGATAATTATTTGCATTTTTCATGTGTTTTTACTTTCTGGAAACCAAGATCATATTTTAAACCTTAATAATCCTGGTGGCTTCAATTTTCTATGCTCCGTGAATTCATTTGTAGTACCTTAAGCCACATGGATCGCTCATTCTCATTCACTTTTAGTTTTAGACTGTTATTCTGAGATTTTTCTGGACTACCTTATCAACTCTGCAACTTCTACTGAGCCTGATAGCATCTGGCAATTTTCATCACTTAAAGCTTACAACTTACCAAAGTCTACTTGGTTATATTTGGATGCCACCCCCACTCCCCGGTTGTGTGAGTTTTTCTGTATGCTTTCTAGATCCCATTTTGTTATGAAATGACACTGTTTGACAGTTTTCAACACCCACATTGAATACCTGAATTCAAAAATCTCTCCCAAAACAATCATCTATAATTCAGTTGAATATTCCCTTTGCTCCTTGAATTTCTACTCAGGTTTCTCTAATCAAAGAATTAATGGTTTTGGAACATAGTAAATACTATTAGCATTGAAGCTCATTTCTAAAATAAGGAAAATTAAACCTGAAATTAAGAAATGACTTGCCCGGGTCCAATATCATTAGATACATATTCTATGTTTCTTGTGATTCAATTACCTGCTCCCATTTGAGTTCACAGAGGTGGGCGGTCCTTCGTCGCTGGATGAGGCTTGGAAGGCTCTGCATCCCCTTTTGGTTAAGTGCTATTGGAAAATAACAGTCCTTTCAATTACCCTGTCAAATCTACATAAAATTACTCCCCTAAGTGCCTGTCCTCCTATCTTCCTGAAGATCCATGATTAGATACCTTAAATTTATTATTGCCCATAAATCCTCTTTAATATAATGTGACCCACGGGAAGCCGCTGCTTCTCGGACTACTTTGGAGGGAGATACATAATAGCTTCATTTTAGAAGGGACAGATACTTGATCCTTATTGTCTGTGCCATGTCCTTCCTTTGAAACATGCTGATTCTCCTTTACTCATCCATGCATTCATCCCACAAGTGATCAGAGATCTATTAATACATGTCAGCCACTTTATTCTACGCAAGTGGTAAGACAGACTATAGCCTCTACCTTTAAGTCTCTGCTTTCACAGTTACCCAGGCCAACTATTATTAGTCTCTGCCACCTGCATTGTATCTTAAGGGCTATCAATGAATACTCTGACTTTGAAATAACTGCAAGGGTAGAGGTCTCCTATTATGATTTTCATTTTATTTGATCTATATGTGATGATGGTATCTCATACCAGAAAACAGATGTAGTGGAAATCCACTGAGATTATCAAAATGAAAAGCAGCTCTTTGTGATTCCAGACATTGTGAATAACTCAAATGTTCTACTCTTAGTATGACTACTGTGGGTTTTGAGGATCAAGTGGTGTACTGGGTGTGTGCAGGGAATCATTGCTCTCAAACCTGTTCACATGTGGAAAAACTATGTCTTCTGAAGTCGATGAGTTACCGGTATAATATGAAGGTAAGACTGCTCAAGAGGTCTGTTGTGCCTCCACTGTTCCTAAAATAGTATCAAACACCAGAACAAACATTCAGCAAATGCTACAGAACAGAGAAAAATGAGCAACTGAATTTTAGGAAAGCAGTGGCTGCATACTAGCTAGTCATTTGTCTTCTTACAACTCTTATTCTTAGAGAATGTCCCTAACGTGAATGAGGTTAGTAATTGGAATTAATTTGAGTGAAATTTGTAATTGTAGCCTTGTTAAGAAAAACTAGTTTAGAAGACTGTAAAATTCAGTAACTTTTCTTTTCATTTTGCGACTTCCTTCACGAACCCCAATTTCTCTAATTGTAGAATCCCTGATCTGTTGCCTGCTTACTGGTGCCTTCTTGGCAGCATCTCAGTAAGTCTTGCTTTGGGTTAGAGTCGAGAAGATAAAGGCTGTCCTAGTAAGGGACAGTTTTTGGTCCAGTGAAAACTCTCTTCTGTGCTTTCTGCCTCTGCATGTGTGATAGATTAGTAGAAAAGCTGTGAGACAGTGCATAGAAAATTTTACATTAATTTTTTTTATTTAGTAATTACATCACTGCGGCAAACAAAACTGGATCTGAGAGGATGTTGACATCTAATTTTCAGGTTTTGAATTGCTTGGAGAGAAGGCAGATCTCTCCGTTCTCATCTGCTAACTTATCACTGCAAAGTAATTATGCAGAACAGAGTGTGGTCTGAGGTCATGTTTAACACAGGCAGGTCATAACTAGTCAGCCAGTGGACCCTTGTTTTAAGGATCAGGATAATTAGAGACCTATAATCTTGAAAGAGTAAAGGTTACATCATTTAGCAGACACACAAGCAGGGAGCTGCCTGCTGGAAAGGCATGAGTTTTACAGCTCTGGTTTATTTATAAACTAGAATCAGAATTAGGGACTAAAGTCTCCTTAATTTACCTCTTTTTCCTCTTGTCAGGATGTATCTCCATCTTCATGAGTGAGATTAGACTTTATGGCTGCTTGCTGGTTTTATTGGCAAATGCAGATACTTCAACTTGATGTTTCCTTGGATTTCTGATGAATCAAGAAATTGAGCAAATGAGAATCTAAATAGAAAGCGACATTTAATTTGAGATTTTTGTGCTGTAAGGGGCTTTTAAATGACTACATTTTAATTATTTTCATGCACTCAAGAAATGTAAATTTTACAATCTGAAGAGACAGGCCCTACCATGCTGTCCCTTGTCAGAAGACTTGATATAAAAGCAGGGTTGTTCAGTCTCGCCATCCTTCCTGTTTGGGGATTCCTATGAGTAACAATGAGTTTGGTAACTTAAGAGAATGATTCATAGAATGAGAAAAATGATTTTTGTTACTGTGTTATAGAAAATTTATATAACAAGATTCAAGAGTAAAGACTTATAGAACACAATTGAAAATGGAGAAAAAAATGCAAGTTGTTTTGTCTTTGCAAACATGTTTCTTTCCCAATGTTGACATGGTAATGTTTATGAACTACCAAAAGTCATAGAACTTGACCTGAGTTTTTGTTCCTAAATCATGATTATTGGACGTTCATTTCAAGATTTGATTAATTCAGTCTATAACATAGCCAGGCCTTATTCTAAGACGACAAGACAACTATTCTGTGTGCTGAGGTGAGGCTAAATTCTTTGTTACAAGGATAAGAACAGGTCATGTGATCAGTTTTGGCTTATGAAATTGAAGCAAAGCAGACAGAAGGATCACATTCCAGGCATCTTCTTGCTCACTAGGGATTCTTCCCTTACTTCCTCAAATAACTGCTGGACACAGAATCCTACTATATAACAATTGTTACCGAAAATCCCACTGCACCGTGTGTCAGTCACAAAGCAAAGGTTGGGCCATTATTCATTTTAGAATTTGCTACTTGGTTTCTTACTATGACTCAGTTTCCAAGTAAGAGCAGAATCTTAAGAGTAAGAACAGATCAGTTAGTAAAGAGAACGGAGTGAGGATTGGAGCTTTTATAAGTCATTTTATAAATGGCTTTCCTCTTGACCTCATAGGAGCAATCATCTAGGACTTCACAGTTAGGCAGGTTAACATAAGGGAAAATGCAAACAACATATTCAGTATAAGCATGTGAAGAATAGATTAATGTGCACTTTCTTATCTTGTGTGTCTTTATCCATATAATGGAGATAATAGGCAATATTAAAACTCCTTGTATAGGCAGGGTGGGAGGATGGCATAGGCAGTAAAGTGCTTGCTAGTCAAGCAGGAGGACTTAGGTTTAATTCCCAGAACCCATTATTTATAAAAAGCACACACAGTGGGGTGCTTGAAATCCTAGTCCTAAGAAGTTGAGGATAGTAAATCCCTGTGTTAACATCATGGTTGCAGGGAGAAGCTATACCTAAAACTGAATCCAACTTCCTTTGAAGAGTTAATTTTGATGTTATGGAACATACATGTGCATTCATATACAACCCTTACACACACCAACACATACATGTGTTTAAGAAATATCTTGACCATTAATAAGACATTCATTTTCTTATTCACAAGTATTTTACAATAAAAGCATATATATCACATAGTAAATAAAGCATGTGTCTGGTTCTTTTACTTAAAAAATACATTAAATATGTCACAAATAATGAATACAATTTTTATAAATAAAAATAATAGGCAGGGGGAAGTTATGCTCTATAGATTCAAAACTAAAATTAATCTATTAGAATCAGAAAAGGAAAGCTAATTGGCTGCAAACAAAACAATTACAACTGTCAGTTTTCTCCTTCTTCTTCTTCTTCTCCTTCTTCTTCTTCTTCTTCTTCTTCTTCTTCTTCTTCTTCTTCTTCTTCTTCTTCTTCTTCTTCTTCTTCTTTTTCTTCTCCTTCTCCTTCTCCTCCTTCTCCTCCTCCTCCTCCTCCTCCTCCTCCTCCTCCTCCTCCTCCTCCTCAATCTGTTATGTAAGATTAATTTTAAAAAGCAGATTTGGTGTGTGTGTGTGTGTGTGTGTGTGTGTGTGTGTGTGTGTGTGTGTAATTGTACTTTTCTTGGCTACTTTATTAAGTTCTTATACCTACCACTCTTCTCTACCCCAACACATTTAACTCCCCATTACTAGGTAGGCTAGGAAAAAGCTCAGAGGGGAAAAAGGCATAGATACTTAGAGACTGTTTTCTGCATTGAGGTCCTTGGGGCAGCTGAGTCTTCATTGTCATGATATCTAATTTCTTTTTCCTGTCTCTTTGCTTATAACCACTTGATCCACCTCAACAACAGCAACCAGGAGCATCAGAGGGAGCAGCAGCAGCATGCCACAGGCCTTTTGGGCTCTTGCATTTGTATTCTCCAAAGTCAACAGAATTCCAAACATAAACTATTCTCAACTGACAGAATCTTGACCCTAACAGAGAATGAGACAAAGCAGAGTTAACTGTTATGAAGATTCGGGAAGTAGTCACATTTCTGACACCTTGGATTAAAACAAAAACATATTTGCATAACACTACTGTTTTTTTTAAAAGAAACCAAAATTCTCACTACACATGTATGTGTGCTTGCATGAATTTTTGTACCACATATATGAAGGCGCCTAACACTGGGATTTCAAACAGCTATGATCCTCCTTATGTGGGTGCCTGGGACCAAACCCAGGTCTCCTTCAAGAACAAAATACTCTGTTAACTTCTAAGTTATCTCCCCAGAACTAACCACCTATTGTTTCAATGAATGACTTTTTATGAGGAAAAACAAATTCTAATCCAAAGAATTTAAGAAACTATAACTGTCAAGAAGTACATTTAATATAACTCACCAGGTTATTCTCCATTGATTTTACTTATTTCAAATATGATTGACACTTGTATGAAGGAAGAAAGGCAGAAAAGTGATGAAATAAGTACTTTGTGAAAGTATAGCGGCAAAGGCCACTTGACAAGGTTTCCATGTAGACTCTCCGTGGCACATCAAATGTTGTTCTTTGTATAGGTTTCATAGGATGGTTATTTTCTATAGCTTACTACATTGTAAGTTTATTTTCCTTACTCCTGGGCTTATGGAATACAATACATTTACTTATCTAACAAGGAAATGAATTGTCTCAGCAGCCATTTTAAGTTTCATAGTCATCTTGGGCTACTGTAAGAATCTCCTCCAACCAAGAAAGCTAAACAACACAGATTTCCCACAGCTCTAGAAACTCAGGCATAAGCTCTCAATGATATTCACACTTTTGGTTTCCTGATGGCTGCCTTTTTGCCATCCACACAGTTGTGGAAATGCCGTGTCCTCACATCCTACTTTAGATATCCAAAGAAAATAGAAGTAAGGGGAAATGGAGAAGGCAGAGAATAGAAGACAAAATGGAAAAGAAAGGCAATGTGTAAGAAGAAAAAAAAAAGAATGTGTGTTAAAAATCAAGCCATAGTGTCCAACTTAAAAATGAACCTGTTGTAACCTTGTAAATTAATATGAGCAACTTCAGAATTATTAGAATAGAAGAACAATAAATAAAACAGATGCTTATGTTACCATACTGATAAACAATGTGGAAACAAATATAAAATAATCTATGCTATTTAGAAAGTATGAGAGAAATAGCAGATTTGAAAAATCACAACCTGAAGCCATCATACTTTTTTTTTTTTTTTTGCAGAAAAATCATCAAGGATAGTAATTTTAAAGTCAGATAAGAAACAGAATGTTTACACAATCCCAAACGGTTTGCCATGAGTTATTTATTAGTTATATGGCAGGAAATAATTCTACACAGGAGAGAAATTGGCCAACACTTTGATCTAAATTAGCATCCAAAGGAGTGCCAGATGGGCAAGATGCCCATAGACAGGATACCATAAGAAGGGCATGTCACTCATGTCATTGTCCAGCCAGGGTATATTAGCAAGTAGAAGTGAGCGGAATCATCGGACGTGAACACTTAATACAGAAAGTAAACGCAATCCTCCTGGAACTTGTTCTGAACGAAGAACTTGATAAATGCACAATGTGACCCTTGACAACATTGGAATATAAGCATTAGATTAAACAAACTGAATATCAATGTCAAATTTCTCAAAGGACAAAATCATGTATGGATATTCATAAGAATATATATGCTTAACCTCCATATGAACATATCTCAACATTAAATTACATGATTAAATGAAAAACAGAATGAAAAAAGCGAACATCAGTAGAAATAAAAAGGAGCATACAGATATGAAAATCTGAATTTTTAACAAATTTGTTGTATATTTGAAATTATTTCCAAATTAGAGCTTTAAAAGAAGTAGATTTTTATGCTTTTAAACACACCATGGAAAGTAACAACGCAATACATTTCTAAGAAATGTAATCCTAAGTTATTTGTAAACAATATTAATTTGGTTTGTTTTATTTTTTATGTATAAGTGCTTTTGTTGCAATTATGTTTGTATACCACCTTCATGTCTGGACCCTGTGGAGGTCAGATAGGCTGTCTGATACCCTAGAATTGGAGTTACAGATGATTGTGAGCCACTGTGCAAGTACTGAGAACCAAACTTGGGTCCTTTGCAAAGCAACAGGTCCTCTTAACCACTGAGCCATCTCTCCAACCCAGAGACCCCAAATTTCTTGAATTGGTTCTGTCTGTCCCTTCACTTTTTTCCCTCTTTTCCTCTCTCTCTCTCTCTCTTTCTCTCTCTCTCTCTCTCTCTCTCTCTCTCTCTCTCTCTCTCTCTCCCCTCTCTTCTTTCCCTCCTTCCCTCCTTTTCTTTTTTTCTCCTTCCCTTCATTCTTTCTGTTTTTTTTCATTGCTATAAAGATAGATGCCCATTAAAAAGAACTCTTTAATACCATTTCTTTTCACATGGCATAAGCCACCTTCTGTGGACCCTTTCTCTCAAAGCACCACGTTCTTCCAGGCTGTCTGGGATCTTCTGGCACCAATCATATGTTTCCCACAGCACAGAGAAGATCCCAGAAGACCACAGGGGTAAAGTCGTGCCACCAGCTTGGACAGCTCCTAAGCCATTTCTTCCTCAAAGGCTCATTTCCCTTTCAGTTACAAAACCAATTTTTCTTTTAAGGTAAGCCACCAGATGGCTCTCTGGGCCTCTGAGGGCCTGCGGTGTAATGGGAATGCATTTTACATCTTGTACAGCTGATGCAGACTAACAATCCTAACCAGCCAAATCACATATTTCCTCAGAATTGTAATGCCGCCAGTAGTTAAGAAGAACGTCAGGGACCATGTTTCATTTATTGTCCCATAGTCCTTAAGGGGTACATAAGTGACATGTGCCAAACAACATTTCTTCCTGAAAGAAAAAGAAATGATTTATAGGCATATTATGTACATTATTAACAGACATACTTAACATATTTGATTATTATGAAGGATGTTTTTTAGTATTATGAAACAAATTGATATTTAAATGAAGAAATAGGAAGCATGATTATCACAGATCCAACTTAGGTCCCATCTACAGCATCCTCTGGATTTTTCATTCATACAGGTGGTTGTCAGAGTGGAATGCTGTGTATAAACACTCGAGTCACACTTCAGTTCCCCCATACACGGTGTCAGTGGAACTTTGAGAAAGAAGATGTGATTATGAGCGATACAGTTTTTGTCTTTATGCTTATTCCAAATGTTGTACTATGAGATACTGGGGGACTTTGAGACATTGCTGCATTGAATATATTCAATTCTAGCAGTGCCTCATTAAGATAATTTGTAATGAGTACATTTTTCAGGGACTAAAGAGATAATGAGAGAGAAGACAAAAGAGGAGGGAGGTACTACCACCAACAATTAGCACATTTAACTTTAGCAAATTTCACATTTTCTGTGTATCTCACTGGAGTCTCTATCATAACTTATGTTATTATTTCATATTATTTATATTTTTATCATCATCATCACTACCACCACCACCACCACCATCATCATCATCATCATCACATTTATTTAATCACATTCTTCATTTTGGTCATGACGTACTGTTGATGTTTCTCCCTGCTTTCTCTGGCTTCACATTCTTCTCTCACTTTTTCTTCAGTGTGATTCAGTTGCCTCATTCTTTTAATTCGTTCAGTCTTTGAGAGTTGTCAGATACTCTGTCACCATGACCAGTGCTCTCCTTCTTCAGATTTAAGACTGATTCTTAACTTTGACCCTAAGGTCTCATCTTCCTTGTTCACCCAATGTGACAGGCAAATTTAACTTTAAAGCCTTCTTTTCAGTGTTTTTAAGCATAGTTGTCTTAACAGGGTTTTCACCCTCTAGTCTTTGTTTAAAATCTACCCAAACGTACCAATGTGAATTTTTATTTCTCATTCTCTTATGAAATTTTTACATTGAATTTTTTTTTAAAGGAGTGATTTTGGAAATGTTTGCTGATGCTGTTCAAAAGCTAATTTCCCCTTAATGTACCATATGCTATCTGTGAATACTAATGCCTGGACTCCGGGGCTGTTGTAGGCAAACATAATGGATAGATAGAATTTAGTACAATTTTCCACTCAGTTGTCCCTACACAGTGTAATATTACATATGCCTAGTTTTATACCGCAGTAATTCAGAGAAATCACTACTCTTTTAGTGCCAAAGTTGAACTGGCTTGTTATTTCATTTAATAAATATTTATTGAGCAGTAAAATGATGAAACATTGTATTACGTGAAGCTGACCATAGCGAATAGAATGGTCAATGAAATACTATTCTGCAAAAGCTTATGCTCCATACAGAGATAAATAGTACATTGGTGAGCAGACTGTGAATGGGGAGCTCTGGGTAGTGATGCATACTATGAAGAGTAGGGCAACAATAAAGATGGTGATGTGTAAGAGGGTCCATGTGGAGGGCAGTGGCTTGCTATTTGCCTTGGGTATCAAGAGAGATGCTCTGGAAGAAGAGTCTGAATTGAGACCTAGGTGACAAAGGGCCAGACTTCAAAGGAGTGAGAGTATAGGTTTAAAGATCCTGAAACCAGAAAGAAGTGGGACATTTGTAGAACAGAATGAAGGCTGGGTATCTAGGGCAAGCAACATTGAGTGTCAGCACTGGGAGATGCTTCATAGTAAGGTAGACAGGGCTATAGTTGTTGGACAAGGTAATCCAAGACATTGCCTCTGCCAGTTGAAATTCCAACGTCACTTTGCATTTACCACAAGCAAACATATTGCAATAGGAGTTGTAATCCTATAAAACCATTTGCTGTTTGCAGTTTCAAAAGACAGAAGCATAATTTTATACCAGGTAAGCCACTGTCCTGCCATTGAGGTACATAGCCAGAGCTCCAATTTTAATCAGACAAAACACAGAGAAAAGTGAGTTGCTGGAGAGAATGATAGATCCAGTAAGTCTTATGAAGGTCTAAATGCCTGTTTGGCATTTTGGATAAGTCTTTAAGAGATACTGAAGGTAAAATTGTAAGATGCTACAGGGTTGCAGGTACTTTGTGGTTAGAGATGTCCTGATGCCATTTCTAGTTCTAGATTGTCATTCTATCAGCTGATATCCAATAGCACATACAATTTTCACACTCAGAGATGTGTGTTGCTTAGCCTCTCATAATACAGAGAGACAGATTTGTTCTCCACTGTTAAATCAGCCCAGGATTCCTTCAATGCTTTCTACAGTAGACGTTTTTATCTGAATAAAATTTCATTCATTATGCTTTTGGAAAAAAATGGTGACAATCATAATATATTGGTAAAACATTGTTTTGTTTGTTTGTTTTCTTTCTTGCTGGTTCCTTATTATATAACTGTATAGTGGCAACATAGATACTGAACATCCCTGGGTGTCATTTTCCTCTTCTGGATAACTTAGATAATAATGCTATGCTTCTGAGAGGATTGCTGTTCAAATTATATTAAACAAGACAATATATGCAAAGCACTTAGCACATTGTCTGTTACCTAATGGCCACTCCACACAGTTATTCAAGTTAGCAACAATAATATCCACTCACATTTACATAATGCTTCTATTTCTTAAAACATCTCACACATATGATGTCATTTGATACTTACAATAATTTTACAGGGCTGCATTACATACACAATTTTATGCAGCTGTAAGTAGTCAGAATTGATCTCAAAACAATCCTGTGCCTAAGGAGTAGGGTTTATCAGAAGGAAGGTGACAAGGAAAGTCAGAATAATAGTTTACATGTTAGGAGAGCAGAGTGAATTGTGAACCTTTTATTGCATACCATACAAAGCAACATTTGTATCTAGTTTTTAAAACGATCAATATTGTTTGTATATGAAATAAGCCACACATTGGTATATTTGGATTTGTTTTCTTCTTGCATGTGCCATTCTAGGAGGCAGCATGATCAACCTTCAGCAGATATGTGGTCAGAGGTTTGCATCTCACAGGAATGGAAAGAGTGGGAAGTGACTATTTCAGATGGCAGGGCATGTGGTTTGGTATCATCAGCAGAAATACAGAGTGTGTTTCTTTATAGTTCATGTGGTATTCTTTATAAACCCGGTAAACAGTTAAGCATCAAAGTAGGATTTGGGTAATTCGCTGGAATACCTCTTCTCATATACAGTGCTTTGTCTCCTAGAGAAGGAAGAGGGCAGAGTGGGCTGGGAGTAGCATGAAGTACATTGACAGGGCAACACCGGCCATTGAAATCTTCTCCTGGTGTTGGAGCTGTGCAGTCTTCCTTATCCATCCTCATACCTGCAAGCACTCTCCATTTTTAATTCAAGGAATATGACTCTACAAGGGGAGCTCCATCCTTCACAGCCTTGCTCTGCCTTCAGGTTAGTGCCAAACACACAGAGGTCACTGACTTACAAAGAGAAGAACTGTAGCTTGCTTTGCCTCGGGCAACACACAGAACTAGACAGCTCAGTGAACTACCTCTGTATGTTTTCCAAGCTCACATTAACCTTAGGCAAAATGTGAAACAGTCAAAGTATGCAGTGGATCTTTGTCGTCTACCTTTCTGCATTCTGTTATCTTCTTTGAACTTCCTATTTCTTTTGACCAACATTGTATAAGACATTGGGGAAATGGTATTCCCCAAACACAAAAGTTTGTAAGATGATTATGCCTTTCTACAGAGGAAGAAGGTAACATATAATGACCCAAATGGCTAATAGTGACATTTCTAATTTGATAACATCAAAGGAGGGCTAAGTTGTGATGTAAGACTTTTGTATCAATTATAAGTATCTGGAAGAGTGTTCAACTTACTTCCAGATGAGATGAGTGTCCAAGAAAAAACTAGGAAGATATAATTGACATAGTTTATAATCATAAGTTTTAGAGAGACCATTGCATTGACATATCACACTGACACTTATATTATCCCTTGCCTCTTGGGTAACGTAAAGCAATTTTGAATCATAAATCATACTTTAAACCTATTCTGGGTAGAAGTACATATTTTATAATATCTGATTGATGGTTACAATAAATAAGCTCTAATTTTTGCCGTTGATTTTGGACACAAATGCTAGGAAATACTAATATGCCCCTCCACTTGATTTATTTATTCTATTTATATAAACTGTCTTTGCAAACCGTTTCTCAAAATTCAATAATGTAGTTAGCTTCTCCAATAACAAATAATAGCCAAAACAAAAATAATGTGAGTTATGACAGATAGCATGGAAGTATAGAGCACATTTTCAGCTTTAGTTATGAATGAGATAGAGAGTATATTTTGTTTTCAGTAGGGCTCCAATGAGCAGAAAGTTCACAGATACAGAAGGTCACATCACTGCAAAGTTCACACATAAAACAACCAAGACTCATAGTAATAACCTTAAACTCAACTTCTGGAAGCTTGCCCATCAGGTAAACACACACACACACACACACACACACACACACACACACACACACTTAGACACACACACACACACACATCACACTGTTTTTAGGTTTGGAGTAGGCAAAAAAAAATTTTAGCTTTCATATTGAATTTTGTACACTATTTGTTTTGTCATTCTTAGAAGGCTCCAGGTTCAATATATTAAAGGAACTGTTAGCTGATATTTGAGCTTGAGTTTGGACTTGGCCATCTTTAGTGCATTCCTTTGCAAATGTGCCTTGTTCTCTTTGATCTATAGATTGTGCACTTGGAAAGCAGGGATAATTTTAGCTAAGTATTAAATGAACATGTAATAAATACTTAAATAAAATCTGACTCTGGTGTTTATGTAATTAGAGGGGGTCTCAGTTGAGTAGAATTTAGGGACTATTTTGTGACTCCCCTCCGTGTGTTGACTTCTTTCCTCCTGGTGATGAAAGACTTGAGCAGTGCTTTGAATGACATTAGGGAGTGTCTCATTCATGTGTCAGTTCAAACTGTTTTAGTCTGAAAATAAAATACCCATTTTGGAACGATCTATAAGGTGAGAGTTTGTTTTTCTCATAAGTCTGGAAGGCGTTGTGAAACGCCCAAAATTTGATGCAATATCCTTGCTACAGATCCAATATATCCAGTCTTTGGGGGCTTTCCTATATGATTGAAACTGGTAGCCTCAACTCTCAAACCTGGATTCTATTTAAGAAGGAAAGGAAAACAGTGGAATGATAGCCACACATGTCCTCATTAGTCAGCAAATCAAAAGCATGCTCGACACCCTTGAGCTGATATCCAGTTTCACTCCACTGGAGAGAAAGAAGGACCTTGGCCATTGTTAGGCACAAAGATGAGGCAAAAGACTCAAATTTCAACTGAAGCATAATACTGTTTGACGCATAGCTTCTGAACAAGAAAGGACATAAAAGCAGACTCTGAATTTAACTCAAATTCTGGCTAAACTAAACCCTCAAAGCACCAATATTCTATTACAGCAAGATGCCAGTCACTAATATCCAGGGGGCATAAATCCAAATTGTGAGAAATTTCTGTTTCTCCAGATATGCCAGTTCTTTAAGAAGATGCGTGAATTTGTTGTTAAGCTGGCTTTTCTCATTTACACTGAGGAACATTTAGCTTCTTGTAGGAGAAATCATCAGAATTATCTTTCCTTTGTTCTGCTATGTATGTTCATTACTCTGGAAATCAGACACTAAAAGGAACTGTATCAGTAAGACATAACCCTCTGAATACAGCTAAGTGTACCAATAGTAACTAATTAGTCATTATATTCAGATGAATCATAAATAAATACTACTCTCATATTTGCAGCTAAACTTACTTCCATGTGTAAATGGTACAAGAATCAGTATATGTTTCTTGTAAGCTATGGCTATGGCAGTGGTTCTCAACATGTGAGTCTCAACCCTATTTGGAGAGCATCCACATATCGAACATTTACATTGTGATTTATAGCAGTAGTAAAATTACAATTAGAAAGGAGGAACAAAATAATTTCATGGTTGGGGCCCACTACAACATGAGTAACAGTTTTAAATGGTCAGAGCATTAGGGAGGTTGAGATTCACTGGTTTAGAGACAGACAGAGAGAGAGAGAGAGAGAGAGAGAGAGAGAGAGAGAGAGAGAGAGA
>JANHMN010000011.1:26009160-26024865 GCA_030674055.1 Rhabdomys pumilio
GAGAGAGAGAGAGAGAGAGAGAGAGAGAGAGAGAGAGAGAGAGAGAGGCTAGCTGGTATTCTTAAAGACTTTCTCATGATTTGATGATGAAAATAGAGTCATGGCTTTCATTTCTCACTGCACTTTCTCATGATTTGGACAATTTCTGTCTGTATCTATTGAAGTATGCAATGGCATCTATGAGGTCAGTATAAAGTGCAGGCAGAATAGTAATTCTGTCTTAGCTACATGATATGGAACATGATTTTGAGGAAGAGCTGTTATAGGCAGAATAGGGCATTCTGGGTTAAGGTAGTTTATTGGAAGACCTTTAGAACAGTAAAAACTATTTGTATTATCAAAGGACTAGAACATATTTCTTTAGTTCCCTTCCTCATAGGTCTTGTTTGACAGAGGAGCAAATGGTAAAAATTACACTAACACAGATTGAGCTTTAGGACTGCAAAGAAGTGGGACCATGGCATGGGCACTCTTTGAGTTCTTGATAATGATCATAAATATGCATGGGCATGCCTGTCTTTAAATGGTTAGATGTCTATTTCTATGGAGATTGAATTATCTCCTAGCAACTTATCTTTCATATAAGAAAAATTTTCCAGAAGCTAAAGATCTTTAATATTAAAAACAAATTCTGTATTTTCATTTTAATCAACCATGGCAAATCAATGTCTGGTCGTCTGGGCGTGCATGGATGTGACTGGAATTATGCCTGGTACTGAATTCTGAGGAAATTCCGGTTAATATCCTTGTAGACATCTGAGTGATACTGTCCTGTGTAAAATCTCATAGAGAACAGGGCTTAGGAAATAGGTCAGCAAGTAAGAGTGCTTGTTATGTATGCATGACAGTTGAGTTCAAATCCTCAGAACACAAGTAAAAAGCCAGTGTAGCTGCAGAAATACACCTGTAACCCTGGGGTACTGTGGGGAGCAGGTGGAGAAGATTCATTAGAAAACACTGGCTGTGAGCCTACCTCCAGGTTCAGAGAGAAAACACTTTTCAAGGGAATCAACAGTATACACGTATCTATACACATATCATACACAAGAGAGAGAGAGAGAGACAGAGAGAGACAGAGAGAGAGAGAGAGAGCTATCAATCCCTTGAGAAGCTGCACCCAACTACAACTGATTCTAGTGCATCTCTGAACTTTGAATCTCTCTCTCTCTCTCTCTCTCTCTCTCTCTCTCTCTCTCTCTATATATATATATATATATATATATATATATATATATATATTAAATCTAGGTACTCACTTACAATTAGGAGTATACTCTCAAAAGCAAACGGTATTCCAAGCACCAGATTATTATTGTCATATGATTTTTAGAGCACAGCTAAAATGGCATACAATGGCTTGACCGTGGCATAGAAAGTGATGCTGATGGCTTCATAAATGATGCAATCACTGTAAGACATATCTACCACCATTACTCCTTCCATTAGCACTCTGCTCTAAGATAACTAATGGAACATGTTTAATAGTGACTCTGAGCCCTGTTTAGTGGCAACACTTGCCAGGGATACACTCAGCAGGAGTAAGCAAGGCCATGTTGCGCTAGAACAACTGAGGGCTGTCAGTAATGCTGGAGAAAACATTTCAGTGACCTGGTATAGTGTTTGTAATTTTTGTGCCGTGCTGCTACTGTCTTCTGCTCCAAGGCAAGATTGGTTTGATGCTAAACAGAGAATCTATCTATTCTGCTGAAAGAGGGAGCTCCTTTTACACAACTTTGCTCTGGTTGGAGACTCAAAATTGAATCCCACAGCCTTGCCTCTCTGCTTCCAAGTAGTTCATTGTTAGCAGTATATATGTGCTGCTAAATGTTATGCATAAACAGCTCCTGATAAGTGATAATCCTGAGATGTGACTTTAAAGCCAAGCCTAAAGAAATAGCACAGCTGTCATCTTAAGGGAAGAAGACCAGGAGTGCTTGTCTGCCATGGCTTTTAACCAAAACGCCAAGAGCAAAGGGAAACAGGACCCTGAGGAATTTGGAAATCAAACCCCTTTCCATGTCAGGCTCCTTTGCAACTTGCCCCTTGAAAGAGGTATTAGTTGCTGCATTTTAAAATTTATTTTATATTTTATTTTGGCCTAGTGAGCATGGTGTGCAGCTCATCCGGGAGTCGGGGAGTTGTCCATATTGGCATTTCACCAACTCCATGGGGGAGCTGATCACAGACCCCCTTTGGTTTCACCCTCAGAGCATGCTGTAGACTTCGTTAAGTGCACTCACTGTCAATATTTCCCCTCCATGCATAATGCACAGCACACACTCTAGCTCCTAACCGCGTAATCTGGAGTCAATACTTAGGAGAGCGAGGAAAGGAAAATCTCACTTTATGCTTTTTAACCACCGCTGTTTAACACTTAGATCAAAAGCTGTGCAGCCATCACACCGTTGGCACATTTTTCTTACATGGAAGTGACTAGAGGTGATTTATTTCTATTATGGCTTATTTCCCCAGGGGAAATGTCACTGGCCAGTGCATTAACAACTTCTTTTTTCTGTACTATTGTTGAGACGCTGGTGATGATGGCAGGGGGTGGGGTGGCAGACAATGGCATCCTCAATCACATATTGTTCAGTCTATGTGGTAGAAATAGATAATATTTTCACCTGTTTCTTTCAATCACAGTGCAGGTACATATATAACAACGTGTGTGAAGCCAGCTGATAATTTGGATGGTACTATGAAAGTTTGAATAAGACATTCATTTCTTTCATATCTGAAAGTCTAGTCCTGTCTCCTCATGAATCTGCTGTTTCCTGGTTCACTTGTGGCCCTGACTCCTCTTCCATACAATTCAAACTGGATTCCATTAATTCTTCTCCTTTATAATCTCTAGGTAAAGTCAAGCAAAGGATTCTCTGCTCATTCTGTTAGTGGTCCTGTCATCCTAGTATAGTTCTCTTTAAGTGAATGCACTCTCATTTTAAGACAGATTGCCTGGGATATACTTAATATGTCAATTAAAATGGTTTTGTATCAGATAACGTGATGTGGCCTACAGGGAAAACTGCTTCAGTTGGTGTGTTCTTCTATAAACTTCCCATGGGAGAGTTATTTCTGTGAGCCAAGCTGTTTCCGGCTCTGTTCAATGTTCCAATCACACTGAGTTCATCCAGCATGTAAGATCAAAATTCAGACTCCTGAAGTTTCCGATCCAGTTGTTGTACTGAGATGCTCTGCTGAATCTCACAATCTTCAGGTGCCCATTTTTTGGAGAGTTAATTACAAATCCTTCCTTATAATCTCTTACAGACAATTTAATATAGCTCTAAGCATTTTCCTTGAGGGCTGTCAGGGACGCTTTGCTCACAAGGGTGTGGGATCTCAATGAGGAACATTAGACCAACCTAAAGAAAGTGTGCTTCATATACGAGTAAATGAATTTCCATAACGGATAGAGATGACACATCCATAACTGAAGAAAAGGGGGTGTTTTGCTTCATTGAGGATCAAATAGCATTCCCTTGCCATGGTTTACATAGGGCCTTGAATGAACATAACTAGTAAGGAGCATACAATTACTGCTCTCACCAGCATTATTAATGCATGGTTTATCTTTCCATTTTTTTCTAATTATTTTTATTTTCCAAAGAATGACCTATTGAGTAAATGTGCAGAAATAGTTATTCTATGAATAGAGCGTTTCAATGACCCTTCTGTGTCCTATCTGTTACACACAACATGAAAGAAAATTTACACTCTGAGCAGCATGCTAGGCAGTCACAAAGTGGGGTGGAGGAAATTGTTGGAGCAGTGTTTCCCTGACACCGTACTGAGCTGGAACACAGGAGCTTTTCCCGTAACTGAAAGTACACTGGGAAAAAAAAAAACACCCATCCTACAAATACTGAGGTCTACTGAACCATGTACTCTAAGCAGCCAGAAAAATCATGTCTTTCACTTCAAAGGTATTGGAAAAGTTTCAAGAGCGAATGTCAGAAAGCTAGGACCCTGAGTTGAAAGAGAAGGGCATTTAAATTTTTTTCAAAGAAGCATAGTGTTTTCTGCACTCATCATGAGTGCCTTACTTTTGAGTGGGGGTAGCTTCCACTTATGGGCCTCCAAAAGCTAGACAAAGTATATAAAGATGATTGTGGGACTCTAAAACCCCTTTCATTCCCTAGGGTCTGCCAGTCATTGCATCCAACACCCATTCTTTCCCAGCTGTATAAATTGGCCCCAGGATACAGTATTTGACACAGAAAGCTCCAGTCCCAGAATATTTCTCTCAACTCAATTTTCCTTAAAATTGGTCTTGGCTATTAAGTTGAAGACAGAAAATATAACCTTAGTGAGGTGGATACCATTTACAAGGACATCTGCCACTCAAAGGAACTGCATGTCCCCAGGCAAATCTCTCGACCATAAAGTATTCAAAGGCCTGTGTCCACAGAAGAACACCTGGGCAGAAAATTCTGGGAACTGCTAGCAGGTGACTGCACGGGATTTACTATAGATTTCTTCATTTGAGCAAATTGGGAGCTGTTCCCTGGGGACCACTTACATGATTTGAAGTTTCCACAGACTCAAAAAAATAAATAAATAAATAAAATAGGTGATGTTGTGGGTCAACGACTACACTGGTAAATCATTCATTTAAAGAGGATTACTACAAAAAGCCCTCTCTAAAGCCTATAAAATATGAATAGTGTGAAATGGTTTGCACCTTTTGGAATTCTGGGCAGAGATGAGTTTTTCGCTAATGGATGTATTTGGGCCTTTTAGGGTTATCTGCTGTTACCGCCCCCCCCCCCAGGTTGTCACAGTCAGGAACTATTGCCCTCTGTGCCTGGTGTTTCTAGAACTCAAGGCTCCCAGGAACATGTTTGAAGGAGAAAGATTAAATTGAGTTGGTCACCTATACATGGTTCTCTGTGGAAAGAATACCTCAATAGTAATTCGCCGTGATCTGACAGATGCCTTTGTCTAGCCAGAGTTCACCAGAAAACTGTGCTGTTCCCATTGGCAATAGCAACACTTTAACGTTTTATTATTTTAAGGTATTCCTATGATATTTCAGTACGTGACTAATTGTTCCACCAATCTTCATATGTGGCTTTGGAAAAGTCTGCCTTCTTGCTGTTAAAGTCTTGTATCTTTCTGTTTAACTACCCCATCAGATGGACAGAACAGCAGAGCTCAGAAGTGGAGTGAAGTATCAGAGAAAATCCATTTCTCAAGCATGTTATGATGTGTCTAATACATGCCAAGCTCAGGTCTAGAGGTGTGACCTGCCACCTACAGGGACTTTGGGGAAGATAAAATTGGTTAAAAGTCCAAGTGAAAAAGTAGACTCTAGAGCGAGGATGTTAGTGTTTAGTGTTCAGTTCATCAGATGTAACAACCCATGTGGTTCCTCTGTCTGGGCATTGGTGCTGCTACAAGCTGTGCATTGAGAAGCAGAGAGAACTTCCTTCGAGAGTGAGAACAGCTCCTGCATCAAGGAGGCAAAATTTCTGCAGAAAATGGATCTAGGTGAGGTTGGGTGAAGCAAAACCCTGAGAATCTCTGAACCTGGTATCTCCTTGCAAACAGGCTTACAATTTATTCCTTGTTCAGTTTCATCAACTGTCTTCTGAGAAAGCCCACTCTCAATTTACTTCTTTACATAATTTTCTTTTCCAGTGTTTTACTTTTATAGTTTCATTGTACATATTCATTATTACTATTATGTCACAAAAGGACATGTACACAATACCTACTCTCCTAATGGATTATTGCTTCAAAACCTTCCAAGTTTTTATTACAGAAAAGTAAGAAGGGACAGTAAGTGAAAAAGAAAAAACTTAACTGTCATATCTAGTTACTGAGAATTCAATATGAGGGCTGTATCTTCCCTTTCAAATGAACTTTAAATTTAACCTAACATCCCTGAACCAACTGGTAAAAGTAGAGGTCAGTTGTACTACCATTCCTCTTAGGATGTTTCTGATTATTTAAAGAGATCACATAGATTTGACATTCATCACAAGAGGTGGCATATGGCAAGTTATCAATGAATAGACAACATCGTAATCAGGCAAGTGCAGAAAGAAAAATAGTTGAAAAGATGGATCAATTAATCAAGTACTTGGCACACAAGCATGGGGACCTGAATTCAATACTAGGCACCCTACAAAATGTCAGGGCATGATACCTTCTACTCTCAGTATTGATGTGACAGAGACAGACAGATCCCCAGGGCTCCCTGTCAAGCCAGAATATCCTCCATGGTATGGTCAAGGCCAGTGAGAAATCAGTCTCAAAATAAAATGGGCAGCTCTTGAGGAATAACACCTGAAGTTGTCCTACGTACTCTACAAACACATGAACAAATATGCAACCATGTGTACATAATGCCTTCCACATAATACATATAAACTCTCAAATAAATAAGCCCATGCTACCCTGAAAGATGCCAATGTGGAATCAGCCGTCTTATCAATCCAAGAACAAGAGAATCAATTGGTCTCCTACAGGACAAATCCATAGCAAAAGGAAAATGGGGTACAAAGTTCGGATTGTGGTGTTTGTCCCGTATGGCTTTTCTTGCACTCACAACTCTTGGTCGCTCTTGTCATAATGTCAATATTGGATAGTGTTTCCTTTGGATTCTGCTTCCCACTAGTATCTTAGTGTTAGTTATCGAGTGTCTGCTGAGATACTGGGTAAGCAGATGGAAAACCTAGAGGAGTAATAAAACACCTGTTATCATGGGACCTTGTGTAAAGCTCTTTACTTTTTGCCTGGGGATCATCTCATGAAATAATTGTTAACTTTGGATGGACACTTTAAAGTAATCTCACTGAATAGACTCAGTAGAATTTATTTCACTGAATGCCAGATCCAGTTTGGTGTCTTCCATTCCGCCCTTGACTTTTGCTTCTTCCTTCTGTCTCCTGCCTGAAGCATCATCCATTCCCTCTCATGTATTTCACGCACATACTCCATCTGCTTGTCTCTCACTTTCCCGGATATTTTTTTTTTTTTGCCTCTACACATTACTGTGGAACCTTCAGCAGAGATCCTCAGAGCTCAACTTGTTTTTGCTTAGTGGGCTTTGTAAAACAGACATCATTGTTTCTACCAAAGGACCAATTAGCTCCCTGCAGCCCTTTGCTAGCCTATAGCGTGGTGCCAAGCTGTTCCTGGTTAGTAAAGGACAACAGGAAATTAATTGCTCCCTTGGTAGGTTAGATAGTAAACTCTATTTATGATGTTACATATTCACGGCCTTTTAAAAAAAACACAATTTTTCTAAGTTCTTCGCTGATTACCACCCTGTGTGTAATCCATTCTTATGGCAAGAAAGGTGCTGTCAAGGCAGCTCCAGGCAAAGTGGGATAATACAGTGCTTTTTGACACCTTTCATTGTGAGTTCTGGCTTCCTTAAGCAATGGAGACAACCTGCATCATTATTTTTAAGGAGAAAGATGTCACTGTGTGGCTGAGTTTGTGTTCACTAATGTGCAGGTTGGGAAGCCATCATTTTCCGTTTCTTTCAGATGCAGGGTGAAGAGATGGATATTACAGAGTAGACCCTGCTTCACATCCAATGCCACAGGGCCCTTGACATGCAGGCATTCTACAAATGATACAATTTATAAACAGCATGGTCACACCCACCTGTGCCTTTGTCAGCCTGTGGTTAGCATCAGCAGGGACTATGAGTGAGCATTAGACATATTTGCGAAATTACTAATGCAGGCAACATATGCATATATTTTTAAATCTCCAAAATACTTATGGAAAAATATGTTCCTCTTGTTGCCATTATGGAAGTAAGTATGTATAGATAAATATGCAATTTTATCCCATAATGTCCAGTTATTTACTAACATTTGCTGGTTCTACCAACACAACATGCATCCTACTATGCTGCCAGCAATAAACAAAAGAATTTTTTCCAGTACCCAATACACTGTGAATGTGCAACGAACATTATGCCACCATAAAGATCATAATTAAAAGTTGAAAGAAGGCCTCCTTCATGCCAGAGATCCCACTGATTTCTGATCTCTTTCCCAACCTTTTCTTTTCCCCATTCTTGAACCCTGCCTCTGTTCTCTCCCATCTCCCACCCAGCTCCCTCCCTCCATCTACTTCCAATATCTATTTTATTTCCCCTTCTGAGTGAGATTCAAGCACCCTCTCTTGGAACCTCCTTGTTACTTGGCATCTCTAGGTCAGTGTATTATAGCCTAGATATCCTGTACTTTATGGGTAATCTCCACTTATAAGTGATTATGTACTATGTGTGTCTTTCTCAATCTGGATTTTCTCACTCAGGATGACCTTTTCTAGTTCCATCCATTTGCCTGAAAAACTCATGATCTTTTTGTTTTTAATAGCTGAGTAGTTTTTCATTGTACAAATATGCCATAGTTTGTTTGTTTGTTTGTTTGTTTGTTTGTTTGTTTGTTGAGAGATATCTAGTTTTTTCCAGTCTCTGGCTATTAAAAATAAAGTTGCTATGAACATAGTTGAGCAAATGTCTTCGTGGCATGGTGCGGCATCTTTTGGGTATATGCCCAGGAGCAGTATAGAGTCTTGAGGCAGAACTGTTCCCAGTTTTCTGAGATTGGTTGATTTTTAAATCTCCAAAAACTTGTGGAATTGGTTGATTTCTACCATGGTCATACAAGTTTGCACTCACACCAGAAATGGAGGCATGATCTCCTTGCTCCATATCTTTTCCAGCATGGACTGTCACTTGAGCTTTTCATCTCAGTCATTTTGATGGGTGAAAGATGGAATCTCTGAGGCATTTTGACTCTTGTGAGCCTCTCCATGAGACAGAGCCAAACCCTCAGACAAATAATAATACTTTGCTATACTTGCAGAGAGGACACTAGCATAATTGTTTTCTGAGAAAGGCTTCATCCCACAACCGGTGGAGATAGATGTAGAGAAAATAATAGATGGAGCAGGAGGATTTGGAGGATTGAAGGAACTTTATCTTTCCACATTAAATGCTACCCTATTTCCTTTCCTGATGACTATCTTTTCCTTTGCTCCTTTGGGATTTGTTATATAACTTATTTCAATGGCAAAATTATATTCATTTTATGCTCTTTCTCTCTCCCTCTTTTTCTTCCTCTCCTTCTTTCTCTTTCCCTCCATTCCTTTCCCCCTTTGTGTGTGTGTGAGTGTCCATCCATTTGTCTGTAAGTCTGTCTGTCTGTCTGTCTTTCTGTCTGTCTGTCTGTTGTCTGTCTATCAGCTGGTCCTATTCTGATGTCTCAGCTCTTCTGCCTTTGTCAGGATGTCAGTCCTTTTCAGTAATAAACTCACCCTCAATCTTTCCCACGTGCCAACCAATCCACCTTCATATAGTTTCAGAGAATCATTTTCTTCCTGTCTACTCCCAACTACCTACACAATTTCCAAATGTCCGAGGACTCATGTTTTATCTCCAAGCCCAGTATTGGAAACCTTCATTAACTGCCCACATCATCTTTCTCAGTAGAATTGCCTTGACAGGTCTGATTCTTGCTAAGTCTTTTATCTAGCACCTCTCATACTGCAGGCCTATTTCTTCCTTTGCATTAGAGCACTTGCCAGAATGTCCACTTGACACCTATCCACTGCACGGGTTTCATTTTCTCTTGAGTAGTTCAAACCACTCTACTTTCTGCAAGTGTTCCTGAGTGTTGTCACATATCTGTCTAAGTATCCTACTGGAGCGTCATTGTGTTTTACATATCAACATTGCCAGAAGACAGCTTTCATTGGAAGTTCTCTTACTAGATGCTTCTTTTCAAGAATTTTTCTCAATGTGTCTTTTTATTCCTATTCAAATACAAATTAGTGAGATTTTGTGTTTTTTTATTCATTATATGTAATTATGTCTAATTCTAACAATATTCTACAAAATAGTTTATGCAGGTAGGAACCTATGTAATACATTCATGCAAAATTTCTTCAATATCCATAGCAATTAATTCTAGTGACCTTGCTATAAAATTTGCATATGACTATATACTGTATACTTTGGATTCTTTTCAAATTACTCATGCCAAATAGCGTGTAAATGCTATATAATAGTTGTGAAACTTTATTACTTCATTTTGTCTCAGGAGTAAACAACATATGAAAAGCTGAGTTAAAAGAGTAATAAGTATGAAATAATAATTTGCTGAAAACCCATAAAAGTATAAAGACTTTCTTCTGTTCAGTGAGGAATTCAATGATGACAGCTGTGAGTAGCATGTGTTTGCCAGCCATGCTGTTCAAGTCTAGATCTGAAGTCTACTTCCTCCAGCTACAGGTTGGCCAAGTGATGTTATTCAGAGCACAGACTTTTAATAAGGAAATTGTATAATACTCATCTCACTGCGGTGTTCTGAAAATTAAATAGAGAGAATGGAGTATTGCCTGAGTGGTTCAGAGTTGTTACTCTTCTTCCAGAAGAGCTTGGTTCAATTTCCAGCACCCACATGTTAGCTCACAACTATAATTTTAATTCCAAGGGATCCAATACATCAGTAAGTACCATTCATGTGAGTAATGTACAAACATACATACATACATACATACATACATACATACATACATGCAGGCAGGCAAACCACTCATGTACATAAAATAAGAAGATACATAAGGCTATAAGAAATTTAGGGAAATTAATATGATTTAATATACAAAATATTTATCATAGAAACAGAAGCCTATTGAGTACTCATTTTCATTTCCAAAATATATTTGTTGTTTTTCTTCCTTAACAGCATGGTAATCTAGTAGGGAAGCTTTTATTTTGATTCTAGTCTCCCATAGTTAGAATGGTAATGCTATACTTTTGGTGATTATTCTGTGAAGGAGCTGCAAAGTTGTGTCTGGTGTATTATCTGTGTTTCATTGATTGTTTATCAATAAAATACTACCAGTCACTGTTTCTTTATGAGTAAGAAGATCAAGCATAAATAAAATAAAAACTGATATTATAGTCAAGTACAATCTTCAGAAAACATATAAAACATAGAGTAGGTGTGAATAGTGTCAAAACTGTAACTGCAGTATTCTGAGCTCTTGACAAGAAGGTTACCTAAAAGGAGACACTGTGAATCTCAGGATGGTGGCTGTGCAGAAGGAGCTTTTTAAGAGTTATCCTTGGGGAATTACAGTTTGAACTTTTCCCCTGAGTAGTTGGAACAGGCATGATGTATTTGCCCTCAGTAAAGAATACCTTCCTCGTATCATAACCGTCCTAAGTTGCTACTTCTTCCAATCTACCCTGTTTCAAAACTCAACCTGCATGCCATTTTCTAATTTTTTGTTCTTTCACCACTAGCTCCACCCTCCCCCAAATAAATCAAATATGAAGCTTCTTCATAACATGCTCCTGCTTCCACCATTGATTTACTACCTCTGCTCTAATTTATTTGTTGACTTGGCTGTCTTCTTTTGACCTGGTTACTTTATGGTTAAATTTCTCTATCACAAACTCTCTACCATATATCTCATATGCTTCATCTCTCCGTTTTTATCTTTTAAATTTTGATTCTTTTGTGGTTTATCAGTTTTCAAGTCATTTATAACAACTTGGCAGTGTTATTAAGTGGGGAATGAAAAAAGGTATTAATATTATACATATAAAACTGGTAAGAAAAAAATTTTATAATAACAGAAAAATTGAAAACTTACTGTAATCTGCATCATGTGATATATATGAACGTTGTGGGTCTCAAATGTAATGTCTACTACTCATGAGAAGGACTGGGATGACCTACACTGGAAAAAATCTTTCAACTGTTCTTGCTCATAGAAAACCAAATGACTAAAAGGAGAAGTCACAGACAGTCATAGAAATAAAGAAAATAGTGTATGAACATCAGCAAGCATGTGTGAATCTTCAGCAGATAGGCAGGGTTCCACATTCCATAAAGCTATTTATTTTCAGTCTTTAGATACATAATTAATCTATCCACCACACATACCTTAAAAAAAAACTCTACATAAGTTATAAGCTATGAAATATAGATACCCATACTCATATATTTTTGACATAACTGACTACAATATATGATGATTATCATTATTGCAGCAGTGTAATTCCATGTTCATTAATGGAAGCAGTATGATAATATGGTGATTATATTAACAGTTTAATTCAGCAAAATTCCTAAAGACTAGATTTATAGACCTTGCTAAAATATATAAAAAGAACTGCTACTGGCAAGGCATTGCTTTATATTAACATATACATAGTTTAATTTTTATTGCATATTAATTTATAATTATGTACATTTGATTCTTTGAAAACTGCAGATTCTTGATAACAGAAGAGCGATTTTATTATACTAAGCTAAGAGTGAAGTAAAATAATAATAAATTATCTTTTTAATGAAATTTATAAGAACATATTTTCATAAAATTAACTGAACTGTAGTTTGAAGTCGAACAGTAAGTATTAGAAAAGGCTGTAAGCTTTTACCACATAGACATTTGAAATTAAAAGATCACATTCAGGCAAAGGCACTCTTTGCATTGCTGGTGAACACTCATGATGAACATATTCTCCTTGAATATGGACATGCAACTGCACTGTAAATTATTACATGTGTGAATTTTATTTCAAGACAGTTTAAAGAACATTCCTCTTAAAGTTGACAATATAACTGAAATACTGAAACTTAAGAAATCATACTTTTATGATTTTTTCATGCCTCTCTTACACTATTGTGTGTCATAAAATCAAGATAAAGAAAGAAAACTACACTATCAAAATCCAAATAATTTCAGTATTTAGTACAATAGACTTGCCCTTTAGCTTTTAATAATGTGTGTGCATGTGTGTGTATGTGTATGTCTCTGTGTGTCTGTCCATCTGTATGTGTTTCCATGTACATGTCTATGTCTGTATATACGTATGTGTATGGATGTGCATACATGTGTGTATGTTGGTGTGTGTTTCTATGTGTGTTTGTCTGTCTGTACACGCATGTGTGTATCTATGTGTATTGTGGTATAATAATTTCATCAATAATTTTACCATGAAAAAGCTGAAGGGCAGTGCAACCTGTAAGAAAAAATCTAACACCTTTGTATCTGTCATCATTAAAACTAGCTTATTTATTTGATTGGGTGATTTGCCTTCATATGTGTCTGTGCCTCACATGCATGTCTGGTGTCCAACAAGGAAGGAATAAGTTGTTGGATACTCTGAAAGCAAACCTGGAGTTCCAGACATTGTGAGCCACTATCTGTGTTCTGTGAATCAACTAAGGGTCCTCTGAAGAGCAGCCAGTGCACTCAGCATTGACTCTCAAGCATGGTATATATGTAATAGTTTAATGATTATTTTTAACCAGGAATTGGAGTTGCAAGCCTAGCGTGATGGGAAAGACAAGTTTGCCAGAAACAGTCCTTACTTTTCAGTATCTTTCTCCACCAAAAGGGAACAGTACAGCAGTTCACACTTACTATAACGACATTTACTTGTTACGATAGATTATTAATTGTGGGTGGCTTAATAGTGCCCCTCTGTAGCAAACTTTTCCTCCATTTTCAGAAAGTCAGGATAAATTAAATCTAGCAATTTCACCATAAGATGCCACATAAACAAATGCCAAGAGATGATTCCCTGAGCAAAGTTAGAATGAGATAATTCAAGGCTCTTCTAACTAGGTGTAAGGCATTCTGTAAAAGCTAAAGGGATTTTTCCTACCCACATAGAGAGAAACGAGAATGTATGTGAAGGTTGAAATTTTCTAAAATTGAAACGTGATTGTGGACACATTTCTTTTTATACTCATCACTAATTTTTTTTCTGCACACAAGCCCCAACCTTTCTTTATTGCATAGGTTTTCCACATAGGAGATATAGCTGGAGCCTCTCAAAGTATTTCCATGCTTTACCATACTCTGCTTTGTAAAGGAAACCAATTAATCAATACCTGGCACAGACACTGAAGAGCCTTTTGACTTGGCAGGAGAAAAAGGGAAAATACTAATAATACATGAGAGTAGGGGGAGAAAAAACAATGTTTTAGTAAATGTACATCAATTTGTATTTACTGTTTTCTTTATTTATTAGAAAAGAATTAAATCAAATTTTGTTCTTGGATAAAACTTATAATGCATTAATGAATTAATAGTTTTAAATTTTTATCTAATACCGTCTCTGTGTCAACATAATCCAGAGCACTTACAGATCCTAAAAAATGAGATAAACACCAACATTCTTCACCTGTCTTTTTGTAGAAAGTATTAGTTAGCATATGATAGTCTACTAAGATTGTTCAATGGGACTGATATCTATTTTTCTTTTACTGGCTTTGTTAAAATTGGTGCTATACAAGTAAAGGTCCACCGAGACCGTTTATATTGCCTGTATGTAAAATATAAAATTTCCCCCAGGAACTTATTAAGAGTAAATTTTCAAATATATATATATATCTGTGGGAGGGTCTTCAGTGTTCATAAATGTTGTTTATAGCTACCAGCTACCTTTGAGCTGAAATTAATCTTTCCAAGATGCTCCATGCTGAAGGCCACTGTAAAGGCAGATTGTATTCATGATGGATAGGTTTATGGAAAAATGCATTTATTTTGTGTCTAACTTAGTCCATTTGTACACACACACAGGAAAACAACTATGAATTTGAATACTTTTTTCTACTTATTTCATAATATTTGTGAATTCTAATTCAGACTTATTTTACAATTTTATAGCCTTGATGAGCCACAATACATAAATGGTCTCACAGTGTCCATTTAGTTGGGCTTGATTGCATATATTTAGTTTAACGTTTAGAATTATTTTAGTTATGAATTGAAATAGGAAAAACAAATGGTTTTCTTAGGTGCTATGCCAAATTTTTTGCCAGATTCAGAATATTTCTAATGGAATCTTCTAGAACCCCTGGGAATGTAAGAATTTCACTCCATCTCTCTGTCCATTTTCATAAAGCAAACAAGCAGTATACCATGTGATTTAAATTTCTACAATTGGGCTAATACATAGTTTCAACAGCACCAACACCAAGTTTGAAATTGGGTAGTAAAATAAGGTATGAAGTTTTCACATTAGCTAAGAGAAAGGTAGAGGAAGATATACAGGAAACAAATTCAGCAGATTAATGGGACAGGCACATAAAGCAGGTGCTCAGTTGCAAATACAACTCTGTGCTCATTTTTAAAAGTATTAAAGTATTTTCAAAATATAAAGGAATACAAATATTCTCCAAATACTCAAAAAAGTACATTAATTTAGAAATTGGACAACTTTAGTGCATGCAGATTTTACATATTTTGTTAGTTTAAATTCAAAAAACAAAAAGGAAAATGAATTCTGGTGTTTGTGGTTCTACTCAAACCATAAATGATACTTGAATTAACAAACTCATTCCAAATTATTTAAATAAGCATGACAACTGTGCCAGGGTAAAAAGTAACTGACTCTGCTGCAGGAGTCTGTAATATATTCATTTAAATTATTATATACTTTATGGTAAAGAAAAACAAACTCTTATCCCAGGGTTCTCCTTTTCTTATCTCAAGGTTCATTCTTTCCCAGGCAATGTGGCTCAATGAATTAACTACCCTCATCTTTAGTAAGAAATTGATTAAAACTGCAATCTCTAGTGTGTGGATTAACCAAGATTGATAGATGGATGAATGGATAAATGAATGGATGCATGGATGGATAGGTGTATAGATAGATAGATAGATAGATAGATAGATAGATAGATAGATAGATAGATAGAT
>JANHMN010000011.1:26024875-26040222 GCA_030674055.1 Rhabdomys pumilio
GATAGATAGATAGATAGATAGATAGATAGATAGATAGATAGATAGATTATAGACAGATAGATAGATATATAGATTGATAGATTGATAGGTAGATGATAAATAGCAAACCATTATACATGCTCAAGAAACCAAGATAAATAGACTAAGGGGGGCTGTTATTGACACAGGCAGCTTGATGTCCTAGTAGAGAATTTCAGAAGACTAGGTAGTCACTCGGCATGAGGCTTCTAATTGAAAAAAGAAATAACAACAGAAAAGTAACACCATCTATTCAGGAGTTAATATTGTCCGGTAGTAAACAACTGGTACAACTGACAGTTTTCTGGAGTTCCCAGTTGGTTTTTCTCTGCATACATGAGCTTCCCACAACTGCTCTCTCTGGGTGCTCTTTTCTGTCATGAGACAAACAATGGTGGCATCTGTTGGAAATGGATTTACCTACTAGACATTTTCAGTGACACCCATGTTTTTACTCTTGGACTTTTCTGGGGTTCTCTTCCCTCTCTATGGCAGAATTGGATAGCAGCTCCTGCTCAGACAAAAAATTCTAGAAAATACTTTTAGAAAGGCATTTTAGAGTCTTAAATTTGGTAGACAACCTCTCTTCTGCAGCCAGCTTCTAAGTGAGCATATAAAACATGGGATAATTTATTGATAAATGTGTATTATTGGAAAGTAAAGAATAATGTTACAAGAAAGATTGGGGATTTCTTTAGACTCTCGGAACTTTTTCTTAATGTTTATTTTCATTTTTATAAATGGTTTGGTATAAACTCTCCCTACACAACAGTTCTTTCCATTCCCATCAAGGCTGGAGGTAACTTAAGTACAGAGTTTCTACACAGCTATAAAACCAATTGTCAGAGAATAGGACAAATGGTCTGCACCCTCTCTAGCTGTTGTGGGTTACTTTCCTTCTTTTAGAAAGGCAAATATTTTCTAAAGATCTCTGAAATGATTTGAAGCAGGTAGAGAAGTGACAACCAAACTATTGTTGGGTAATGTTGGGATCATTTTAAGTAGAACTGTAGAGAAAGGCCATGTGATTTATTCTAAAGGATATTGAAGTCACTATTTGACACATATCTTAAAAGAATGTACAATTTATTTTATGTATGAGAAGTGGTTGTTTATTTGTTTGTTTGTTTGTTTGGTTGGTTGGTTGGCTTTCTGGTTGGCTGACTGGTTGCTTGAAAATTTCACCTGAATGTGCTTAAACCATGACTTCCCTTCTAGGCACTTCTGAGTTTTTACATTTCAGAAAAAAAAACCAGTTTTTTTCATACCACTAGTTTATTAAAGTCTTTTAGGTAATTTTATATCTTTAGATACTTGTGATAAATTTTCTTCTAGTGTATCCCACATTAAATATCATCAAGTCTTTTCTTATTCATCATTGAGCTTTGAGTTATGTGCCTCTCTTTGCCCCTCCACTGGATCTAATCCACTCACTAATTACTGTCCATGCACTTTCATTTCTGTTTCTCTCTAGAGCACCTTTAACTCTTTTCCCCACAATTAAACGGCATTTTCAAAATACTGGGTTTGTAATAATTCATCATCTCATAAATAATTTCAGAATATCCCCTCTTACTAGATTTAATTTATTATCTCATGAATAATTTCAGAATATCCCCTCTTACTAGATTGTTTTGCTTTGACATTTAAGGTCTCAGGTCTTACCTGAACTGGATTTCCTGCCTTTGTGTACTAATTATCCACAGAAGTCCCTTACCTAGATAGTCCTCTACAGGCAATTTGTATTTGACAAATCTACACCTAATCCTTGTATTCTTAATTTCAGAAAGTGAAATGTGTTGGAGAATAAAATGGCTTCAGTTCTGTCTCTTAAATATTCCAGTCCATTGAAAATGATGTAAGGATCTGTTACTTCAAAAAGAGAAATGTAGAAATGTTAGGAGAAAAAGTTTCTTTACAGTCCAGACAGTACATTTAACTTTAAGAAATACAAGAACACTTGGGCTGTTTGCTGCAAGGAAGAGGAAGAGGAAGAGGAAGAGGAAGAGGAAGAGGAAGAGGAAGAGGAGGAAGAGGAGGAAGAGGAAGAGGAAGAGGAAGAGGAAGAGGAAGAGGAAGAGGAAGAAGAAGACACCATCCCATGAAAGTGGGTCAATTCTAGGAAGTGCCCACCAATGTCTTGAACTGTTTGCTGGCTGACTGCTTCCTGTTCCTGCCCACCCCCAGGTTCTCCCACTTTCACTGATACACTGAGTGTTTGTTCTGCAAGTGTCTATCACAAAGTTCAGGAAAGATGAAATAAGTGTTATTCAAGGCTGCAGCTGTTGTTTGATGATTATTCCATCTGAATCCATTCCCAAACATTAATAAAAGTAATATTTAAATGTAAACATCACATATCATCTGTTGCAAATCATCTCTTCCCTGGGTTAGAGGCTTTCTCTGAGGAAACCAATTCTTCGTATTTTTTAATTAAAAGAATTTGTGTTGGGAGATATTGACCTCAAAAATTTTGATTAACTTTGTGAATTTCCACTCTTGTTTAATATATTAGACCGCTAATGTAAAAGACTTTGTGAGTATATGTTCCATTGTCTATTTTAAAATAAAATATTTTAATAGCACAGCCTAGATTTAGCATGTGGGTTACAGACTAACTAAATTTAATAGTTAAATTGTTTTAACTGAAAGATAGAAGATATGTGTGTGTGTGTGTGTGTGTGTGTGTGTGTGTGTGTGTGTGTGGTGTGTGTTTTATGTAACTGCGAATTAGGAAAAAAAATCTGTATCTATGACCATTGGAACTGGAATGGCCCTAGTTATAACTGTAGTTACAGTTGAATTTTAAAAGAACACAGACACCTTTTCACATCATAAATTTTCAATCTGTCTTCAGTTTCTATGATCTTCTTTAAATCTGATGAATTTAATAAAATGTTGGTGTACTACAGTAAGTGAAAATTCTATGCTGGAAAAGGCTGTTGATCTGCTTCCTCTCTGATGCGTGTACATATTCAGCTATGGTGATATTCTAGTGTGTTTCTGCATGAACCCATATGTAGACTTACTAACAGCCATATCATATGGCTGTGCAAAAAAATAGTACAAAATTCTCTTGGGCAAAAAAAAAAAATACATTTTAATGCCCACATCCATATCACTTCTATCTTCGCTCTACTTCTCCACACTCTGTGGTTTGTTGACTGAATCTTTGATTAGAATCCATGAACCAGAAAAGAAGAATGGGCTCTTGTTAAAATGAAGAAAAATCAGTTGACAAGAAGTTGTTTGCTCGGGTGCCTAGAAATTTCTCAAAACATCTCCGTATTAAAGGAGTATTTAAGTGATTCCTTTGGTGTGTCCCATGCAAATGGTTAGAAAAGACTGGGCTTCTATAGTCACGATAAGCTAATTTTTGTTGAGCTTCTCTAGACTGACAGTAAGCTGTGGTCAGGGTCCAACCTCCTCATCCACAGTGAGCTCATGAAGAAGCCAGTTAGCATGCTTGAAGTTAACTTGTGTCCTTTCTTGACTGAACCTTCCCCCTTCTTATACTCATTGCACTGCTCTACCATGAAATGTTAAATAATTACTCCAATTGCTGATTGGCTTTGGAAAATGTAATAATTCCATATCTAGTTAGGTGTAATGCATTACAATACACATTCCTATACTGTATAATTAACAAGCCAGAACAATCGGAATCTCTACCTCCTTTAGCATTTGCTAATTTGTTTCATTCCGAGGTTTCAAGCCCCCCTTGTTTAGTTCTTCATAAAACACATAAGAATTTTGCAAGCACTCTACTATAAAGCGCTAGAATTTACTCTTTCCTACATAGTTATATTCTTACATTGTTGATTACTTTCCCCGTCTGTCTTACCCTTTGCTCTTCCTACCCTCTAGTAATCACTATTTGAGTCATACTATACTTTTGTAGCTTTTCACACTTGAATGAGAACATATTTGTCTTTCTATGCCTAACTTTTCCACTCATTATAAAGTCCTCCAATTTCATCATTCTACTACAAGTGACAAAATATAATTATTTTATGAAGGCTAACTACTATTTCATTATGTACATGTACCACATTTTGAAAATCTATTTACCCATCAGCAACAATCTCTAGTGAATTCCTACTATGTCTCTTGTCAATCGCTCTGTAATAAATGGGAGATGGCAGATAACTTTGATATATTCATTTCCTCTCCCTTTGATATATACAAAACTGGCATTTTAAAATACTGGCAGCACAGTTTCTGAGAAAGAATTAAAATAATCTGATTCATGATAGCTACAAGTAAAAACTTGCAGATAACTGGAAAAGTGAATGATCCATAGAATAATATCTTTATTTCAGTGAGTAATCTGGAGATATTTTCAAAGACATTAAAGAGATAACAAAAGCATAGAGAGTTATGTCTTATTTGTGCATTGAAATATTAGATACTTTTTGAAATCAAACGAAAGCATTTCCTACCAGATCATAAAACGACCAAGAACTCCAGATCACCGTGGATCTATCGATTGTGAGGAAAAACAACAATTATGGAGATGCCCCAAAACCTGATTTCAAAACACACAACAAAGCCATAGTGAGCAGAAAGTGTAGAGCTGAAAAAAAAAATACCAGACACAGACCAGTGGAACATACTAGAGAGTACATTTGCAATGAGCATGTCTGCTGCCAACTTACTTAACCAAGACGCTAAAAATGGATGTTGGTAAGAAACAGTGTATTAAATACATGTTTCAAGAAAAAAAAATATGTAACCATATTCAGATAAAACTCATGCACTCTGCCTCAACAATGGCAAAAATTATCTTTAAGTAAACTACAATTAAAATGTAAGACTTAAATCATGAAAAGATTTCTAATTTGAGGTATGAATTGTTATTAATCCCTTATAATAGAAAATGGTTTTATTTGAAATTTATTACCTCAAGGTCTTTCCACCACACAACGTCCTAAAGGGTTAATTAATTCATCATTCCTATTTACAAGAGATGGTGATATGCAATTCAGTTGGACTTACAAAAGTACAAACCCTTACAAGAGACTCCCTCCATCTACGCACAGACCTGGATGACAGTATTTCTCTTGGTTCTAGGATGAGGTGTGTCCTAGCTTGTTACTGATACTAGCAGCTTTGTCATACAAAGAAAATTAATCATGAATCTTAATGTACATTCCCAGATAGGTTAAAGTATATTTTATTGAATTTCCTAGCCTGAGGCATACACTTGAATACAATTAAATTAGAAAATACTTTTATGGATAACATTTGATATTCACAAGTTCCCCCTGATGATATCATATTTAATCCACCTTACCCAAAATTTTTCTTGACCACTTTTCTCCCCTAATCTACAAAAAAAAAAAAAAAAATAGTACGCATGGTATCATGGTTAGGTATAAATGTGGAACCATGGATTCCAGATACCTGCATAGTATGATTCACTCTTGCTTGAGTCTAATTAGTAACTCCCTGGAAAACCAAGAAACGGCCAAAGACACCCACAAGTACCTGACCACAAGTACCTGACTCACCCTACTGCTTTCCCATCCATGATTTGCTATCATGCAGAGATCAAATACCTTTGTTATATTTAAACTGATTTACTGAAATTTAAGGAAACTTAAGATGCCTTTAATCTCATCATTTTTGGTTTCTCCTTCCTTGTCTGAGTGAAATGTCGTTGACACTCCGTGATGAAAATGGAATTGGTTGTTGTGTGAACCTTACTGTGTTTCCTTATCTGGGGAGACTCAGTGCCAGATGGAAACATGTTAGCTCTCAATAGTGATTTGATTTCAGATATAAAGAAAGAACCAAGTTGGAGCAAAAATGACAGTGATCCTGGGCTGCTGCAGTGCAAATGGAGGCAGATGGGCTGGGAAAGAGGGGGGAATTTTTGATAATCTGAGTGCCTGCTGGCTAGACATGTACATAGAAGGGAACAAGGGAAACAGATGTGACCTACGAATTAATTATAACAGTATATATCTTTATGGCTTAGGTATGACAATATGTATGGTTTTCTTGTTTATCAGTGTACAAAAGTTACTTGCTATTTCCAACCTTAAAGCAAGGACCTGAGGCAGTTTTCACATTGTTTAGAGGACAATACAAGGGAATATCTCTGTTCTACAAATATTTATTAACTAAAAATTAGGTGCCAGATACTAGATTCAATGACTGTTCAGTGAGGTAGATTAATTCTGAGGAGCAGTCCAATGTGGAAGGCAACTGTATTATCTCATTTCACAGAGAAATAATACAGACAGACTGCAGCATCACAATGCTTCTAAAATATTAGTCAGATTTTGTACCCAGACAGTAAAATCATCAAGTCTGTGACTTTAATCTCAATCTATAAGGCAAAAAAAATGTCTGAGGAATAGAGGAGATACAAATGTAAGAAAGGAGAGAAATAAAGCAAAGTTTATGTTTAAAACCATTTAAGAATGAAGGGAAATAGTCAGGGAGTGATAGTTATTCTTGGTTGTCAACTTGACTATATCTAAAACATAAGCCACTGGGTACACCTATGAGGGGTGTTTTCTTTCTTTATCAAATCATTTGAAGTGGGAATATCTACCTTTAATTTGGGACATAGCTTCAGCCTATATAGGAATATTTAAAGGGAATGAAAGAAGGATGCTTGATTTTTGCTTGCTTGCTTGCTCTTACTCTCATTGGCAAGTCTATTCCCTCACTGCCATTAAAGCCTATTTATTTTGGATTCTGGTCTATACTGAAGACCAGCTGAGACATCCAGCCTTCTGAACAGAACAACTACTGGATTCTTGGAACCTCTTAGAAGACAGCCATTGTTACTGGACTAGCTGGACAAACCATTCCAATAAATTCTCTCTCTCTCTCTCTCTCTCTCTCTCTCTCTCTCTCTCTCTCTCTCTCCCTTGTGCTTGTGCTCTGGCTCTCACTGTGTGTGTGTGTGTGTGTGTGTGTGTGTGTGTGTGTGTGTGTGTGTTTTGTTTCTCTAGAGAAGCCTGACTAATAGACAGGCATTAATATCCTAGTAACCATTTGTATTAATGACTCCTTCTTGTATTTGATAAACTATATGTGTAATAGATTTGACTACTTTTTAATGTAAAAAATTTTTCTATTTGATATTTCATTTATTTACATTTCAGATGTTATCCCCTTTCTGCATTCTCACCAACCCCCATTAATCCCCTATTCCATCCCTCCTCCTACGTTTTTGCTTTTATACTGTTTAATTTAAATTACATGCAAGTATTAAGGTCAGTTCTAGGTTGATGAACTAGCAATACAATAGATTCAAATAGTCAAGGAACAAGCAAGATAATAAACCCAGATAGTCAAAGAACGTGCAGGACCATAAACAGAGTCCTATGATCACTCCTGTGATCACTATTTCTAAGGATTTATAAGGATGACCAAAATATCTGAGCCTACTTCCCTGTCCTAGCCCAAAGATATTTTAATGCCTAAAGCCTACTTCTTTGTTCTAGCTTAAGTTTTAGATTTCTGCTTGTAATTACTTTTTAATTCTAGCCTAGTATTTAGATATCTGCCTGAAGTGACTTATTTGTTCTAGCCTAATGTCAGAATCCTGCCTGCAGTTCATTTCCTTCTATTCAACCAACATGAAAAGAATGCAGATGTAGTTTTCTTAATATGTTACTAAATAAGAAATTAGCAAGATGGTTACTAATTTGACATCAAATGAATGAGAAGATTTCTACATGGGGTAACAAGTATCTCTTGCCATTTTTCCTGGAGTTATTTATATTCAGACAGCAATTATTATCATAAAGGGTTAAGCCATTTGTTGATCAATAACACATTACTGTAGTTTACATGTTCAGTTCCCTAGCAAAAAAGCAACATGTCAGAAGGGAAGACAAGTGAGATTGTAGATAAGTAGGTTATGAATGGATGAATTTAAAGGAGAATAATGGGAAACACAGGCCACCCTCAGCTAGTCAATGGAGCTGTGCTAGGAGATTTGGTGGGAGAAATATAGTAGACTCAATGTATAACAGAATGCTGCACTCAAATCCCTAGAACTAGTGACATTGGACATACAGTTCTGGAAGAATATTTTTTATGAAGGAGGACCTGGAATAAATCCTTATATCTGAATGAGAATATTTACACTTTGATTCTTCATGTACACAACACAGAAAGTTTCAGAAAATAACAGACCTTAGAGATGATCTAGTTGTCTCTAGGGAGTGTCTTGTTTGAGATTCAGGGTGTTTTTTTCCTTCATTTGTATCTACAAATATGCTAAAAGTTCCTTTAACTTGATTGAGCTGCTCAATACTATCTTACTAAGCCAAACTGAAAACCTTACCTGCAGCACCACGTACCTTGCAGTAACATGCTCACATGGGTTGGGATTGCACTTCACCTTCCTCTCCTCCGTGAGAGATATCTTTTCCTTTTGTTGTTCTACTTCTTCTCAATGATAATTAGCCAGATTCAGTAGCACATGCCAAATGGCTGCAAGATGTAACAAGCAAAAAGTAAGGGTACCTTGTTAACTTTGCATCTTAGATAAGTAATGATGCGCTTATTTGTAAGTACATCTTATGATTTTTTTATTTTAAAAATGTGTTTTCTGAAAATACAATTAAAACAATTCTCCTCTCCGTTTTGTTCCTTTTACCCTTTCCATGCCACTAATGTGCTCTCCAAAATTCAGGCCCACCTCTTATTTATTTGTTGTCATATTGCATACAGAGAAAGAAACTAATGTGTAAATAAAATGTGCTAAGTCTGTTCAGTGGTATTTGTATGCCTGTTTCTAGGTCTAACTACTTGGTATTAGATAACCAAGGGCTCATCTCTGGGCAAGACTAATTCTTTTTCTCGCAACAGTAGTTAATTGTCCATAATACTTCATCTAGATGGAGATTTTTTCCATCCAAGGCAGGATGTCATCTGTTATTAGAATTGTTAAGATGTTGTGTAGACAGCTGTATTATTGAGATTTCATGGGATTAGCTCCCTATCTAGACTAGAAAGTACAACTTCACAGCAAACTTGCTGGTCTTCTGGATCTAACAATAATTCTGACCCTCTTTGGTGACATTTCTGAGGCTTAGGTGTAGGGATTGAGTTGCAGGTATATCAATTTGGGCTTGGCTGTTATGATCATCTGTTCTCTGCATTTTGACAAGTAGTGGCTTTCTATAATGACCTCCAGCTGTAATACAAAGTGACTCTGGTGAAGGGTGAGATCCACACTTAACCCTGGGTAAAAGGATAAGTATTTAGAAAGCAGTTAGGGATTATACTGACTTAAACTGAAATTTTTGTTATTCATCTTGTATTAAACTTTTTCTTACATTTTGATCATATCCTTGTATTTCCTCCTCTCCAGCTAATCATCTGCATCTCCCTACCCACCCAGATCTGTGTTCTTTTTCTTTTGTTCTTTCCAAAACGAAACCAGAGAAAAATTAAAATCATAAATAACAAACAAACAAAAGTCAGTAAGAAAAAATACTAAAACAAAGCAAAATAAAATAAAAACTCAAATATCATGGACTCTGTTTTGTCCTGGACAACCTCTGTCCTGGAGTACTATTGATATTCCCAGTGACACTCATGTGCAGAAAATGAATCGATCTTACTTTTTCCAGTGGGTATCAACAGCAAACAGGTTCTTTGTTTGGAGTGAGATTTTGTTACAAGAGTGTCTCCTTGTATCTACTTCTCTATGTTGAGATTTGTCTGGTTTAAACTTGTACACATCTTTATGATGGCAAAGTCTCTATGTGTCTATAGGTGTATAATCTGGAAAACACTATTTCCTATGAGTCATTCACCAAAATAAATCTTAAAATCTTTACAATTCCTCTTCTACATAGATCTCTGAACCTTGAGAGGAGGATTTTGATGAAAACATCCATTGAAGGCTCAGTGCTCCAAAGTCAGTCTCTCTCTCTCTCTCTCTCTCTCTCTCTCTCTCTCTCTCTCTCTCTCTTTCTCACTCTCCCCATTGTCCATTTGTGCATCTCTATGTTAATTACCATAGAAGCTTCTATGATGAAGGTTGATCGATGCACTAATTTGTAGGTACAGCAGTATGTCATCAAGAGTCATTTTATTGATATATTTCTTTGTCTGGTATTAAGATTTAACTTGGCCTCTGTGTTTTACCTGACAGAGAGGGAAGAGCACAAGCTTTTGTGTTTGGAAGAACAGAAATTGAAATCGTACCTCTGCTACATGCACTTGTATGTCTTTGGAGAAATTTCTTAGGATTTCCTAGCCTGACTCTTCCCTTTACATCAACAATAAACCAAACACGTAATATAGGGTTAGGGAGAATATCAGGCAACCGAATACCTGAACTAGCTAGTAAATAGATTGCAAGCAGAAGATAGAGAATAACTACTAACTCAATCTGGGATGTCACTGCAGTAAAGGTTTCCAGAAAAACCTGCAAATGGTTATAATTGATAGGAATTATTCCCCTAACTTCAGAAAGGTTTTCATACTCTAGATGCATGATTGGTATTTACATTTTATGTAAATTTTACTGTTTCTAAGTTATGAGAGTTTAGGGGATTGTTTTTCATAGAAATGCTTGCATACTCTAACTGAAGACAATTAGTTGTTCTGAAAAATTCATTCTTTAAAAAGCCACTTGTTGTGTTCCATGATCGATTCCCAAAGATGTGCAGTGACTCTGCCGACTGCTACCCTCAGTTTACATCCATCGGTAAATTCTGTGATCACATCTATTTGCCAATCAATTCTGTGTCTCTCTGTCTCTGCTTCTGTTTACATCTCTGCCATCTGTCTATTTTTCTGCCTCATTCATACACAGGCACATCTAAATACACACATGCATAAATATATCCTCTAATTCACTCACCTGCCCTTGCCTCTGAAGAAAGAGCCTACATGTGTGTCTCAAAGAAAATAGAGTAAGTAGGTACTGGAGCAATTTTTTTTAAATTGTATTTTCTATTTAGAAAGGAGAGAGAATAGAGAGAAAAGCAAGGAGGAAGAGAGATAACCCCCAAGAAAGTCAAACTATCTATTTATTTAGTTATGTGTTTTGGGTTGCATTTTGCATTAATCGCCGCCACACACGGGAGCCCTGCAATTTATTATCGGTGATAAGTGCGGACAGTAGCTATTATTTTCTCTCCCTGTTCTAAAATGTGGCAACGTGGGACACTTAGATTTATAGAACATGCATTATTCAAAACTCTAGTTCTGGGATGGCTCAGCAGGAAGATTCCCAGCTATTTCCATAATCTTTCTTCAAAATTTCTCCTCTCTGGTTTTCTTCTTCTCCATATTACAGTGTTAGAAATCACTCAAAAGCCAGAAGTTGGTAAATTGATCATGGGAATCTATCAGTACAGTAGCTTTCACAACCAGGAATGAAGAAGAACCCCTTATTCTACAAAATTTACAGGCACACTCTGGAAGAAGCAAGCCAATTTCCACTGAATCTAATGTGACTCACACCTTATTCTCCTGTAAATTCCTAAAAGCCAAAGGCACAGACAGATATATCCTTTCACTAACCTGACTATGCTGACATCAAAAACATTCATCATCAATCATTTGAAGATATTTTCACTCAATATCTCAAGATGTGCAAAACATTTTTTTGAGCAGAAAAACAAATCAACAATCTAAGAAGTAAGTGAAATAAATGTAATCCAGTGAGAAAATGTATTCATTAACACGAATGAACACTGGCATGAGTAGTGTTAATCAGTCTCTGAGTAAAAATTGTTCAGAACTCTGAGAACATTCCTAAGTACAAGGAGGATTTGATGGGGCAGTTTTACTAGAGGCTCTACTTGTGCATTGGACATAAATAAACCATATTTGTCTAGTACTGTATAACAGATCTATCTAAAAATGGCTCTGAATGTATTTAAGAGTTTCATGTGTAAATAAATGTGTGTGCAAATAAATTTACCCTTTGGATGAAGAGTAAAATGGCATTTCAGTGTCACGGTACCTTAAGAAGGGTCAATAGAACAAGGTATTCCTCCCCATAAATGATGCAGAAGATACAAGGAAGAAATGTACTCATTAAATGTCAATACATTTAATCCTATTTGGTTTCCATTGTGCCTTCAGCTTTGACTTTCTTCTAATTAATAAAAATATAAGCTTCTTAAGGGAAGGAAGCATATCTCTTATTGCCCAGCTCCTAAATATTAAGTTTGTGCCATTATCCATACTTAATTTTGTTTATATAAGACAGTCATTCACAAACACTAACTATAGGCCAATTACCATACTGTGTGTATTTTAACATATTTAGTATCCTAGTGAATTTTTATAGCATGGAACAACTTTTTAATATTGTCTCCATTTGGGAGATATTGAAAAGTCAGGAGAAAGTGTTAAGGCATTTCTCAGTATAAAAATTTTGTTTTCAGTATTGGCAAGAGTAAGACTTTGTACCAGAGAAAAATTACAATTAACTCAGGGTTACGTGTTATGATTGTTTTTATAGTTCCATTGTGTAGAAGTTTTCAGGAACAAAAATGAAAAGAGCATACTGTTCCGTATGTTCAGGCTTCATGTACGTTTTATTCTATATATTGGACACTTCTCCATGTCCATTTCAGTATAACAGAATGGCTAAAGGCTGGATTGTTTAGAGTTGAATCTCTATATTGCCATGTGCCAACCCTGGGCATATTATCTATATGGGAAGAGTGATTGTATTTTGGAATTCATATGAAAACTGACTAAAAGACTGCCTAAAATCAAAAACAGTTTTTGGAACATAGTGAAAGCTATATGGATCCTTGGCAAATAGAGACTTAAGGAAGATTTTCTCCCTAGCAATAAATAGTAGCTTCAGATGAGAGTAAAGACAAACTTAGTTACAGGTCCTATTAAGTTGCAAAGGTTAAGAGAGAAAAGAGGACAGGGAGAGAGAGAGAGAGAGAGAGAGAGAGAGAGAGAGAGAGAGAGAGAGAACTTGGAATTCTGCTTCTGTCTCCTTCAGTCAGCTTACAATTCCCTGGGGAAAACAGGAATGACACTTCAGATTATTTGAACATCCTTGGATTCTAATTGGAGAGAATGAGCACATGCTACCTGTAAGGTGTAAGATGCAACCTGCTTCATGGGAATCCTGAAACAGGTCTCTCTCCAATGGATCTACTTTCTTTTAAAACAGCTTGACACATCCAACTTATTCTAATCAATGAAATGGTTCTCATCTCTAAGACAGGCTCCCTTTATATCCCTGTGGGTTGGTAGAGAGTGGAGAAATAGGGCAACAAAAAATACTCAGAAAGGTCATCTCCACTGTGCCCTCTGTGTTGGAGCTGCAGGTAAAATTAAGACCCATGTCAATAACTCTCTTAAGGAAAGAATATATTCTGATGCAGTGGGCTAAAAAGCCTGCTTGCAGGAAACAAGAATAGCACTCCCCTGGCCAATGGATTACTTAAGAACATGTTTAAATTGGCATGAGTTTTACATTCTTGGATAGACAGGAGTTTGATCTGTGAAGTATGCCTTATGTAAGTTTTTCCTGTTTACACTAGTAATACATGTTCATTTAAAGTGTGTATGCAGTATCCAGCTCAACATTTCAGCCAAGTGTTTCATATTTGCTATATGCATGTATGCAGCATCACTATTAAAGCAAATACAGCAATATAGGTTAATATATAAATCAACGTGAAAATCTAAAATTTTTCAATTCATCCTTATTGTATAAGTTTGTTCAATTGTATATACCAAAATTCTGCTAACTGTGAGATATAAACCATGATTGATTTTTTTCAATAACTCATTCTCGTAATTTATAAATTAATTGCTTAGGTATAACTAGTATCCTCTGCTGTTTCAGTTGTAAGCTTTTGCTTGATAGTGCTACCAAGAAGTAAATGATGTTTCATTCTTCATCATTACTTGACACAGCAAATCCTATCAATATTTCTTAGTGATACTTCCATTAAAGGAAACACCATTGGCTGACTGTGGCCTGATAGAGGATATTTTATTGTCAGATATAATGTCAGGAATACGTAATCCATTGTCAGATTCTATTCAAAAATTAGAAATTACAAAAAAAAGTAGTTTAAAGGTGGGCAGATGATTCATATGTTAAACTGTCAGCCACACAAATATGAAGACCTGAGTTTAATCCCTACTACCCACAGAAAAAGCTGGGAATAGAAAATCACACTGTAATCCTTGTGCTGAGGGAGGCATGGCGATTCAGAGACAGGTAGCTCCCTGAAATTTATTGGTTAGTCAGTACGGCTAAATGAACAAGCTTCAGATTCAATGAGAGACACTTTCTCAAACATAAATAAATAAATAAAGATTGACAACAATATAGAAAAGATACCTGTGGTCTACTTTTGGCCTCCACATGCATATGCATACATGTGTACATGCACACACAGAGAGACAGAGTATGTATATATGTATACCACCAAATATTCTGGCTATCACCGTGGATGTAGTAAAAAATATTGTAAATAACCTTGATTATTGACTCATACCAAATATTATTAATTAGAAGGGCATGTTTGAATGGATGGGCTCTGGTTTGTTGTTTTACATGATTGAACATTAGCAAGTAGACTCATTGCTAGGCTTTTGGAATTAAAATTCTATCTCTCCTACTTGTATTTTATATAATTACTTGTAGTCAAGTTTCCATATCCATAATACAGTAGTATTAGTGGTAATTATTATACTCAATAAGTGAATATTTTTTAACATAGATTCATAGCATAAGCCGTGTATATGTAAGATTGGACATAATACATAATGCATTAATGACCATGATTAACAAATGCAATCATTCTTTTTAATGTCTCATTAAATTGTAGTAAATTGCTTTGTTTGGTGGTAAAGATAGTCTATGGATATTTTCACATAATACTTTTACTGATCCATAATGTAAAAACTGTATCCTGTGCCCTACCTGTGCCTCTCAGCTTCTTTGCTACTTATAGAGTGCACCGAAAACCTCAACTCAATGCCTAAGCAGCTTCTTATGCCCTTTTTGACATTCCATATTCTAAACCCTTCTGATATGGAGTAGATAAGCATAAAACACTTGGTTTCTAGTATACTGTCTCTTCTAGAATGATGTTACCCCATCAGCAGAAGGGATGAAGTAGCAAAATGAAACTCTCTGAAAAGGCTTACCTAGAGGTCTTAGGCTTGCCCACTCATCATCAGGGTACCAGAACATGGGATCTATACTTGTGTGAAATTACTAATGTACCTTAACCACCATCAGCACTATACTGAGTGGCTGATAACTCTCATCTTTGCAAACATGTATACTATGCTTCAGTAACTTTACTGAAATTAAACACTGTATGGAAAAGTTTTTAAAT
>JANHMN010000011.1:26040232-26064198 GCA_030674055.1 Rhabdomys pumilio
TTTTTTCAAAAGTCCCCAGTGATAATATTTGCTATTTAAACAGGGATATTATTTGTAGCTAGAACTTATGGTATGCAAATGTTGTTCTATATCATTCATTTGCTTTCTACTTATTGGTCATGAATATGGATGCCATTTAGGCCTGCAATTAAAATATAGTCTAGTAATTTACACCTGAATTCAATTACAACCTTAAAATAGGCTCTCCTCTGAGACCTTACAGAGTAAGTCTCAGTTTGCTCCTTCCTGTAATCGTAGTATTCAATAATCATGACAAGTTTCTATCTCCCACCATCAGACCCTCGTGGCATGGCACAGCCACTCCTAGAAGCTTCCTTTCAGGTCTCCTCACATTAGTGTCATTTGATTGTACACCATCCTTGGTGGACAACCATGTTGCTTCTGAACTGAAAGAAACAAGACACACTTGATTTTTCTCATATTTCTATAGCACCTTAAGCACACTTCTGTGCTATAAGTATTTTATAACCCATTTTCCTCCTAAAAATTCATAGCTCAGGAGAACTAATATCCATTTAACACATCCTGACATATTTGTGTATAGTATGGTGGCATATACATAAAGGTACACAAGATAATTCTATATATGAGGGAAGAAGAAAAGAATGCACTATAAGAGAAAGCCAGAAAATAAAGCTCATTATTAGTCTCAGTATTTATTTAAATTATAGTTGCTTAAAATAGAAGAAGTTGACTTAAGTACAAGCATATAATTATTGCATATATATATATTTATATTCACACACACACACAAACACACACACACACACTCATGACTGTATAAGAGATGTATGTTCAACATCTGTAACTCTGTCTGAAAACCAGTAGAAAGACGTTTGCATCATTCGTAACTTTATCTGAGCTCTTCTATCTGTCTCAGGGTAATGAGTTAGAATATTTATTTGACATTGTGGCTAATTCAAAGACAAACTACAGCAAGCCAGTTCTGTCTTATTATACTGGAAGTTCATGATCACATTCACATATGCTCATTCTACTCAGCCTCCTCAGCAGTGCAGTGGGAAAAGGCTCTCGTTTAAGTCATATCACATTGCATGCACACAGCTTGGTAATTTTCGCTCCCAGGTCAATATCTTATTTCTTGGAAAGAAGACAAAAAATTGGTAAACAGAGGATAGACCATGTAAAGTGAGAAATAAATGTGGTTTTGTTATAAATAAAAATAGAGTATTGATTTTGTTCTTGGCCTCCTTCCTGATGAGGACAGGTTTCTGGCTGCTCATTAATTTTTTCATTCTGTAAAAAAAAAAAAAATCTGTCTTGATATTTTAAAGAGTTATTTAATGTATAATTATGTGTGTTTGTGTATGCTTGTGTGTTAATCTGAACATATGGATGCAAGTCACCACAGTGGCCAAAAGACAGTGTCAGATTTTCTGAAACTAGAAGTACATATGTTATGAACTGACAGACATAGCTGGTAGGAATCAAACTTGGGTCCTCTTCAAGAACAATAAACTTTCTTAACAATACAGCTGTGTTTCCAGCCCCCAATTAGGTTTTCTAAAGAGTGGGGAGAAGAATGAAAGAGGACTTGGTGAGCAAAATCCGTATCTGGAAATTGCAAGTTATTAACCCTTGTTCCAGAATTTATGGGTCTGAAGTGGCCATCTCATAGGACCAGGCAAGACTTTCAGCAAAATGACTGGGACATCAATCCAACCCAATCTGTCCTGCTTACAAGAGGTGTTGAGTTATGGGTAGAACAGAAATTGTGGGAATGGCCAACGAATGGCTGATCTAACATGAGGCCCATGTAATTTAGGGAGAGCTCTTCCATGAGTCCCTGATACTGCTGGGAGGGCCAGAAACCAGACACTAGGGTGCCTAGAGAAAGAGAATAAAACCAAATATGACTGACAAGAAAAAGAAGGAAAGAAGAAAGGAGGGAAGAAAGGAAGGAAGGAAGGAAGGAGGGAGGGAGGGAGGGAGGGAGGGAGGGAGGGAGGGAAGGAAGGAAGGAAGGAAGGAAGGAAGGAAGGAAGGAAGGAAGGAAGGAAAAAAGGAAGGGAAAAGGGAGGGAAGGAGGGAGAGGGAGAGAGGGAAGGAGGGAGGGAGAGAGGGAAGGAGGGAAAGATGGAGGAAGGAAGGGAGGGGGAGTCAACGAAATGATTACTGATGACATTCTGCTGTACTCATAGACTGTTGCCTAGCCCAGTTGTCATTAGTGATGCTTCACCTGGAAATTGATGGAAACAAATGTCATAATTTGGAGAATCCTGAGGAAGAGGTGGAGGAAGGATGGCAGGAGCCAGAGGGGTCAAGGATACCAAAGTAAATCCAAAGACTCAGCTAACCTGGGAACACAGGAGCTCTAAAGAATGAAGAGCACACCCGGGAGCCTGCATAGAAGTGACCTAGCCCCTCTGCATCTACGTTACAATTGTGTAGCTTGGTTTTCTTTTGGGACTCCTAACAATTAGAAGCAGCAGCTATGTTTGGCTCTGCTGCCTGCATTTGTGACCCTTTTCTTCATTTGTGACCCTTTCCTGTTACTGGATTGCCTCACTCAGCCTAAATTGGAAATGAGGTGCCTAGTCTCACTGCAACTTGATATGCTATGGCTATTTGATATCCATGGGAAGCCTAGCTTTTTCTCAAAAAAAGTGAATGTGTGAGAGGGGAAGAAGTTGCAAGGAGGAATTGTGATTGTGATGTAAAGAGAGAGAGGGAAGGGGAGGGAGGGAGAGAGAGAGACAGACAGAGAAAGAGACTGAGAGGAAGAAAGCTGGGTGTGACAATATGCATTGTAATGCAGCTTTTAGGAAGGAGAGTTTGGCAGATCCTTTGGCCTTGTTGGCCACCCTGAGTAGCCTATTCTGGAAGCTTCAAGCCCTTGAGACTGTGTTTCTATAAAATCTAATGTGGCCAGCTTTGGAGGAATAATGCAAAGGTAATGTTCTCTGGTATATCAACATGCCTACATAAACAGATACAACACACACACACACACACACACACACACACACACACACACACACTTTTTTAGTTTCTACCTGATAGGTAGGTCTAAGCTTGTGAAAGACCAAAACTGTTCTTCTTCTGATAATTTTATAGATGTAAGACCTTAGTTTTTTAATCAAATGTGTACTGAGTGGCTTGTTTTGGTATCTTTATATTACAAACTGTCTTAGACCTATTGTACTAATACAAGAAAATAATAAAGAATATATGATTTATAAGCAACAAAAATCAATTTTAATAATCATGTAAGCTATGCAGTCAATGTATTGGCATTCTCTAATGTTTCCATTAGCTAAATTTGCTTAGTTTCAACTATAAATGTTTTCTCGAATGTTGAATTTTTATGCTAAAGAGATCCACTGATTGGTCAGAAGCTTTTTGCCTAGAGTATGTTCTAGTTCCATCATGATATGTGTGTTTATTTTTTATGATCAAAAAATCATAAAAAAGAAAAGGAAACAGGGGAGAGCAAATTCACAATGAGAAAACAATAAATGCTTCCTGGGTACTGATTATTTTTTCTCATGAAAAAAATCATTCAGGCTCTGCTTGAATGTGGAATGTGCTCCCATTCAATCCTCCACCACAGCTCAGCCGTGCTCCTCTGAGAGTGAGAGGCTGTCATCCTCTCTCTCTAACACTTGCATAATTGCACATAATGCATGTCCAATCTGCCAGTCTAAATGTGCAGAGCTGACATTCTGGCACGCATCTGTGTGTTCCAACCCTTCCTCTAAACTCTGCAGCACCTCTCACAAAAGCTGTTGAGAAATCCATAAAGAACTGTGACTCACATTCTGGTCCTCTGACAGAACAAGGAAATGGAAAAAAAATACAGCAATTACTTGGGGGGTGGTGCTCAGGTATGCAAATTAGACAGTAGGATTTAGGTACATACAAAACATACGTGATTAAAAGCTTCTACATTTTTTTCCTTTTCCAAAACTTACACAGTTTGGGGATCAAAATACACCTTAAAATGTGAAGGCATTATATTACACAAGGCATTGTACAGATGGGCAGAAAATAAGAAGCAATAATTTATTCTACTGTTAAAATGATTCTAATAACAAACTAGCATTTTGGGTATGTGCGCATGCGTACTTCAAAAATTTATGTCTAAGAACAATATTGTTCAGGTCAGGCAGCATTTGATCCATCTTGAGGATGAGAATTGTACCTCAGTATTTAGCAATGTCTACATAATTAAAATCTGAGAGGAAAATGTACTTCTGGCTCTAAAGTTCATGAGTGCTTTAATACACAGCACTGCCTTCCAAAGATTTTCTGGATTGGGAAAGGTGTCAATATGTGAGAGTATAAGTCAGGTCTCAAGGAAAGACTCAAGTTAAGAGGTTATATATTTCCTTTAATTTGATGGCTCTGGGGTTCTAGCAGATGAAGCTTCTGTTCTATTGCTCCCACTGCAGTGCTGGAGGAAGATGTGATGCTTTGTGAGTCATGCTAAAATAGAAAAGAAGCGGTTGAGCAGTGGATAGGAAAGAAATCTGGCTCCTCTGACCTTGTATTGAAAGTTCTCACCTTGAAGTTGTCCCAAGTCTTTCTGAATAACGAGGGCTGTCATGAGGGAGACTGATAAAGACTGAATGTCTGACACCAACAACAATAACATTTCATCATTGGTAAAAATGTCCCACAAGGGGCTGATAATATACTCAGGGATCATGCATGACTTATTCATATAATGGCACTGGCTCCTGCTCAGATCAGCTTCAGAAGACAGTGGAGTTCGGGCTGGCAAAGTGTTTCTGCTTCATCAGTGAAGGCATCTTTGTCCAGCAGAGAAGTTGGTGAAATGACACTATTTGAATCCTTTCTTTCTGTATGTGTCAGAAGATGGAAGAAGACAAGTTTGAGGCAAGATTTAGTGTCCACATTTACTTTTATGTGAAATACAAAATTTGATGATTCTTCTCTAGGTTGAGACATCAAATAGACTTTATTAAAAAGCAACAAAATGAAGATAAAGGTAATGTGGTATTCAAGAAATGACCGTACAGAGACCCACTTACTTCCGGATGATGTGTAGTGTACTTTGAGCATCATCACATTTAGATGTGTTGGAAATTGAGTAAATAAATGAAAGATCTATTCTATCTGAAGGATTTTCTTTACACTTTTGAGAGAAAACTAAAAGAAAAACAGTGGTTTAGGCACAGTCTGTTGGTGAATTCCCAATATATATCTAAATAATCAACAATGGAAAGAAACTGAGGGAATTTATTTTTTGACAGTGGAAATAAAAATTGGTACAATCATTTTTTTAAAGCCATTAAAGTGCAAAATAAGTGCTTGCTTTTGTTTAGCACTCACAATGTATTATATTTATTTTGGAATAGCCATGCAAGTTTATAAAGATATACATGCATACATATATACATACATACATATATGCACTTGTGTATTAGTTTTCTTTTCATAAAACTATGTATATTCTGTGTACTTATAAAATAAAAAGTATGTATATTTCATATTTGTGTGCATAAATATATTTACTATAGCATTTATCACAGTGACTAAAAGTGCAAGTAATCCCAAAGAATTAAGTATATATAAATTTAAAAACACTCATCAATAAACTACTACACAAATGTTATAAACAGAAGAGAAATTCACATGAATATTCAACCTGCATTAACTGTAGAAAGAAACACTAAGACCAGAAGTTATAGTACTATTTTATAAATGTCAATTAAGGAAATGTGTACATGTGCATATATATACATACATATATATATATATATATATGTGTGTGTGTGTGTGTGTGTGTGTGTGTGTGTGTGTGTGTGTGTGTTTATAGTTTTACAAACCTTCAAATAAATATATTAGAAACACTGAAGAGCTTACATATCAGATTACTTTTTGTAAAATTATAGATTATTTTAAATTTGTGTAAAATTAACAGATTCAATATGATTTTCATTATATATGTGTGTGTACCTTTTTTACTCAGGAAAATAAACCAGGTATATTTCCATGGAAAATACAATGAGCAAAGAGAGTAGAGAACAGCAACTTAGGCTAGAGAATGTTCTTGATGGTATTGTATGTAGAAACAAGAGGCAATGTCACTAGATTTCCAATCTGTGTTAGAGAAAACATGAGGAAACATCTGTGGAGTTAGTATTCCTTGAGATTTGTTGATTCTCTGAATAATTTCATGTCTTGTCTGTGTTTCATACTGACTGATATTCTCTCCCGCCTCTTAATGAATCAGCATATGACCAGAAAAACAGCTGCTATAGTAGCAGCCACATAAAATGACATGGCCTGGAATACAGAAAGAAGTTGACCAATATGGGACCTGAGACACTTAACATCCCAAATGCTTGTGAAGGATAAGACACAACAATTTCAACTTAGAGACACTGGTGATCGAAGCCTGTAAAATGTGCAATAGGAATTATGAAGAGAAGGTCAAGATAATAACATTCTTATTTTTAAATGGCTAACTCTGCAGAATTACAGAATTTTATGTTTTGAAAAAGAAAGTTGCAACTTTTGTTATACTTCTATAGAAGTAATTTCCCAAGAACACAAAACCTAACCAGAACAAGGCTGGAGTATTTTCAGCCAATATTTTTGGAATACAGAAAGATAAAATTAAGCCTAGATTAATGTGGATAACTTGTGTGAGTTAGAGTTTAATGATTTCTAAAGAAGCATCTTATCTTTGGCATCATGCAACCATTTTAGTGATTCTTGATTTAAACAAAATAATCAATAAATACTGAAACTAGTAAAAGAAGGTTTCATGAACAAGCTGCTTACATAGTTTCAAAACACTGCCCTAAATACAACTTTGGAACTGCAAAGGGAAAATTAGAAGCTCCGTCACTATTTAACCCAGTAAAAACATCCAGAATTATTTGATCCAAACTAATAGCACCACAGACAGCAAGTGTAATGGCACACACCTTGAGTTAGAGGACTTAGAAGGCTAAAAACAATAGGGTCTACTTTAAACATGAATATTTATTATTAATAAGTAAGAATAATAATATTCTTTAGAAACTTTGTACATGCATACAACATATTTTGATCATCTTCTATTCCTCTGCTAATAGTTGCTAGATTCAACTCTCGGTCTCAGAATCCCTCCCAACTTCATGCTCTCTCCTGTTCCTTTTCTATATAGAACCCGCAGAGTCCAGTTTTTGTGTCCATGTATCTAAGGGTGTGGGCCCACCCACTGGAGCATGATAAACCTGTTAAGGGTCACACCTTTAAAGAAAGCTGACTTTCCTTCTCTGAGAAAGCATCCACTCTCAGTAGATTTTCTGGTGACATGTAGGCTCATGAGCCCTGCCATTCTCCATGCTGGTGTTGTGACTATCTTGATCTTGTGCAGGACAACCACCTCTGCTCAAAGTTCATCAACAAAGGGGTTGTTACATCCACAGTTCTCTCTAGTTCTCCCAAGCCTCTGGTTCTTTTAATATTTCCTCTCCCTCTTTTCTAATATTCCCCAAGTCTTCTACAGCAGGAGCACAAGAGCGATGTCCTTTCCTGGCTGAGTACTCCACTGCCAATCTCTACACTTTGGTCAGTTCTGAGTTTTAGTGGTAATTGCTGCTCACTGCTCAAAGAAACGTCTGGGATGGAATCTAAAAGCTGAGCTAATCATTGAGTATAAGGATTCAAATTTAGAATGTAGTTAAATCATATGTACCTAAAATCGCACAATTTGAAACATTTCTATAGCCATGGAATCATCACTTCAATGAGGAACACTTGCATATCTACTAGCCAGCAAACTTCCTTGGGCCCCTTTTCTAACACTTTCTCTACCTGGATCCTCAAGTAACTACTCATCTGTCTCCTATTAGCAGGGATTAATTCAAATCTGTAATAATTTCATCTCAATGACTCAATAGATCGACATCTTTTGTCAGTTTATTTTTAAACCTCCATGTATAATTTTAGATTTTGAGATGGCCCCAGGGTTTTTTTTTAATGTATCTGTAACATATTCATTTTAATTGCTAAGGAGGAAAACATGTGTGGGTATATAATAATCTGTTTTTACACCTAGCTATTTATAGAATTACAGATTATTTCTAGTTTTAAGCTTTATAAATAAATCTATAACTGACACCTTTATCTACAGATTTATGTAGATGCATGCCACCATTTTTCTTGGAAATATCTAAATGTGGTTTTACATTTACAACAGCAGTGTATGAGAAATATAATTCCTTCCACTCATATCCATCTAACAGTTGTCGAATAATATTTTATAGTGTTTTTCATTTGCTTTTCTTTAGCTCTCATGACTTAATGAGAGCTTAATGGTCAGGTGCCTGTGTTCTTAAAGTTTCTGCTTAAATGTTTTGTCTTTTTTCTTGGCCTCTTCTCCATCTTTCTGTTGAATTTAGTGATTCTTTTACATGATTTTCATATAAGTTTTTGTTGATGTGTATATACAGAAGTTGCTTTTCATATTGCCACAAACAAGGACCCAAGGAACAATGTAAGGAAGACAGGATTGACTTTGGCTCATGGTTTGAGAACATATTCACCATAGTGGCAAAGGCATTGAATGGAGACCATGACATGATGCATACATACAGGTACATCAGGAAGCAGAGAGAGATGTGTGCTGGTGTGCAGCTGCCATTTCCCTTTTCTACTTTGAGTAAATCTGGGATCCCAGTCTATTGGGTGGCACCATTTGCTTTGGATTGATCTCAGTTCATCTCAGTTATTCTCTGGAAATGCTTTCACAGACACACCTAAAGGTGTGTGCCTCATTAATGCCTAGAGTGGTTTTTTTTTTTTATTGTTGTTTGGGTTTTTCAAACAAGGCTGGCCTTGAATTCACAGATTCCAACTTCCTCTGCCTCTCAAGTGCTGCGATTAAAGGTCTGGGCCATTTAGTGAAATAACAATCATCGAGCTTGGATGGGTTTACACTAGGTCTTCCGTATATATGTTATGATTGTTAGTTTGGTATGTTCGTGGGACTCCTAGCAGAGGTAGTGGGGGTGTTTCTAACTTTTATCTGCTGATGGGTATGGGAGAGTAAAAGGGGAAACAGCATTCATGATGCAGATAATAGACAGACAGACAGACCACATATATATATGTATATATATAGATAGATAGATAGATAGATAGATAGATAGATAGATAGAGAGAGAGAGAGAGAGAGACAGACAGACAGACAGACAGACAGACAGGGAGAGAGAGATGATAGGTAGATCACCGAACACTTTTCTTTTTAAAAAAAAGAATTTTACATGTATCTTTTGTCATTAATCTTTGCCCTTAATTTTTAACTTTAACTTTTCTACTTCTGTAACTTTGCCTGATTTTTTTTCTTGTCAATGTGGAAATACATTTAGGACCTAGGTAAAAATATTAAGACCTAGATGAAATCTTAAGACCTAGGTAAAGTTTTAAGGCCTAGGTAATTGCTACCTGGCTAGCTTGCCATTATAAGAAAACTTGTTCATATTTGTCTGCTGTTATTAGGAAATTTTCTAACTCCAAGGTTGATTACATATTCAGTTATGTTCTGTGCCATTGAAAATCAATCATGATAGAAATTAATAGAAGTTTCATATAGTTACCCACAATAAGCTTGGACCCGAATCAACCACCCAACAGCACTTACTGAACCTGTGCATAAACTTTTATGGTATAAGCTATCCCTGGGATAAACCCCAACATAAGAGAGACAAGACTTCCATTTTGCGTAGTGGTCAGTAAAGTTTATGTTCCCAAGAAAACTAACATCCTGCTTGGCAGAATGAGACGTGTACATGGGTACCTGACATTCTGTTTGCAAGATAAGACATGAATATTAGACAAGGCCAGTGTCCGGCCACAGTTGAATATCCCAACCATAGAATCAAGATAAATGTACAAGAAAGACATGTTCCTAAGGTAATTCCCCTATCCATAAATCGCAACTGGTGTAATAATTTGGCACAAATGTTTGTGGATTTTAGCCTTAAAAGCCTTATAGACTTGCTCAATGTCATGAGTCAGTTCCAGAATCTGAACTATGGCCCCCATCGACCAATCCTGAGGCATATACTCAATAACTATCCCTTTCTGACTGACAGCAGTGTTTCTGCAGTTTGTGAGGTAACTCCTGAACCCCAACACATACAATAAGTTGCCAGGTCATTGTTACATTTTTAAGCCATATATTTAAAATTAAAATTTTTCCTTCAAGTCCTGGATTATCTTTTCTTTACTAATTGTTACCTGTTACATTTTTATAACCATCCAGTTCAATACTGCTTGTAATTACTTCACGGACCCATGGTATTTTAACTTAAAAGTAATTTGTGCTTGCTAGATATGTTATTGATTGTTATTTTAATTAGAATGTACTCAAAGATTATTGTAGGATTTTGATGCTTTAAGCATATTCAGATTTATTTTATGGTGCAGCACACTATCTTTATTACAGAATACACCAAGTAACTTATAAAATGTGTCAATGGGATGTTGTCATGTGCAGTAGTCTCTAAGTGTCACTTACAGAAGAATGATATGCAGACCCGGCATCCACTCACTTTCTTTGATGCTAATTATTGCTGATTTTGCCTTCTTCTACTTGCTATTTGTATGGTCTATCTAGTTCATCTATTTCTATTATTTCTTGTTTATATTTGAAGTGTGTCTTTTATGGACAATATTTAGTGGCAGGTTATACTTTTATTATCTCTGCAAGTCAAATGCCAAATTACAAATTTTCACCATATTATTGGAATTAGCCTGTCATTTCAATCTCTTCAGTTCCTTTCTTTGGATAATTTGGGGATTTTTACCATTACATTATATTTTATATTGACACTTGGCTGTATCTTTTTGTTATTAAAATATAGACATGTATTTTCACTATGATGCTAATGTGAAAATGGTTCTGAATATAAACGTGTATTTGTTTATTAATTTTTAACTTTATTTTTATTCATCAGTATTGTCTTTGTGTTTGATGTGTGTGTGTACGTGTGTGTGTGTGTGTGTGTGTGTGTGTGTGTGTGTCTGTAAACAAAGTGAAATATTTTTTATTACAATGTGGAAGTGGAAGTCAAAGGACAACTTTTAAATACTAGCTCTTTGCATTGTGAGTTCTAGAGACAGAACTCATGTCCTTAGTTTTGCACACTAAGTACTTTTACCTAATATGCCATCTCACTGGCACATGTTCATGTTTTCTTATTTACATACTGTTATGTATACATATGAAATTATACACACATATATAAAGAAAGTGATTTAATTAATATTTTATTACTTTTTGTAACATAATAATCTTGCCACTATAAAAGGTTAATAACTTATAGCTTGCTCATTTTATCTCTTATTGGATGACTTTTATGTGTATTAAAATACATCCACACGTCTTAAAAGAACCACCATACAATACATAATATAGTTTAAAAGGAAATAAGGGGAAGTTTTTATTTATATCTAGCCATACATTTTCTTAATAAACATTTTACACATATGTTATATAGTGAATATATAATAAGTATATATACATGTGTGTAAAAAGAACTGTCAACAGGCATGGGAGGAATTAAAAAGAGTGTAGCTGGGAGGGGCTGAAGGAAAGAAAGAGAAGAGAAGATGATGTAATTCTATTTCAATGAAAAACATTTAAAAACACTTCCTTCAGCATTTCTTACATAGTATATTTTCTGGCATCACATTGTCTTATTGACACTTTTATGAAACAATATTATTTAATCTTTGTTTCCTTTTTGGAACATTGTATTAGATCTACTAAAGGTGTTGGCCCATTGAACTCTGACCTCTATTTCCTCACCAAAGAAATATGTGCTTGCTTCTAATCCATTGACATTCCATGCCAGATTTTAAATCTTTTGTATTATGTTTCATCCCCTCTGCAATCAAATCTTAGTGCATGACAAGATTATCATTGTTTTACTAAGTTCATCCACTCTTTGTTTCTATATTATTACTTTAAAATCAAGTCATAGTTTTTGACATTTTTTAAGCCGTATAATTTTCGATATAAAGTTTTATATGTTCTAGAGCTCATTATAATCAGTATGGATGTTGTTGGTTTTGTTATTATGGCAGTTACTCTGATGACACTTATACTTGGATTCAACTTTAATAGGCTGTTGTTACTTGTATCATAGCTCAGTTTCCTTTGCCTTTACTGTGTTTCATGTTGTCTGCCCTTGTGTGGTTGAAGATCTAGTCTAAAACCTTCAGATGTAAGGATGTGATGTAAGTTTAAGGACCCTTCTCCTCTTCTAATGCTTTGTAGATTTCTCTTACTTTTTTATTCAGTTTATCCTATGATTTCTCTTCAGAGGATGGCAGAGTCTTTGTCTAGACTATTAGGTACTGTGCTGACTCTTGAATGAAGCCTCTTCTTGGTACAGATTGATGAAAGAAAAATGTAGATACTGATTTAGGATATATTTCCCTTTCAAATCCTTCATATTGTGCATCTTTTGTATAAGTTTTTAGTCTTTAGTTCTAGATTTTAGATTCTTGTCAAAAGTAGGTACAGGTAATAACTAGAATGTATGGGCAGTAACGTTTTATAACACAGAATGGAAAACCATGGATAGCATTATGTAATTTCTGTTTGATAACTTACCAACTTACAGAAGTGAGTAAGCTAACCCACCTTGGCCTTAAGTTTGTCCCTTGTATTATGAGAATGAAAATTCATTACCTGGCAAGATGGTAAACACCTGTAGTGACCCTGTGCAGAAGCCTGGAGCAGAATGATTATATGTTCAAGACCTGGGCTCCATGGAGAGAACCTGTCTCAAACAGCTAACCATCCAACCAGCTAACTAACCAATGAAACCATAATGGCACACTCATGCCTTATGAGAGTAAATCATTCTTTTCTTTTGTTACTGTGCTAGCTAAGGTTTCTATTGCTGTGAAGAGACACCATGACCATGCAAACTCTTATAAGTGAAAACATTTGATTGGTGCAGGCTTATAGTTCAGAGGTTTATCCCTTTATCATTGTGGCAGGGAACATGGTGGCAAGCAGGCAGTAATGGTGCTAAAGGGGTAGCTGAGAATTGTACATCTGGATAAGCAGACAGCAGGAACAGAGAGTTAGCCACTGTGTCTGCCTTGAGCTTCCAAAACCTCAAATCCCACTTCCTGTGACACACTTTCTATAATTAGACCATACCTACTCCAGCAAAGTTACACCTCTTAATGGTACCAGTGGCTATGAGCCTGAGGGGGGTCATTTTCATTCAAACCACCATAACTTCCATTGTTTAATTTTTTTATTTCCATGTTTAATAGGTAGACTTATGTTATGCAAGGCCATTTCTTCTAGTTAAACTAATATTCTAATTGAGTACTTCAGAAAATGAACTGCTAACAATCTGAATCATTGTCCACTTTTCAAAGTCACACGTGGCTTGGACTTTCTAATATGTTTGAGAAAATGGACGGCTCTTTTCTAGAAGAGCGACTTTATTCTTTATTTCCTATTTTTGTGTTGTGTGTCATTAAAAAGATAATTACTTTTAAGAGAGATTTTTGGAGTCACCTAGTTGAATTCTTATAAAGGAACTTCTGAATTTGTCCACAGCCATAAAGTGTTGACTCACTCCCAGAATTATTTTGCTTTTCTGAAAAGCAATATTCATTTTTGAGATCTTAGGTGTGGTAAACCATTTTTACCCCACAACTGTAGAAAAAAATATTAAGAAGACATTTTTCAATTACAGAAGGGAATCAGTAGTCCCAACACAGGGCAGAGAAAAGCAAAGTATTTCACTCATTGTAAAGGTCTAAGGATTACCCTAAGAGCTTTTGACAGAGGGCTGCCTAGAAGCCTACTCATTGGCTTTGCTAAGTCTCATATTCTGAACATGTATTTAATATTTTGAAAATCAGGAAAACTGTATTCTTGTGTGTAAGTCATATTTTCTTCTTTGATTATCAGAAGTCCTGTGATGGAGGAGACACACCCTTTTCGCACCAAATGCCTTTTGCTTTCTAGTTCCTGTAATGATCTACTTTGGACTCTGCCTATGACTTTTTCAGTGAAGACTGGTAGCTTTGCCCAAATGTGTAATACACAGCTTTACCTGATGTTTCTATATCAAAGTGGTGTGTCAAAGACTTGTTAGAGAATGATTTGTAGCAAGACTGGAGGGCTTGTGGTTATTTTGAATCCATTTTTGTACAAGCAGGGTGGAAAAAAGTTGTTGTGTATACCAGGCAGATAGATAGATAGATGTTGAAAGGGCACCATCAATTACAATTCTGACAAAGCCATATTATCCTGAACACAGTCACAGAGAGGCCAGTTCAAACAGACATGGCAGTAAATACTTCTGCCTCGGAAAATACTGCTTTCCTAAATTTGCCTGACAGAAATATCTGATACTCTAGAAGTAAACAGTAATAATAAATACATAATAATGGGGGTTCTATGGGATTTTGATGCATAGCCTACCTCCGTTCTCCTTTGTATCTTTCATTGTTTGTCATTTTCAACTGACTTATACAGTCTGTGAGGACAGGAATCATGTACTATTTTTTTCTTACACAGTGTCCTTTAAAAAGTGTAATATAATACCTAATGCTATGTAGGACTACATCTATCAGAACATTTTAAAAACAATTTTAAAAGCCTACAAATAATAACATTATAGGCAGTGTATTCCTGAAACCAAGTCTGGATGAGTTGTGGGCATTTGATTTATTTTTCATATTTAAAAATCTCAGCATATTTTACATATCAAGCAGTTGGTATTATCAAGTGAAAAATAAACATAGCACCATTTTAGGATTGCCCTTCCCGGTTGATCTTGGGAAAATTACAAAGAGTGACGGTGGGTGCCATTTAATTGAATACAGGAGCTTTTACCTTGAGAAGACTCTATGTCCATGACACTCCCAAAGATTGTTCTTACCTGTGTGTTCTTCCATTTACTATATTTTCAATGTAAACAGTGACAGAAACATAAGAATCACTCGCTGTGTTACCATTTAGTTACATCTTGAGCCTTTCTATTGTCACATGGTTTAATCATAATGATATGTCATTTTTATAATTAAACTAGGAACACAGGTACAAGATTAGCTGAAGAGGTAAGAATTCAGTGGTCCATATGTCACGATCTGTTCTTAGACATGACTACCTTTTTTCACAATAAACCTTTAAGATGCCAAACAAAATGAACCAAGACCAACATATCCTGCCAGAGCCTGCCTTTGCTGAAACTGTTCCGTGTTCTTCAAGAAGCTGCACCTGGCTCGCTATTCACTGGTGGAGAGGGTTCTTTTCCTGAGAAATTATAAAGGAAGATGAAAATGCTAAGAACTGATTACCCTAACGTTGCCTCAGACAGACCAGAAGAATGGGTCTCTAAGTATCCCTACTTTACAAACTTTGGAGAAGCAGACAAAAGTATGTGTTTTAGTTTCCCATTGCAGAATTCAGTCTCTATAGCCTGATTTTCTAGCTTTTAAATGTATTTTATCCTATTATTTTAAATAACCTAGCTGGGCAGTGGTGGCGCACGCCTTTAATCCCAGCACTTGGGAGGCAGAGGCAGGCTGATTTCTGAGTTCGAGGCTAGCCTGGTCTACAGAGTGAGTTCCAGGACAGCCAGGGCTACACAGAGAAACCCTGTCTCGAAAAAACAAAAAAATAAAACTAAAAAAATAACCTTACCAATGTTTCTTGCTTTTGCAAATAAACTAATTATAATTTTACTCTAAACATTGTCTCTGAATTACTTACTGGAAAAGATAAAATAAGACAAACATACAAATAAAAGTAATCTTAAAATATGGTGAAAAATAATGTTAGCATTATTAGCAAATATATTTTTTCTGACAACACCTGAATTCATCAGGGCTTTTATTGCTATGATACAACACTATGACCAAAAGCAACTTGGCAAGAAAGACTGTTTATGTGAGCTTAAGTATACCAACCCTATTCCATCATGAGGGGATTTGGAGTAGTAACTTGAGGTAGAAGCCTAAAAGTCAAGAATGAGAGCAGAGATCATCAAAGAATACTGATGACTGGCTTGATCAGTGGCCAACATGGTAGGGACATTTTCTTAACAAAGATCTCCTGTTTTCAAAAAATTCTAGTTTGTGTCAAGTTGACATAAACCTATCGAGCACAGCATGTTCTGTGTGAAGCCAGCACTAGATGACATACAAACATCTTATTTTGTACGTTGGGCTGACCGCTCCTCCACAGAGATCTGTCTTCCTTTGCCTTTCTGGACCTCCCAGTCCTGGGATTTAAGGAATGCACCACCACACTTGACAAACATTTTGATGACATTGCTATGCGAGTATATGTGCCTCTAGTGGCCATAATGACCTCTGATGCTCAGAACCAGAATAAGAGAAAAGAACATTTTTAATCTTTTCTTTGTTTTTATTGCATGTATTAATTAATCTACTTATCTATATGCCATTTATCATTATATATCTCACCAGAAAACTATCATATGTTTATGTACTTGTGTCTACCTATCTATCATCTATTTGTCTCTTTGTCTACATCTATCATATGTCCATTCATCCATCTATGCATGCATACATTCATCCAACCACTCATTCACCCACCTACCCATCCAAAAATTCACCTATCTGTTCATCCACCCATCCACCCACCTGTCCGTCCGTCCGTCCATCCATCCATCTATCTATCTATCTATCTATCTATCTATCTATCTATCTATCTATCTCTATCAAGTCTCTCTCTCTCTCTCTCTCTCTCTCTCTCTGTGTGTGTCTGTGTGTGTGTGTGTGTGTGTGTGTGTGTGTGTGTGTGTGTGTGTGAACGTGCCCAAGAATTGCACGTACAGGTCTGAGAACAATTAGCGGGCCTCATCACTCTTCTACCGTGTGGATTCTGAAAATTGAATCAGGTGATCACATTTGGCAGCAAGCATATTTACTAACTGAGCCATCTCATAAACCCCAAAACATTTATGTTTTCAATGTTCAACTGTAGAAAGCAGGAAGTGAAGCTTCTGTCTTTTTCTTTTGGACTCTGTAAATTAGGAATGGGAGTCCTCTGTCACTGGTCACTTGGACATTATTTCATTTTCTAGTCTAAACATGATCTACTCTGTCTCTTTCAGTTTACTCGTTAGAAAGCTGCTGTTCACAGTTTTGGCTGACATGCTGTTCACTTTCTGCATCTCTCCACATATTTGGTGTCACACACTTTCCTCATAAAACTACCATTTAGAATAAAATGTGTCATGCAAGATCCCTATGGGGATGAGCTGCTTTCCTTTGTTTTCTCTCGAGGAGAGAAAAGATATAATAAAGCAAAGAATGGTTTGCTGACACACCAGTCTCCAACCCAGGCACTTCGTTAAAAGTACTACCTTTGATCACAAGTCAGATGGTCTGTGCTAGTCCACTGGGTTTGTGGCCCTTGGACATAGCAAGTTGTCGTGAGAGCATTCCTGTTCCATTTTAATAGGTAACCATGCTTAAGAATGTTTATGTTTTAGCACTTCAGGTTCTTTTGACATCCTCTAATAATTTAATAAAAACAGGAAAACAAACTTCCAGGAAAATAAGAGTTAGCAGGGAATTGGATAAAGTGAGAGATTCAGGCCATGCTTAGACAACTGAAAATAAGCAGATTGTGCTATAGTTGGTCTAGTTATTTTAGTTTCTCTGACAGCATGTTCAGAGCCCTGCAGTCTAGCTGTGATTAATTGTTCAGCTATCACTTGCTAATATGGAAGTGCTGAACCATCAGCTAGGCTGCTGAAGATTAGGCATGTCATCTAGACTATGTAAAAACTTGGAGACTCAAAAGTAAAATATTTTACTGAATAATTAAGTGGTGACTAATCAGGGCCATTGAAAAGTGTGGAAAATTTAGCTTTTTCTGTAAAAAACCTCCTGTCCTTCCTGCTCTCTATGCTGAGGCAATTCTTACAGGTCTGAAAATGTCCTACCTTTGGTAAGAACTGAAGCTGTTAGTCTGCCTAATATGTGATAGACACAACTGCTAAATGTTAGAGAAAGAAGTTGCCTTTAATTTGGTTATAGATGATAATTTCATTTTGGAATTCATTATAGAGATTCAATGTATATAGGTGTCAGAATTAGTAGAAACATATGAAGAATGTGATAGAGAATTTATTATTGAAACATGAAAAGGCCAACTTTTGGCAATGCTTCGTTAATTCTTATGGCAACACTGAAGTAAACAATGTGACTGTATATTTTTCACAAATCAGAGAATTCAGGAATAATGATTAGTTGTCTTGTGTAGCATCAAACACAAAGTATACAAAATTATTTCCTGAGCTAGATTGATTCAAAAGCAGTCTTCTAAAAATCCTTAAAACTCAGATAGCTACACTGTCCACCTTGTCTGATGAATAACTAATTACAAAATAGATTAAAATCAAAATGAAACTCAAAGTCTACAATATGAAAAGATAAACAAGTTTTCTAACTCTCAAGTTACCCATGAGGCCTCTCAAGTTCCCAAAGAAGATGAATATGAAAGAAAACCTTATCCATCACGTAATGATAATATATGCATCTAACAGTTTAAAGTGTTATTAATATATTTCTAAGACATTATTAACAAGTTCAGATTAGTTCCAGACCACAACAAAATTCATTGCATGGGAAAAAGGAGTTAACATATGTATCATCCTTTTTACAGATAACTTATTACTAAAATTGAAAAGTTTGAGAAGCATTAGTTGTGCTTTTTTCTTTTGACTAGTTATGTACCACTTCATATGAGAATGTCCAGGAAAGACCTACAGAAAATATGTTTTACTAATTTTCTTTTAGTTCTATATTCCACACAAGTCTGATCACAATCAGAAACTGCTATTCATACCTGTCTGATGAATCTTAAAAACATAATTTTTCAGGAAAAAAATATATGGTGCTATCATCTCATCTTATAAATGAAGACATAAATAATTCATTGTAAATATAAATATATACATAAGCATAAATAGACCTTGTGACCTCACCCTATGCCAAGTTATATGTTTCTTCTAGGACATAAATAGTGACCGAGATCTCTGTTCCTAGAGAGGATGGCTCCTTTGAATAGCTGTCTTCCTTTGCAGACCCACAAAGAAGAGAGCGAGTTCATTGGTAATCAAGAGACTTCAGTCTATGACTTTCACAGTCCTCTAAGAATCAAACTGATACTTCAAAGAGATTAAAAACTAAAAGGAGCACATGATACCTTTTCAAAGCAGAGCCTTCAGATTTAATGAAGGTTGTACCAGAATGAGCTATGATTCAGATATCAAATTACATTTGTTTAGTCCCACACAGCTTAATAAATCCCAGCCTCATTTAATAAGCACGTATCTTGTTTTAATTGCCATTTAGTGTATTTCAGTGGTCTTATCATGCAAAATGATTCACTTCAATATTTATTACATGTCATTTCCACATTTAAACTAATCCATACATCTTTAGTTTGTGTTTGTAATTCAAGCTTATTTTTTCCTATACCTGAGTGTTTTAAGATTTTGCTTTAGTCTCTAATTTTTAAATTTAAAAAGCCTATATTTTCACAATTATGTAATTTCTAACATTTTTTTTCATATTGATTGCTTTATAGGGCTATATCAAATTATAGTATTGGAGTAAATTATTGGTGAATATTAGTCTTTCATAAAGGTGTAAAAGCTTTGTGAAAATTATACTTAAAAATTAAAGATCCACATATACATATATGTTTGTTCATAGCTATATACACACACATATACATGTATATATACATATATACTATATAGTGATTATAAACAACTATATTTTCTATAATAGATTTGACAAAAGTCATAGATTTTGACCATGTTGTCCTTGATGACACAAAGACTCTCCTGCTTCTGCTTCCTTAGTGTTATGATTAAAGGCATGTCATGCTCTGCCCAGATCTGCAAGTCACGGGTTGTAAAAAATAATGATGAACTCGAGCACTAAGTGAGTTCAAGGAAGTCATAACTCTGAAAGTCAAAATAAGGCACTGCTATGCACTGTCTTCTTGGGAACCCTTGCCCTCCACACTGATTAAAAGTTTTCTTGTTGGTATTATTTTAGAATAAAATGTGCTATGTTTTCACTATTTCTGAAGCACCAGATTTGTATTAGAAATGTTACAAAAATAAGAGGCTTTCATGACATAAACCCAAACTATTATAAAATAGTTTTTCATTAATTAATAAGCTTCCTGGAATCAAATTACCTTTAGCCTCTTCCATATCAAGTGCTTCACATGAAAGGATTTAATGGATATTTGTTGAGTGATGGAAAGGATGCATCATCTAGTGAATGAATATAGAATCTCGGCTGTACTAGTAATGCATCTACAGACTGTTCTAGGTTCAAAATACAAGCTTACATCATGGGATCCAGTCATTCTTTTATTTTACTGATGTAGATAGACAATAGCTAGTAATGTTTGCTGGCTATTATTGTCTTGAACAACACTGTTTCATCTCAGGGAAGACCTGAGAATATCTGACAAATATCATTTAACCTACTTAAGTATTGTCTTAGGTTCAAAAAGAAACAAACAAAATATCTTGCCCTTAAAAAGTTTATACAGTTTTATATAACAACTAGATTAAAAAAGTAATTGCCATATATGAAAACATGCAGTGGAAAGGGAAGATAAAGGATGAGATGGGCACTGTGTCTAAAGTAAGATGATTAGAAAAAAGGTTTGTGGCACCATTTGAGAAGTCATCTGCTTCAAATCAAGAAAACTGCTCAAGATATCCAGGGTAGGATGGCTGGCTGTAAGGTCTGAAAACCCATGAACAAAATATATGAGACACAAGACAAAGCTCAGCAGAGACTCTGTGTGAAGATGATAAGAAAGAAGTTGCTAGGTGATGAAGTCAGTGAGGAAATAGCATCAGGCTGTGTCTGAGACTGTAACCTGGTGAGTACTTCAAAGTTATTAAGAACAGCAATGTTTTGAAGAACTACTTTGAAAGTGTGGTAGAGAATGAACCCTGCACTAAGGGATTCATAAACAATGGGAAAGAAGTTAGTTTACATTACTGCAATAAGAGATAACTAAGTGTATATACTAGAGCCTGTTGTAGCTCTGAGGATTATACATAGACATTTTCTGCATGTATTTTGATGGCATTGGCAGCATGATCCACGCACAGGTTGAATCAGAAACTGACAGTGTGTAGAAAAAAACCTCTTGATTTTTAACCTGCATTATTAGAATAATGGAAGTGTCTCTTCCTGAAAAAAAAAAGAGAGAGAAAAAACAGAACAAAGTTGAATGTTGGTAGGAGTTGTGATGTGCTCTTAAGACCATGTTGCTTCTGATAGTCCTGCTGGAAACCTATATGGAGATGCGAATTGCTCAGGACTCTCCACTAAGTAATTGTTGTTCTGTGGACCAACATATCTGAATCTAAAACCACACATGGCATTTAGTGGAATGGAAAGTGTTACCTAGAAATCAAGTATTGGTAGAGGTAAATATTACAATGCTGACTGTGGATCATGGTACTGACATATACAGATTGACAAACTTTAACATGAAATAATTGCAACAATGTCAAAATGCCAGAAAAACAGAATAAGCTTTGCATTTTAAAATATAAGGCACCATCTGTAGGTAGGTAAGTAGGTAGGTAGATAGATAGATAGATAGATAGATAGATAGATAGATAGATAATCACTCTCTAAGTAAAATAATAGAGATAAATTTCAATGTTCAATGCCCAACTTTTTTCTTATTATAGTATCATATCCTTCCCTAGTCCTGAACTTGCATCTCAAGAACTAAGAGTTAAAACTTCAATATTTCTTGAAATACTGCAGAGATAGTCATCAGTTGTTCTAAAGCAGATTTGGGGTAGTTGTCTGTCAAACCATGCTTATATTGGGGTACAACCCTTGGTGTTCTGGAAGATGATGTTCCAACCATGGTCCGTGTCCTGGAACCTCTGCCTATACTGTCTATCCACTTCCTAAAGTAGAGAAAAAATTCTTATCTAGGAAGAAAGGGGGAAATATTTGAAAAGAAGAAATAGCTATCCAGCTTTATTCTTCTATCCTGATATGGAAGGAAACACTGAAAACACAGATAGTCCACAATAGTGTTGTAACTCTTCCCTGGTGTTGTTAAGCAGGATCATGAAAAAATGGGCTTCTATGATTGAGTTCAGCACAGGAAGACTCTTGAACATGTGGCTTATGACCATGATGAAGCACCTCATCATTTTGAAAAACTTTAGGCACTTGAAGAGGTTTATGCCACTCTTTCAAACACGCAGTTATTTTTAGTTTTAGAAGTGTGTTTTAAGTATAGGGTTTGGATCAAATGGCATTGGCCATTCTAAATTAACATTTATTTTTTTTTTTGCAAATGTCTTATCTCTACATGCTTTAATCATTTTGTTTTCCTGGGCAGCTTATCTTCATTTAACTTTGGTGTGACAAAATCTTTTTCACACTTTTATGATATTTTCCAGATGACTGGGTAAACATTAAAGAGATGCTAGGTAAAAACAGAAATAATTTTTTAAAAGTGTTTTCAAACATAGAAAAGAAAGAACACAGCAAAATAGACCAAGTTAAATAAATAGATCCTATTTCATGTCAAAAATATCAAACAGGTATCTCATTATTGTAGTAGGAGTGGGGGAGAGAAATCTCTGTGGGAAATTACCTGTTTCTTGTTGCTCTAAATCTTGACACAAGTAGCTGCAGCCATCCCTTTTGGTCTATTGCAATATGAGAGGAAAATAAAGTTATGATTTCTAAGATACTTAGGATCCAAACTCCACAAAAGCTATAGATTAAACCTTGGTAGAAGCAGATGGAGTGTAAATGAATGTCACTGAGCATTGCAGATGAAGTTGTCTCTTCTCTCTTTGATTCTGAGCCATAAGAGTGTAGAAAATCAAAGAGAGTTTCCTATTCTAAGACAGTTCTTCACTACTTGAGAAAAATGTAAATAAATAGACATGGCTTAGTTTTATAGATTTTATACACTGGGAATCAACCTCAAGTTTGAAAGAAATGCATGGTAAGGAAGAGCCCCTGAGCCATTTAGCCCATTGATCATGACAGCCTTAGTAGAAAAAAAAAAAAAAGAGTTGCTCTTCTGACCCTACAGGGTTTTTCTTCTCACTTAGATTCTCTTTTACAAAGCCTTGAAAAAACTTTTTCTTCCTCAATATCTACTGAGTCAATGTTTCCCTAAGAGCTTATTAAGAACAAAGAAGAATTTTTTGTTTGTTGTACTTCATCTTAATAATATTTTTTATTTAGTTCTCTAAGCCTATCATACCACTCATTGATTGTCAAAGCCAACATTTGAGAATTTGAAAAAGGGACCAGGAAAGTCTGTGTGTCTCCTACAGTGATTCATTCTCATTGATTTTCAAAACCAGTTGGCCATTGTATATTTCCTGTATACATAATAGATAAAGAGTTCACAGCTTTTACTACTCTTCGTGTACTTAAAAAAAAAATGTGCACAGAGGATCCCCTTAGAACAATGAAATAGCTATTATGGAGAGGATGCTAAATGCTACTTCTTGGGAAGACTAGCTCTAATACACAAATTTTCCAAACATTTTGTCCTTCCAGTTTTCTACCAACATTCTATCATTGGTCTATCATCTAACTACTGTCTGTCTGTCTGTCTGTCGTCTGTCTGTCTGTCTGTCTGTCTGTCTATCTGTCTGCCTATAACCAATTAATCATCTATCTATCTATCTATCTATCTATCTATCTATCTATCTACCTACCTACCTATCTACCTGTCATTATGTGTATGTGTATGTGTATGTGTATGTGTATGTGTATGTGTATGTGTGTGTGTGTGTGTGTGTGTGTGTGTGTGTGTGTGTGTATGTGTATGTGTATGTGTATGTGTATGTGTATGTCTATGTCTATGTCTATGTCTATGTCTATGTCTATGTCTATGT